>JARK01001348.1:171414-190843 GCA_000688135.1 Ancylostoma ceylanicum | reverse complement strand
AGGGGGGGGGGGTGTGCAAAGAAGCCAAACACCACTGATCACTGGAGGCTTCTCTGGAGGCTTCTTGTGTCCTCGTCCTGGATCCGCTCTCTCGTGCTTCAGCATAAGAGGCTCCTGGTTTATAAACAATCGCCAGCTGTATTTTCTCCTCTGGAGCAGGTCTATTCCCACTAGTACAGATGGCTTTCTCCAGAGGCAGACATCAGCTTGAACAGACACTGCATTCCCTTTGGCTTTTTGTAGCAATAACTCACCGGAGTATTGTTATTGTCAACTGCTTCTGGACGGGGTGGATTCAGAAAATACTGAGAAATGGAGTGACTCCCCGTCAACACTATTGTCCCGTCCAGTGAATGATCCTGAATCTCAAGAATACCTCAGGAATAGATATGGGCCTAAATGATCACACGCTGTAGATTTGGGTTTTGGTCATAGCAAGAAGTTTGTTTGATCGGTTTAACCGGCGCATCAGACAAGTGCAAACTTCATTTCCGTCCCTTTAACATGAAGTCCACGGAGAGCTTGAAATCCTTCGGGAAGCAACAGAAAAGGAACGCTTTTCATAGGAGAAACGAGAGTTCATTTAACTAGTGACAGCTGTAGAGACTGACAACTGCCACCGAAGAGCAAAATACAAGCGGCCGAACCAGCACCCTCTTTTTATGCACTCTTTGGGACAAGGAATACACTTGTTACGCACCTGCTTTTCAAAATCACTGACATGAAAGTGACATGGGGCGACGTTTCGCTGAAATCCGGTGTAAACTTAGGTTATTCGTGAACTCTTTGAACATTCATTCATTCATTCATTCATTCATTCAGCTTTGACTGTTTTCTTTACATTATGGGGGCAAAGCATGTAGTTATGTTTTCAAAGTCATATTATATTCACATATTTACATACATACATACGTACACATATGTACGTACACACATTTTAATCGAAGATCCGAAAAACTGCTACTTTTTCTCCGATTTTCCCCAATTTGTCGCATCTTTAGCCGGATTTCCTTACAAAATCACCCGAATCTACATACAAATAGCGAATTCCAAACGGGCGTAGACAAGGAGCGGGACCGCGGCCGGTTGGAGTTTACTGTAAATAAACACAAACACACTTGCGTGCGTACATGCATACACAAATTACTATACACATACACATCCACATGTATATCAGCTGAAATTCCTAAAAATCCTCACGAAATCCGAAAAAAAGACAACCCGAAGATGGAAAAAGATCGACTTTCTCATTCTTTGTGGGTCCCAACTGGAATTCCAATGTATACCTACATTTGATACCCCTATTATGCTGTACATACCTACCAACTCCAATTTATAACTGATATAATTATGTTTCACGAGGAAAAATTCTAGCAAAATTGATACGTCCTCTGGTTTTTCTGGGAAATGTATCTCCGAGAGAAATAACACACAATTACTCTAATATTGCTTGAAATCAGTAGATTACACGAATTCGAGCGGGATTGTTAAGACTTTACACCAACAAAGCTAGGCTTCTGCTCAGATCCACCCTATTCTGGTTTTTCAGGAGGAGTTCTACTTGTCTTCATCGGTTTCTAGGAAAAGCGACCCAGAAACATAAGCAATTTATGGATTAATGTTCACTCTTTCACCTTCAGTTTCCACTAGGGCAAAATAAGCCATAAGAATGTGGAAGAATTATTAATGTAGCCTTCAGTAAATTAGGGAAAACGTCCATAGTTTATTAAGATATAAGATATCTAGGAATGTTCAGAGTCTATTTTGATTTCATTCGCATCGTATTTCGTTTTCTTTTTATACCAGCAAACGGCAAAAACACGTCATCAATTTTATTTACTCGCTGTTTTCGTTCGTTTACCTTCCTGTTTATTGCCACTCCCACGGCTCGTTTATAGGAGTTGTGAGAAAATTAGCCGCTGTGGGAATAGTTACACACTCTGACACCTTTACGACGTTCTAAATCAGAATTCTTAAATGAGTTTCTGTCTGTTGTTGCTGTGAATCGCTCTGGGTATGTGATTGACGTTTTGAGCAGGTGGAGCTCGGGAAAGCTATAAATAAGTGAGTGAGGATCCTAGTAACTGCTATAGTATGCGTACTGCCGTACTTGTTCTAGTTTGACACACTCAAAATTCAAGGGGGACAAGTCGCGTGCGGCTGCAAACGAGTGTGACCTACTGGACACTTTCGATAATCGCTTTAGATGAGCTTCGATGACGTCATCTAGAGCGCGGCAATAAATGTCGTTCTGAGGACTTTTTAGGGATGCGAACTGCTGCCTTAAAAAGTGTTTATTGCCGCATGCTTGTTTTGAGCTGTTTCTACGTCAGTGCTTATACATACGCGAAGCCTTATAGCCTTTATACGCAATCGGTAGAAAGTTTTCGAGCGCGCAGAGCCTGCGGCGCGTGTGCGGCGCGTCCCGCTTGTAGAAGCGGTCCGGCGTCCTCGCTCACCTGTTCGAGGTCGCCGTTCGTCAGGATTAAGCTTAGATAAGCGTATTTAGCGGCTACGTGAGAGAAAACACTCTCTACGGGGCCAAAAACAAATAAAAACACATAAAAACATAGACAATAGCGACTTCAGGCATGCGCGAGCAAAACGTGCAAATGCAAGGCATGAGGGGCCGTCCATTCAATGTCGGCCAGCCCCAGGCTCCTTCATTACAACAACATTTCAAACAAGACCGCATAAAAATGCTTACCTGAACATTATTCTGACGAACGGCGTCCTCGAACAGCTGAGCGAGGACGCCGGAGCACTGTTACAGGCGGGACGCGCCACGCACGCATAGCAGGCTCTGCGTGCTCGAAAACATTCTACCAGTTGCGCATAAGGACTACTCCTGTCTTTAAATAAGAGGATTCATTTTTTATTATACCACCTGGGCATGGACACATCATTGAGATTAGTGAATTTGGATGGTATTAACACGTTTACCCTGGGTAATCTCGAATATGCATGTGGCCTCTGCTTTTTAAACTATTTCCCTAACATAAATTTACACTAATATTTGCACGTGAATCTGTACATTTCGAGTGGTTAGGATGCGCTTATTACAGGTATGATATTACCAAAATTCCCGGCAAAATCACCAAAAACCGTTTCAACCCCTTTACTATGTTGAAAGGGAGTCATGGCGGGACATCTGTAGAAGTACGAGCATTCTCCCACTTCAAGGTCCTATGTAGCTCACGTTGTGGCCAGCGGGGATGTGGAGCGCTGTACCTGGCCAGGACGACGCGACCGGGCCCTGCGATTGGCCTGTTGCATGGAGTGACTAAACAGGGAGAAGTCAGATATCCACAGAAAACGTCAATCACGATTGCATCTTTCACGGACTGGCGCGCCGCAACATCTACGCGGTGCGGGCGAGGCAACACTGGACATCCATTGCACTGAGCCGCGCTGCGTAGGAAGTGGGGCGCGGCAGTCCACGGGAGACGCAATCGTGAATGACGTTCCTTGTGTTAGCCCTTACACCTAGGCTCGCCCTAATTCTCTCCGAAAAAAGCGAACTGAAGGTGGATTCCCACATCTCCATTTACGTGTATGCTCCGCCCTAATTCTCCCCAGGAGAAGCGACTCAAGGACGATTTCCCTCATCTTCTAGCATTTACATGTATGCTCCGCCCTAATCCTCTCCATTTCCATCGTCTCCTAGCACTTGCATGTTCGTCCTGCCCTTCCTCTCCCCACAAAAGAGGATTCAATGACTGGTTTCCTCAAACTTTTGCAGGAAATCATGTATCACTGTTAGTAGGGGCTCATGACGATTTCGGGCATGTAAAAATATCAAAAATGAAGACGAAACGCTACCATTCCCCAGTGGGCATAGGCTACCGGTGTTTATGCGGAAGGGATTAGCGAAGAAATAGGCTTGGAGCGCTCAAGTTTTTTTTCTGTTATAAATCTCTTAAACAACCAGTAAAAGACCTTTTCAACCACGTCATTGGTATCCGTCAGCAGCATCTGACAAGCATTTCATTTGGTTCTGTTTTCCGGAGGAAAACGGGCCGATAACTGCAGCAACTAATCAGAAACATGTCCTTCTGCTTAACTTCCTTGTGTTTCATCGGTGTCCATTTCTAGGTGTCCGCGTTATTCTCGGAAATTATGCTTTTCATATGCTCTTAGCCGTATGTAAGTGCAGCTGTCATCCGTGTTTTGGAGAATCAGCTAAAATTACTATTCGGCTAATCCTTAGCTAGTGCTGAATCCCAAGGTGTGAGCTTGAAAAGCCGTGGGACATCCGATGGATTTGTTTTTTTTTTCATAGTAATTTCCTTTCGTTTATCCTGGCACTTTTGGTTCCATGCTTCGTTTTGCCGAGAATAGTTGCTTTAGAGTCCTGGATGCTTAGCTGTTCTAATTATTCAAGATCTGCTGCATCGTTAACTAGAATTTTGGTTTTTGTCGTCCTTCTTTTCATGTATGCAAATCTTCACGTCTACTTGACGTCTAGGACGTGTACACAACCCCTTGCATGGGAATATTTCTCACTGACTCTCTCATTACCATAGTTCGTTTTTTAGTTACGTGCCACCCACAGACTTGCCTTTCCATTTTTTATTCCCCGTATAATCTGATACTCTATATGTATTCTATTCTCTATTCAATCTCCACATCGCAGCTGTTCGATTCGTATCGAACTGTTTTTGCGAGGAGTTCAACAGTTCACCTCATATCTCTATTCATTTTTATTTTTGATGTCAAAAATAAAAATGTGTTGTGTTAAACATAAGGAATGTTGACATATTCATGGCTCTATTTCTACTGCCCGCCACTGTATCATCAAGTGACGCTGTCAGCTCCTGGATTCACCTTTCCTGAATTTCCTCGGTCATAAAACATCGCAAAAGCGATATCGAATTTTGAGCATCTAGACTGAGGTGTGGCGGGTTACACCTGAAGTGGGCGGGGCCAAGCTCTGCGATTAGTCGATGGCATGAACGGACCAATCGCGGAGCTTGGACCGCCGCCCTCTCAGGGTTTAATGCTTCACACTCTGTGACATGGCTCAAATAACGCTTTATTAGTCAATCTAACTTCAATTTAAAATGTATTAGCGCTTCTACGCTTTATTTCGGCGCCCCTACTGATTCCATTAGAGCTTAAATGCACTTTTTGAAACCAATGAAGTTGTAAAGGGTATTTGGACCAAACGTATTGCTACTGAAAATTTTCCCTTCGGGGATTTGGACCTAGACTGCTTCTGACAGGGTCATGGGTGAGTCAGATATAGCTGTTGTTTTTGAAACCTTCCTCACACAAAGATCCTCCCCACCCTATGAGGTTTTATTACCCTAAGTCAGTAGTTTGCGGTCAAATTCGGAATGAACTGGATGGAATACGGAAGGAAAACAATATGTATGTACAATCAGTGCTCATATTCATGAACGCTCCTAGAAAGATTTCGAGCCTCCCGCCCAACTAGAGTTGATGTATTCACCCTCCAAAATGTGGCGTATCTTGTTATCTTTACTACCAATCGTCACCCTCGAATCAGGTGGTCGCCTATCAAAGAACATCCATTTTTAGCATGAAAACTCGTCCACCTCAGAGGAGTGGATAGAGTGCAACCTGTCCCCAGAGTTTAGGGAGGTGGTACCTAATTTTTCGGGAATTCATTCTAAATTCGTATAAGATTTGAGGAAGATCTGATGCTTGTCTCGAGAGGGTACAATTCAAGCGATGCTCAAGAGAAATTCTCCTGGTATGCATCGCTCGCGTCGTTGTGTATTAGAGTTACCAAAGTGCTTACTCTGCCAGCAGTTCCTCCATTCAAACTTCCATTCTCGCTACCACATGTCCTTTACGATGTCCTCAATGTCAATTTCCTGCTGCCTTCATTAAATTCGTCCTAAGCGCTAAAGTAATTCCCTCATATATGGTGCTGTTAGGATTCTCTCACCTTTTTTGCGTTGTTATAACGATTTCCCCCTCGTGAACCTCATATTTCGCCTCCAATTTCCTTATTTCGCTGAGGATTTCTCGAACGTTTGTCACCACTGTTTATTCCCTTTATCCACGCTCATTTTCTGGATCTATATCAACAGCTATACTACATCCTGGGTGTCATTTGATATGTGTCTCTGTTTCTTCGTCACACAATGCCATCGTATGTGTGCGTGTGTGTTTACTAACAAGTTTTTTCGCCATACATGCTGTACAAAGCGCATTATTGGGATTAGTTGTTTGGCGTCTGCGGCCTCCGCTCCCCGTCGTCTCCTCGCCGAGTCCTCCGTCGTTCTTTCAGAAAAGAGGCGTGGCCTTGGCGTGTGCGGCTTCAGTAGCATATGTGCTTCTCCGTCACCATCTGCTGACACTACTCCACTATTCCGCTGACTATTCACACACATTTCCGGTCGTTCTGGTCGCATTTTCCCCGCACGTGGTCCACGATCACCGTATTACTTGAGCGAAGATGAGCTGCATGGGTTTGGCGCTGAACGCCAGCGAACGTCTCCAGCTGAGGGACTATTATCGTCAGGTGGGTGCTGTTTTCTGGTTTTCTCTGTTCTCCTTTCACTTCCTTCCTTTTATGGATGTTTTCTGCTCTCTGAGCACTGGCTCCCCGTCAGTTTTCATTGTGTTCTGTTTGTGTAATCGGCGCACAATTATGCAAATCTCCACCCATTGCGTGAATTTAACGTGTGAAACTCGCCGCGGACACCAAAGCGCTCTTTATAAAATTTATTTTCGATTACATGGCGGGAGAAAAGTCATTTCGTAGGTTTATAGTCAATTTTCCCTTACATCACCCCTTGAACTCACCCACGGTTAAACCTCCGTTAGCCTCGGACACCTCATCAGGCATGATTCTGACAGAATTGTCCTTGCTTGCCCGGAAAAGCTGTTGCGCTGGCGATTACGTGAAAATGTCACCAACAGCTTGTTTCCTTTTTGAGCACGAGCTGTTGAGCACGAGTTTTCGGCATGAGCTGGCGAGCGAAAACTTCCTGAATAGTGTATGTACAGCGCTTGTCAGGAACTGGCTACGAGTGCCGTCGCTGTGGGCTCTTTGTCCGTACTGATAAGGAACAAACAGATTTTCAAGGCCATAAATCAGTGGTGAGATTCGTGTGTGGGCCCGGGTAGCTTGTGACTTACCTGCTGTTCTGAACTGGACGAGTTGTCCTGACAAAGATGAGCTGGTTCTTTTTGGAAGATTTATTCCAGTCATATACGGTACATCAGCATAGAAGCAGCGAATTATGTCACATTTTGCTCGAAAAACTCGTCCTATGACTATTATTCACGCATTTTCTAGGGTTTCATGTGAATCTATTCATACTTGGTTGTTCATATTGACCATTTCATGTTCGTGGGTGAAAGTGGGTCCACTAAGGATGCCCGCGTACCTGAGGACTTCCCCGGAAACGTTCATGGATCCCGGAACAGCCCATTCAGCAGTTCAGCCTCTATAAATTGTAAATACGATGAACGGAACTTGCAGTTAGCAGCAGCTCATTTTCATTGCTCAAAAAATGATACTATTAGTGGCTGGCTATAATATTTACTCCACCTTATTGCCCTTTACAGCCGCTTACTAGTGTGCTGCGTCTTTGAGCAGTAGAACGAATTGTTAATTGTTTTTCGCCCTGAAGCAAGTGACCTTTCAGAAATCAGCTATTCTGTCGCTTCTTATCAATCGTTTTGCTGTGCGGGATGCGCATAGGTCAAGCACTGCGCTAATTGTTTACCGAATAAGTAGAGAAATTTATTATACTTCTGTTCTATGACTATTACTCACGCATTTTCTAGGGTTTCATGTGAATCTATTCATATTTGGTTGTTCACATTGACCAATTCATGTTCGTAGGTGAAAGGAGGTGATGCAGAGTAAATAAGGATCATCCGACACTTACCACCCGCATGCGTCAGACCCTGGTATGACAGTGTGCAGAAAATAGCTGTTCCCGGACTTTTTCCATGATGGACAGTTCACTTTTGATCTAAGGCTATCAATGACGTGCTAAAATGAGTTAGAGTAACTTGCGAACCATGTTTGGCCCTTCTTCCTTTCAGAAAGACACAACGACCTAACCCTACTCGTGTGGGTGGTAAGTGTCCGTAGATGGGAAATAAAATCACAAAAAAGGAACAACAAGTGAAAGATCAGAAATTGAAAACTGGGTTTAAACAAATCTCGGCATGCATTATAGGAAAAAAAAGGATGAGGCGGAAGACATCGGCGACCCATCTGCATCTATCCACTCACTTATCCAGTACAGTTAAAAAAAGAGTTTAAAAGTAGTGGCGTCGCCGCTGCGTCGGCGACCCGTTGGGAAAGTGAAAATAATAAAATAACAAAAACATTAAATATAATAATTGAATTGTTTGGATAGCCATTCCCACTTCTCGAGGCCTGACATGTGACTTTTATAAAGTTCTTATGTCTGGACGGTTCCTGAACTCATAACCGAGCAAAAGTAAGCAGGAGAAACAACAGAAGCGTCCTGTATTTCCTAGCGTTACGTAGTCTATAGCATAACCGATAACGTTACCCCCTGTTGGTTTGTCTGATCATCTTCTTATCGTTAAGCCCCAGCCTGAAGCCTTAAAGATTACTTTACCAGCTGGATAATGAAATCTTGAGAGTGGGAGTAGGCAAATTCCTGTTTCATTTGAAATTTATTATAAAAACTGGGAATCCTTCCTTCACTTTCTTGCTGGACCTTTCTCTTACAAATAGAAATTCAAGAATTCAAAGCATGCTTCGGGCTATGGGGAATTTTCAAGATTTCCTTACTTCTACCAATATCTGGAACATGGCAGTCTACCATCATATTTTTCTGCACTTTTTCTAGTTGCTTAGCGGAGCACGACTTTTGTAGCACTTCTCGCAACAGATCCATGGTGAAAATTTCTGAAAAACTTGTTTATTCTTCGTTGTTTCCTTGCCGGTGGCGAAGTGGCTCTCCAATCCGACAAGTGTCCTTCAGACATCCATGAATGGATATATTTGTTCGGGTCCGAGCATAAGCACATTAGGCTTGTGCTTAAAAGAACTCGCCCTGGTTGTTTTGTCGCCGGCCCACGCCAAATTTCCGTCGCATCCAAATTTTTGCGCGGGGCTTGTTTTTGTGCGATACTCCGAGCACTTTCGAACAAGTGATGTGAACTCGTTGTTGTCGTTTTTTGACCTCTCCTGTCAATCACTTCCACGGAATGAAGCGACTTCCTTTATCCATTATAAATGCCACGCGTTTCCTGACTAATTTCCCCAATTTCCGTAACAAAGACCACTGGCAACAGAGTGAGTGCGTCGTGTCGCTGGCACTGGAAACAAAGCCCTTGGTCTCAGGACACAAGACCAGCGCTGACGCCTGACTGACTCCGTCGTCCTCGTTACCTTTGGAGGAGCATTTACGACGAAGAAAGAGTTATGGGAACGAGCTAGGGAATATCTGGACGATCCTCCATATCACGTGGATGATGGGGAAGCTCGGAAGATCTATGACGCCTTCATTGCCTTCCCAGAGGTCGGCTGCTTACTGGAACTCGCCGAAGATTCCCGAAAGGGCATGGACTGCCCTGCGTTTCACCCCCGAGCTGTTCGTTTGCAACTAGCAAGCGGTATAGTAAATTGAATTTCGCGTACTCCAGCCGCTCTATGATCATTTTTGGAGCAACTAGAAAACAAAACGGGCAATTTGTGTGGCCACACAACCCCATTGGACTTACTGGATTTGCTTGATTGTCTGTTCTGGATATAGCACGAGGATTATGGATGCATACATACGAGGCGGCGCCGTGACGAGCATTTCCACGATCATTTGCGAACCCATGATCAGTGTGTTGAGCGAGTAGCAAATTCGCATGCGAGATATTTGGGATTTCCTGAACGTCAGCGCGATTCCTGGGATAAGGAACGACGCGCATAGCGGGATTAAAGAGTTAACGACATCTGTTGCATATTTAAGTCGTTACTCACTAATTTGCGGGAAAAATTGTGTGGGACTTCTGGCGGAGATTAGCAAGAGTCGCGAATCATGCAAATGACTCATCGCATCCGTCGATGTGAGCTATTTTCTTTTGAATCCAGAGAATGCTACGGTAAATTAGCCGAACTTCCTTGCGGATAGTGATTACTCAGAGCATCTCAGGGCCTAAATTTGGGATCCCAGAGATCACGCTTTCGTTTAGGACTCTCAAAGGATTCTCAAACCGATCTTAACTCTAATGATTACCCATCCAGCTTTCCGAAATTGTTCCTGGTAGGGAGAACCACCCTGAAATATTTGCTCTATACGAGTTATTGATGTCAGTTCCCAATGCTTCTCTGAAACTATCATGGCCCAAGATATGGCTACGAGCTTCCTATCTCATCTGAGGGGTAAAGTCATGATTTCATGACCAAGCTTCTCTGCTGTCCATGAAATGAAGTATTGTATATTTCAAGTAAGATTTCACGGAATTTCAGACAATGAATTAAACCCTCCAACGTTCTCACGGCTGTCGATTCCATAGTTTTTTTTGTCGTTAGTTTTACAGTTTGGGGCACAACGTAGTATTTTTATGCCAAACTTTCTTAATTATTTGAATTAGCTCCATTCTGGATCGAATTTCACGTGATTCCAACCACGAGACTATTTATTTACTTATCTACTGATCAAAAACTAGAAGAAAAAATGGCATAAATACTTGTTCGAGCAAATAAAACTCCAACAATGCTGTGCCTTGAGGTGGGGCTTGGAATGCTTCCAATGATTAGATAGTTTTAAGTTCTTTTTCTTTTTCTGATCATTAAAAGACGTCAGGACCGAAATTTAAAAGTAGAATTTCTCAATCTTCTTGGGTTTTCCCCTAAACAAATAATTTCAATCCGGAAGTTCCAATCCAAAAATAGACGTCTGTTTGGCTAACGCTTCAGAGTGTATTCGCCGTACTCAGTCATCCCTCCATAAATTCAGTTCTTTGTCAAGTTGCACTTCTAGTATGTTGAGCTGTGATTGGTGACCATGCACTTACTTGTTGCCGCCGCCGCCGCAGAAAAATCTAATCTCCGGAGAGTCATTGAATATAAAAAAATTGGAACAGAGCCAGCGGTTGGCTCAGAAGTCGCTGTACGGTGCTGAAGAACTTCTTAGTTACAGTTTTTCCCATGAGATACAAGACAGTCGTTAGCGCAAGGATAATGCTGTATTTATACTTCATCGCGGCGTGAGCATCACATATGTGCATGCAAACTCTACAGTGCAAAACTCGAAAGTGGATGATCCTTTGTGGAATCATGCACATTCTACGTTCCCGCTGTGGTATTTGTTGGGTTTCCCCCGCGCGATGTCACAAACCCCTGTGGCTTGCTGTTTATAGTTCCTTACTCTGAAAAAAAAGCTAATATGCGCGATATGAGGATTTCGCCTACGTTGTGGATGGAGATTTGGCAAAGTTTCCCTGTTCCTGCAGCTGCTTCAGCTCACGACCTCACCTTACTTTACCTCCGCTGAACGCCGTGTCGCTCATTTTGTGGCGTGACGCCGCCCTCGCGAAATGAAGTATAAACACTATGTAAGCGAATTGAGCGTCCTCTAGTCACGCTGTCACATGTAATGACCACGATCTGTTTTGAGCCAATTCTCGGGATACTTAGACAAAAAAAGTTGGCTCGGTCTTCTCAAGCACGACATCTACTGATGATGTCCTCAAAGTAGCTCAATCCAGAGTCTCTTTAAGCAATGCGTCACGACCTCGCTAAAAGCTAGTTTACCCTCTTAGCAGCTGTGGTACTCATCCTGTGAAGTTAGAAATTTTCCAGGAATTACATCAGTTTCCCTTGGATAAAATTCTTTCTTTCCAGAAATATTGTAAAAAGGTATTGGATACCTCAAGAAGACAGGGACACGTCAGACTGTCAGATGATTAAAAAGTTCAGACGATGAAGAGAAGCAGTGAAGGAAGAAAGTAGTTGGTTCTGGAATTGATAAGTGTTGGGATGCCTGGCAAAGCAACTTATTTGGTTTTTTGTCATGGACCTAAACTGTTAAGCATCCCGCAAAATATTGGTTCCGACAACATATGGAGACAAATGCGTTCCCATGAGCTTTGCCACCATTCCGTTAAATCAGAATGGTCATATTCGCTTGCAAAATCTCCCATGTTTTGTCTGGAAGTTTTCAGTTTCCAGGGAGCGATTAAGATCGGGGTTATAATGCGTTAATCTGTTTCACCGTGGACTGCTGCAGTCTGGATTCGCCTCCAAGCTTCCAAGTAGACATCACTACCTGCAAAAAGCCCGTGGATAGCCCCGCGTGCAGGCAAGCATGCCACAGCACGTTGTTTTTCTTCTAAAGTTGGTGCAGATCTCTTTTTTCCACCTGGATTGGCAAATTAGAGTGGTTTTTCCCGGAGAACTAATGGAGGCATAGAGATCAAAGCCGAAAAGAAGGCCGTTGCAAAGGTCCAGACTGCAAATTGGACATGCACATGGACTGTAAGGATATCTCCTAGAAAAACCACTCTAATTTGCCAATCAAGGTGGAACATAGAGTTCTCCAGTAAATTTCCCCTATTTTTCTTCCGCTGTTCGGAAAAAAATAACGGAGAAACACATGCGGATTCCGCTTGAGCTTCTTCGCCTATTTATTATATGATATACATAACTACTGATATCTCCCCTGCAACGAGGAAACTTTGGCCTCAGAATCCCCGATGACGTTCGCCATCATATGCATAGAACCGCACGGACTAGCAATGTCCGCTCGTGCTGCTAATAATGAAGTCGAGCGATTGCGGAAGGATCGCAATCGTTCTGTGAACGCTGCAGATTGCATGACCTCAATGGCCGAAGCAATTTTCTGTTGCATCTTTCGCGCGTTGGACGAGTTGTCCTGAAATTAGCATAGTTAAGCAAGTGCTTCCCTAACAAGGCACGGCGTGCTGTGAGTACACGACCTGTTTTTGATGAGGGTACGTAGAATACTCGAGTTCCTGGGAAGGCAACAGGGGCCTTCCACCTTGTCCTTGTTAGTTCCCTATCGACAAGTGGATTCCTTCGTTCTGCAAAATCTCGGATCTCAGCCCAGGATTGGAAGTGCAGAATCTAGCGGGGTGTTCCCGGTTTACTCCGTCCCCACTCATAAGCATCCCCTGGGACCCAGTCTGGAAAGAGTTTGTCGCCAAGAAGCATGTCGAACGTTGGCGTGTCCTTTGGTTGACAAGCAGCCTTTTCCAAGTGATGGATTGCCGCGAGACATCCCTACAGTGGATTAACGCGCTGTGTTGCACTGAAAAGCAATCCACAAAGTTATCCCAGACTGGCACTTCATGGGTACGTGTGAGCTTCGAGTTCCTCGAATTCATCTTCTCAGCTCCAGCTGAGGGATGCGTGTTTTTGAAATATATAAGAGTCGAAACGGATTGCTGCGGTGACGTCCCTGGGGAGCCGTGATAACTTCTGGGTGGCAAAAACAACGTATTTTCGTTTTCAGTGATTTCGAAGCTTTTGTTTATGCGAACGGGAACAGGATGTAAACTTTATGACCGCTCCTTAGACGATGCAGGGCAAGAACCACTTCCAGTAAATCCGTAAAAGCCAAATCGAAGGTATCGTCGTGCTGAGACAAAGGCGAACAATTTTTCCAGTGTTAGGTAGTCTTTTATCAATCAATAGTGCAAGATTTATTTCATTTTAAAGCTTTGTTGTGATAGAATGATGCACTTCTCTGGTTAATTTCCACCCATGAAGGTAAACTAACGCTTGTAGCCGAGGCTGAGCGAAAATATACAAGTTTACCCGAATCTTGAGCGATTGCCACCGATTGTTTAGACCTTGTTTGGATTGCGCGGAGTTCGGCTCAAAATGTCGCTGTTCCAGAGCCACCAGAGAGCTTACATGGTGTAGAAAAATTTTGGTGAAATAGTTATTTTATTACCTCGTTTCCCATTTTTCCAAACATGGAGCGGAAATCTGTGCAAATCGAAAATCACTAGAGTTACAGTAGGCGTCGATGGCGGTAACCCATCCACGGCGGCAAAAGAACGCTGCGCGACCGCGCCGCTCACGATGGCATCGTCGCTGCAGTGGCGAATCTGGGTTTTCTCGGTATTTGTTCATCACATTTGATATTACCTAAAAAGAAAACTAACTAAAACTGTCAAGCTCACGCGATAGTTTGTTGTCCTGGAGGGGATTCCTGCTTGAGCGGCGCGGTCGCGCTGCGTGCTTTTCGCGGCCTCAGAGGGGTCACAGCCAACGACGCCCACTGTACCCATGTTTGTCGTCGTTCGTTACCCTCTCATCCTAGCGAAGTCGATCTGGATTGAAGACAAACTGAGTAAAATCAATGAAATCGATCAATAAATTGATGTCTGAATGGAAAATATCTGTGGAGATCTGTCGTGGCCCTGTGCGGGATTTGGGTGATGCCCCATATTTTCCAGCTTGTTTCTTTGTCACGTCGTTCACACATGCCTTCTTATCATTTGAATTTTGCCCCGATTTTTGAAAGAACAAATCGTCGCTAGGGTTGTTATGGTTTATATAAAGGACTATAAAAAGAATTCAGTGAGGCAAAGGTATCTGCTTCTAACCCATCTGGTCGAGGTTCTGTTACTGCAGTTAGAAGTAGTGAAGATTTTTCCAGGGAAGTGATCGCTGAGACCCTTCAGAGCTCGCTGAACATACTCCACCTGAGTCCACCTAAGTACCACTATCTACGTACATATCTGCTATATCTCCTTAGATCGGAAAAGATCCCAGTTAATGTTCAAAAATCACATATAGTCCTTGGAATTAACTAGCACATCTGAGTGACGTCTTACTGTATTTGACTGCGTAATTTTCGGATCTCACTGCATCGGCTTAGCCGAACTCCTCCTCTATGAGTGTTGTTGACGAGTCGAAATCGTTGAATGAGTAGGTAATCTTTGGTGACCTACTTCAATGGAAATCTCAATGGGTTAGATGAAAAGCCATAAATGAGGGTCTGTTCAAACGATTCCGCGGGTGGAGTGGAGAAAAATTATGGAGAAACTTAAATTAGCAGTTGATCCTTGATCGGTGTCCATGAATAGGGCTGTTGTGTTAGGGGCGGACTTCGAATTAGGTCATTTCTCACACTGTATACTTGTGACGAAATGAAAATTTAATAACCCAAATACTTTTGTCGATTCAAGAAATCTGAATGTTGAAAAAAAACAGAGTGGTCTATATCTATCCCCGAAATCCCCCGAGAGCTGTACTTCTCTCTTTTTCCAGAAATCCGAAATATTCTAATCTCAACTTTTTAAGTCTGAGGATTTTGTAATATTCACTATTAATACTCAGAAATCTCGTTTCTATGTAAAATAGTCAAGGTGAGAACAACAACTGTTCCTTTTACTCTGAGTGCTAACACAGGAGCGAGCCATGCACAGGTCTAAGGAGACACTTCAGAAGGAAGTATATTTCAAGTTTTCCCGGCAAAAAAGATGTATGGCCCTGGACAGTTCATTTTCTCTGTGAAAGCAAAGCTGGAAAGACCAGCTCTCCAACGAGAACTTTGGCGACTTTCACAGGTTGTAACAGTCTTTCGTTCCATTTCCTGTGAGAATTTCGGAGCAAGCGGGTTTTCTAGAAAAAAAAACCATATGTGTTTCTAGTGCTCAACAACCTCTTTCCGATTTTCCGTGGTCAATCCGGAATAGATGAGTTTTCCAGATGTAAAATCGGCATACATTTCATAGCGTTTACCACGCCTTCTCTTGCCTTGCCGTAAGACATCCGGGATGAACGAGTTTCCCTGATACATTTTTCCCTTCCAACTGGTTTGAGAGATCGGAAATAGATAGCTTGGTTGGTATTTCCTCTTTTAACAGACTTCAGCAGCTAATCTTTCCGACCACCGTAAGGGTTTTTGAGGGAAAATCGAAATGCAATTTTTTTACTTGCTTATTAACTAGTCACTTTTGGCACTCAGAACCTCCCGAACAACTTGTCTGATCGCATCAGAAACTTGGTCTACGCAAAGCTTGTCGACAACTTGCGAAGTAGTCGGCCGTTAGTTTTTCAAGTTGTCGACAAGCTTTGCACTGACAACTTACCTGCAAGGGAGGTCAGGAACAAGTTGTGTTTTGGTCGAGCAAGTTTGAGATGCGATCAGACAAGTTATTCGGTGGGGGGGGGGGGGGGGGGTTCTAAGCAGAGGCACAGTCTTCTAATTGAAGCTACTAGAGGATAATGAAATGGTAAATGGTTTGGTAAAGTTTCAGTGGAAGGCCGACTCTATACATTTTTGCATTTCATTTTTTAAATTTCTTTAGTATTTTATATGGAATCTCGTTCATCTTTAATTCTCCGGTAGATTTCAGTCCTTCCGAGAGTATTTATCAATCCTTCTGCTGTTTCAACTATAGGTACAAAAAGTAGTCATGCTCAGATGATCTCCTTTCCAGAGCACCCATCCGAGAGAGTGCGCTTATCACCTCAACCTCATCAAACGCTTCTAATAAGCAGAATCTTCCGCATGACTGGTGGCAGTGGCTGGGCGCTTATGTGCTATAATGTTTGTAGTTCAAACATGTGCTTGCTTAATGAGGTTTCAATTGAGACGTTATGTAAGTGGAGTGGAGAGAGCACGAGAGTAATTGAGGTAATATTGTTTGCCCAACGGGCCTCTCGAACACTCTCCGTACGGACATTAATCGCCTCTGATTGGCTGCCGCTGCGACCGCGAAGATTTCCGATCTCTCCACGTCTGATGGGATCTTCGATGAATAAAGGGACGACTGACGTCGTGTAAAGAACAACCGGGAAGGGTTGTTAGAGAGCCGGCGCCGAGGACTTGAAAGGCCTGTTGTGGTTATCCTGTGGCTATTCCGGGTTGATTCTTGGTCGAGTTGCTGCTGATGGACAATCCAAGAAACTTCTTCAGTTCTCGAATACCCTAGGGCTAGCAGCACCAGTGAGATTATCCTGGGTAAATGTGCTTACACCTATGCTAACTACGGGTAAACTGGCGAGGTGTTAACAGGCTTACCCTGGGTAATTTCATGCTAGTCTGCGTACTGGCAAGACTTCTACGCAAAGGCAAAATTGAAAGGGGTTCACTTTCCATGCATAATATGTATATGGAGACCAGTTTTTTTCTGAAAAAAACACGGAAAATTTTTTCATTTTCATACTTTTCTTTTTTTTTTGAATCCACCCCTTCTCAGTAGTAGATCGCCGCGACCCACAATGCATCTGATATTCACTGCGAAGCCATACTGTTGCTGAGCTGACTTAGGAGTGGATTTGATCTTTGCCGTGTTTAATCTCGGCTTAGCTCCTATTATACGGTTTCTTTTCAACCAAGAGTACAGCATATCTTGTTTACCACCAAACTAACATAAACAGAGGGTTTCCTTCCTAGATGGAGTAAAAGTGATTCAATTAGTGTCAGCGAATAACACTTCATGAAAGTTATTCTTCCTGAAAATGTTAGAATTTAGTAATCTTAATGCAAAGAGTTTTATACTCATTCAATACACCTGCATCAAAAATGTGCAACGAATGGGTAAAATCAGGGCCCGGATGCATCGCTTACCCACGGGAAACAGGTTTATGTACCAAAACTTACCTTTTACCGGACACCCATCAACATTTTTACTCACATATAAAAGAAGTGCTACACAGCTGCTTTCACTGGTAATTTTACATGGATGTGTCGGTGGCAATGCCGACACATGTAACGACAGGTATCATTAAGATTACCTAGGGTAAACTTGTTCGCTCGCACCATACAAATGCACCAATTGTTTGCATTGCCATCGACACATCTACCCTGCTTAATCTCAACCCCGGGTAATCGGCTAGGTAACGCATCCACACCCTGTTGGTTTGGGATTACCCACCCTGGTGCATCCGGGCCCAATTGTTAATAGGTCAAAGTATGAGCAGAGAAAAACGAGAAGAAATTGTGGAATAAAAACAGGATGGAGTCCGCTAGGTTGGCTTGTTGATAGGGTCCGCTAGGGTTAGTGTTTCCTAGCAAAAAATAAGCACATCCTATCACCTTCTTTCTTGTACGTAAGACCAATACTCATTTTCTCCACTCATTTTGTTGGATTTACCCTGCCTTTGGTCATGTCCATTCATGGGAATCGCCTTAAAGCTTTCTTCTTTGCAGATTCTCGATCCGTTCACTGCTGTCTTCTCGGAGATCCATGCCTACCTGTACGTCTTCTTGTGCGTGGTCGGAGTGTTCGCCAACATCGCCATTGTTGTGGTGTTGTTAAGGTACGTGGGTTGAGTTTTTCTTTTGTTTTAAAGAACTTTCTGGAATTGCTGCATCCAAAACAGCGAAGTTACGAACATTGTTTATCCTTAAAAGAATAAGTCATCATATTTATAAAACATATTCCTAATAGTCCTTGCCTATCATATTGCAACTCGTTAACAAACTTCGCACGAACAAGAAGGGGCGAAAGCAATGTGTGAACATTTTTTAGGTCGAGCAGGTTTTAAATGCGATTAAGCAACCTGTTCTGGGAGCTTTGAGCAAACATACACTAAGATACTACATTATGAAATATGTTTTCATCACTCAGTTAGTAGCCACTACAGTTTGCGAGCAAGTGAATTTTGCTGCCCAGAAAGTGTCATCCTTCGGAATTTTTCCAAATTTCAGGCCAGCAATGCGGCGGTCACCGTTCAACCTATTCCTCATATGCATTGCCATCTGCGATGCCACCCTTATGGCTACATACTTGCTCTATAAACATGTGAGTCCATAATTCCACGAGCTTCTTTGTCCAAGTTCATGTGATTCCTCATTTTCTTCCATTATGGGCCGACGGATGTTTGTTTTGTCACTCCAACTTTGCTGATTAGCCGTGCCCGACTTTTTAATCAAGTCTGGCCAAGCATGTAAGTATCCGCATGGATAATGAGTGGCATGGGATTCAAAAACATACCGGCAGAATGAAAATGAGTTCCTAGAGGGGATGAAAAATGCGTGGACGCCCCCACAAGCTGATCTATGTCTTGAGAAATTTCTATGGACCAGCTCTTGGAAACCGCGCCAGTGTTCTGCTTATTTCCCATCGGGTTTTCCAAAACAACTGAAGGTTTTTGTCTATTTGGCCCTTCTGAATAAATCATCGCAGGCGACGCCGCTGCTTCAAAGCGGTGATCATTGGAGCTGAGTCGTCAAAACAGCGAAAGTTTCTCACCAGAAGGCTATTTACATGCTCTTCTGAGCCCAAAAATCCAATGCATTCGTGGAGTCAAGGACCACTTTTTATATCGAGTCGAGAGGGAATTCACTGCATTCAAGAATTCGAACGCGGACCGCCATCAAATCCAAAATTTTATCGTCGAAGCAACGATGCTGTAGTGTTTTTTTTTGTGTTTCTGACCCGAAAAGGAAACAGATATCCTGGAAAAACTCAGGATTCTCGGAATTCTCTTGTGTTGGCGCCTCCAGATAGTTGTGAAAGGTAGTTGTGAAGGCACTGA
>JARK01001348.1:127202-160736 GCA_000688135.1 Ancylostoma ceylanicum | reverse complement strand
CAGTGGCGGACGCAGAAAGTGGGCGGGAGGGGGGGGGGCGTGGAAAAAAAATGGGGGCCTTCGCCGTTTTGGGGACCCACACGGAAAATAAAATTAATAAAAATATCAATTTTAATAATAAATAGTAAATAATCAATATTTAAAAAATAGTAATAAAAATAAACAAATAAAAATAACAAAATAATAGTAACTAATAAAAAATTAGTACAATGGAGGACTTTTATCAAAGAAGAATCGCAGTCTGGATACGTCACTAAGATTACCCAGGGTAGACGGCTTAACACGCGGATCAACGAATTATTGGGTATTGTCGGGTTTATGCGGGGTAATCTCAATGATGCATGCTGTTCAAGGGAATGTTTTACCTCAAACCTTACTTCAGTAGAGGGTTTTTCCATGGATGTGCACCCCTACCAGGCTTCGTTACACCTAAAATTCACTCATTCATTCATTCACTCGTTCATTCACTCACTCATTCACTCGTTCATTCACTCATTCATTCATTCATTCATTCATTCATTCATTCAATTTATTACGTTTCTTGGGCAAAGCATGTAAGAGTTGAAGGAACACAGAGGCACATTCTGGGGGAATACTTTTTTTATTACAAATTACAGACTGCTACTGTTATTATTATAGATTGGGAAGGGTATTACTATTGTAAAATTATTACAGACTTGTAAAATCCGAAATTTAATAATTTTCCAGTGGTCGACGCCGTTTCCTTCGTAATCCATCTCTCATTTCAGGTGTGAATCCTCGCCTGATGTTCATCACAATTCCGCTCGGCAACTTCTTCGATCTGCTGTCGCTCATCAACAGCGCAGTGAATTTCGTGTTATGCGCTTTGATGTCACACGTCTTCAGAAGGTGAGATGGTCAACTGTTCAAAGGACACCCATCGATCGTTGGGAGTCCCATAGGGTATTCGACTTAATGCCTGAGAAATTACTGAGTAATTATCTCTTGCGTCAGTCGTGGATAGCACTCGTTCATAAGTTGTCCTGCAAGGGCATTTAGATGAGTTACAATAAAGTATGACTATGATGAAGTAGTAAAGTGAGCAGTTTCAATTTCAGGGAATTCCTTCAAACGTTCAGTATGTGCTGCCCACAGTCGAGCGAAAATCACAGCGGTGCGCCGATCACCAAACCTAACAAAAAATCGGTAAGTCGGACATTCTATGCAAAAAAATTGAAAAAAATCTGGATTTATTAATTTCTCTGGAGGAAAATACTATGATAAATTGATCCAACTTCAGCTCTTCGCCTCGCTCACCCCTCTACGAAAAGCGAAAGGCTTCTTGCCGGTGCCCACGAATGAACGTGAAGAACGTCGTGCTGACGATCGGAATCAACAAATCACGCGGCAGGGATAGATGCGATGAAAATCGATTATCGATTGTGTCACAAATTTTGTCATTTGAATCTCACCAATCTCTCGGTTTTCCCGTGATGCTTGTCATTTTGAAAAGATTCGTGCATGATTTGCTTAGAGAAACTCATAATTGGATTCATAGCGATTATTATGCTGCGGTTAGCCCGAAGCGGGTCTGATGCTTGTGAATGTGTGATTATTGTACAGATGCTATTGCAATTTGCTCGTTCGTCAATAAATGATTTTTCAAGCTAAGACTATCCACTCCGCCTTTAGACTCCTTTTACAAGAATCCGCGTATACAGCAGCGGCCACAGTTCCTGTCCCAAAACCCGGCTTTCGAGAGATTGATCCGTCAAAAAAAAGGTTCACCATTCAGGAACGAACGAGATTGGATTTTCAAAGTACCGATTGAAAGCACTTTACGTAACTTCTGGGCTGGGATTCATAAAGCAAGCTAAACCAGGCTACCACACCAAATTTGCTGTCGTTGGTCTCCTAGCATTGCATGCATAGGTACGATAGTGGTGAGACAGTGGCTCAAAAAGCGAAGGTTGCCTGGAAAGAAATTATTATAGAATTTATTTGGAAATACAACATTATTAACATTATCATTATGAAATTATACAAAAATCAAAAATGGTTGGACTCTCGAGTTCCGAAATTTTGAACTGTGGTGCTTTTTGGAGCCCCTACTTTCAAGTTCCGGCTTCTGAAGTTCCAAATCTGACTTCCGTTCATCCCTGATTCCATGAGCTCATGCGTCACAGAGACGAAAGATCCCATGGAATAATATTGCTCTCAAACAACATTGTAATAAATCTCGGGGAAACATACACCACAAAATATGACAGCAAAGCAAGAAGGAAAGCAGACTGATTAACAAACATCAAACGTTGAGGGAACACAAGCACGGGGGATGTGGCGGGAGCCTGGTTCTGACATTGTTACATGCGAACTGCTCCAGGCAGAATTGTTGAGTTGTAGCTAAAATCTTGAGGAGAAGTGAAAATCCGGGGTCAAAAGTTGCATTTCAATGCGAATTCAATTTCATTTTTAAAATTTTGTTTGTATTTTCGAATACGGCTGCTGAGTACCGACATAATAACTAATCGCTGGTCAAAGCTGCTGAATAAAAACACGCGCCACTACAAAAGCTAAAGAAAATCCAAGCTATTCAGCGCTCTTTTGGGCTTGACATCGCTCAGCATTGCACATATGAACGTTTCGTGGCTGCTGTAGGTAAAGTCTTACATACAACAGTCTTGAAAATTGAAATGATGTCGGCAATGAACCTAGAACCAAAGCTGTCAGCGACATGGACGATGTTGGTGAAACTTCTACGTACATAGCCTATGATTAGCTGAGATATAATGACATTAGCTTCGTCAGAGAGTTTGGCAGCAATATTTATTTCTCTATCCAGAATTACGTACTTGGCAGTAAACCCCTGGCAACAGAATTGGGTGAACTGTAATGTTCCTCTACAACTCAAATATCAAAACTTCAGACCAGATCCCATCCTTGAACATTAAGGTTAATATTGTTTTTAAAAACTGTGAAGTTTAATGCAAGACTTTTGAACCATCCGAATTTAACCTACATTTCTTGTCAATGCTAGTGGTCTGGTAATCTTACAAATTGGATATGTACATAGGAATTCCTGGGAAACTACCGTGTAAGTCTATTTTCCGCAAAATCCTGCCAGGCGATCCCCGTTGAATTTTGCAATTCGTGCATGCTCGAGATGACTAGATGTCGATGGATACGTTTCAATTCAACTGAGATGATATGCAGATCTCTCCTCAATGACCCTAAAATATCAGGGTAAACTCTGAAGGCGGTAAGTCACGGAATAATTGCCTGAAGCTGCGTGATTTATGTAATTTTAACCTACTTTTGAATCCACATTGGCGACTTCCTGTCAGATCCTGGGAGAAAGTGTGAAGATGGGGTTGATTCGCAAACCACCAGAGACCGTAAGTGTCGAGATTACCTAGAGTAACCGTGTCAGCAACCCCTGGGGTCGCATTATTGAGGTTACTCGAGGTAAAGGCGTTGAAACCACACAGATCTACCAGTCGTTAACAGAGCGACAACACTTTTACCCTGTGTAATTTCAGTGATGGATCTTGGCCCAGATTTACTCATCGTTAACACGTGTGTCAATACATTCCCCCTGGGTAATCTCAATTATGTGTCTACATGGATATAGATTTGGTCTACATTTACCCAAGGCATCAGTGAGGATTGCCGTTCTTTCGGGAAACCCTTGATGATCCTGACTGTTTTATACAGAAAGAGTACCATAAACTTACAGCCGAAATTCCGTAAGCTTCCAGAAGACTGGTATGGTTCACTGCGGTGATTTGCGGTTACGAGCTGTTCCACTTCGTCGCTTCCAATCAATCATCGTGACAATTCTTCACTAGCGACTCGTTTCACTAGTATAACTGCCATAACAACACAAGGAAGACCACGGCACCAGTCACAACATCTTCGAGAGCATTGTCGTCTTGCACTCTTCTTTTTTTCTGCTCCCTCGGGACCTCCCAATGGCCTCGTTTAACTTTTATTGCAGCGTATTCGTCGTCAAGGGATTATTTCATGACGATGCACTACAGTGACCAATTAATCATGTTACAGTACCTCAAAATGATCAGTAAAAGTGCTGATGGGGATAAATTTACAACCTCATGATGACAAAACCAGCGAGCCTTTGTCATTGTTATTAAGTGTACAGTGTTTGAATGAATTTAAGGAAGAAAAGGCAAGGTCCTTGACGAAGTCACGGTTTTGAATTTTATTTAATTATTACACATCTTACCCTAATTATTCTAGCCATTTCTTATTTCTCAATCAAAGTTTAACTTTAAAAATCAACTTAAACCTAATAACACCATACGGTTCGCTCCGCAGCCAGTAGCAATTGGGCGACCCGGGGCGATCCGGGGTCTCTCGGAGCACAGATATGGGATTTTCGACAATTTTAGATATCTCTGAAATTGTATGTGATAACTGTTTTTCGACATGTTCCCTCGCGATTATGTCAAAGTCATCAATTTTGTTTCTCAGAACATTGAAAGAAGGGAAGAAATTAGCTGTCGAAGTTTTCGGCTATCGCTCACTACCCTCGATGCGGAATTCACAAGCTGAAAACGCGGGGTCACAATATTCCGATTCTTTCCTTTTCGAGGAATCTAGCAGAGCACTGCTTGCTCTAAATAACTACATGGTACTGGTAGCGGCAAATTATCAAATTCGGCCGAAGTAAAATCGTGAAAACTGGAAAATATGAAAAGGTATTTGATCGACAATTTTTCAAAAGCATCGCACAACACCTGCTTCACAGCATGCACTGTCCATACGGTCCGTTCGTAAAAATGCGATAGTGATTCCAGCCAATTACTCACTTTCAACCTAATTAATTCAGTGTTTAATAGAGGGACGCAGAGGGGCGACCCCGGATCGCCCATTTGCTACTGGCTGCGGAGCGAACCGTATGTAATAGTATATAGATTTTGAGCAATGTTTGCTAAACATATGCGTGCGTTTCCCTCACGCATGTGCTTAGCATACTATGCGGAAGATTCTGATGATTTTGAAAGAGAGCTTGTTTTACAGCTACATACTTTCAGCCAATAAAATTACTAAGCAATGTGATAGATAAAAGTACCCAGTGTTCCACTTGCTCAGTGATATACATAATTGACGTCATTTTCTGCACTCTGCACCCACACGTGCGTGCTCAACCGGCTGTGCATATTGTCGCCATGTTGAGTACTTCTGCGACACTTCTTATCCGAATTTCGAAATCATTACAATCGCTTCATGGGTGAAAATTTTATTAGCATGACGCAGATATACTCTGATCCTTGTTACCTGCAGACCGACTAGTAATGACACTGGGAACTCACGAGTATGACTCTGAAAAAAGTGGCACCGAATCGCTGTCTTCTTCCCTGCACGGAAAGGATTTATAGAGAAGTTTGGAATGGCCGCCTACAAGTCTTCTATGTACTTCAAAAATTATACTCCACTTGAAAAAAGTTATACTCCACTTTGGGACTCAGATAAGAACACTGAAGAAAATTTTAGTGCCTTTATTAAGTAGTAAAAAATAGATTTCAAGAATTATATTTCATGGAGTATTTCTGTTCACCCCTCCCTCCTCTCCACCTGTACACATGTACGCAGAAAAAGTATGTATGTTCCCCAAAGAAGACCACCTGTTCGCAATTTGATTCGATGGAATAACATCCGGTTGGTTCGCAAATAACTTTTGGCCGCATTCTCTCAACTACTACTTTTTGCAGCCATTCTGGTTTATTCACTTTTGTCCAACTTGCACAAACCACATTAAATAACAGTCTAGACGCGATGTCTTCACATTTGTGTTTCCCTTTCGTCGATGTCTTGGGGCAGAAATATTCCGACAAGAAAAAATTCTTGGGGGAGAAGACCGGTACAAAAAGCATCATGGCTCAGATAAGCAAATCAGTTTTCATTCTAGTTTGTTTGGAATAAACACCTATGTAGCTGTAATTCATGTGAGGAACTCAAAATGAGCTAATACTACGTGTTTATTCATTTAACAAACAATTTAGGGATGCTTGCCAAGTTTACCTTAGTGACCGTAAATACAGATTTTTTACCCTGAATTTAGCACACGTATGTAGGAGTGCCCAGATGTTTGTTTACATGAATTTTTCTACTTGTTCCAGATTCGAAGTGCACCTTTTTTCTTTGAGAGTATTTCGTAGAGGTCTTTCGTAAATAAACTCCTAGAAGTTCAAGACCATGTCGCAAAAATCCCAGATGAGGATTCTGGAGGAGATTTTCCGTGTGATCTGTGTTCATGGCTTGCACCAGAATGAGGGCAGCTGCCAACTTTTACGTGCCCTAATGAGTGGGTGCTGGGTGAAGATTTGTAACCGACTATTTCCAGAGCTAGTACGTGAAAGTCTAAGAAGTGTAGCAGATGCTTCCAAGCAGTTTGGGCGAGAGAATTCGGTGGTTCATTTCTATTCCATGACATTTATTGTGTGAAGGTGTTTTCTTCTGGGTTATTTTCATTGGAAGGTGGGAGGTAATCGCTCTGTTTGCAACGGCACTCTGCATTCATGCTCACTTCCGTGAGTTTTCTTATGAAAACCCTGGCATTAGTTCTTGTTTATTCCCCCAGCTTCACAACAATATGTAGTACAACAACTGCATACTTACAAGCACCTTACCGGAAAAAAACATACTGGAATAGAAACACCTCCGCATTTCTCCTTAGCCATTCACTTCTTCCTCCCTGGAATGGCTCAGGTCATGGATCTCCCTCTCCATCCCTCCTTTTGTTGTAATCTAAGCAATTCTGTTAGCATGATGCTTATATCGCATGATTCTTCTAAAACTGCTGAAGAAGACGCTCTGATGGTCTCAACTTGCGCACTCCAAACTCGAGAACTTCAGAGAAAACTTGAGTGACTCACTCAATGAGTCACTCTAAGCAACAGTACAGTACAATTTCGCAATGGTGGTAATTTTCTTGTTGCTCCCATGCTGTCCTCTACCGCAGCGTTAATGAGCCCGCCGAATAAAACCTGTTCGAAATGACCACTTGAATTGCAAAACTTAGCCAGAGCACCCGTCAACGTTTTTACTTTTGTTCACGGAGCGGGTTTCAACAACTTAAACTCTCACTTCAAACGGAGTTAACGTTTTCTATTTTCTGGTGAGATGCAAAAAAAGAAACACCGCAAGACTCAAAAGGAGCGTGCAGTCGGTAAAGTGCTCCTCGATGATTGCAGTCCTGCTTTCAGAGAGCGGTGTGGAATTTTTTACTATGATGAAAATAGGGCTATTAAGGCAAAACTTTGAAAAACGGGGAGAAGGGGTTTTTCATACTTTCATACTGGATGACTGGAAAGTGCCGGCATCTCATTCGGCATGTACTCTCCTAGAATGCCATTTTGTAATGGTTTCATTTTATTTTGTTGCATCAAGGTTGATAAGCGTTCTCTCTTCTAACAATTTCAGATCTGTCACCCTGGAAGAGTGAAGGTTTCATAGCAGATCCGTTTCCGCACATTTCTTGGGGCCTAAGACAGTGACGGCGAAAAGAATCATAGCTCTAACCTATCAAATAAATCTACAAGGAACTCCATATGGTCGTAGGCAAAGGGCGGGACCACGGCGCGGGCACTCTGGTTGTCTGCTGCACCCCACTCTGATTTCACAGACACCGCATTCTAAATTTTCGATTTTTTTTGCGTGACTTTGCAATAGAATAAAGGATAAAAAGATAAAGTTGTCGGCGTTGATCATTCCCTTTCATGTGGGATGCGCCACGCATTCGACTTCATCTACAGTCCTTCTCAAAAAGATAGACGGATTGCGCGTGCGGTTTCTTAGCGTCGCGGCTGCAGAATCTCGGCGGGACCTACTCGACCCTCTCACTGAAAGCATGCTCTCTCTGCATCCCTCGTTCAGGTCCCGCCGCGATGGTGCAGTCGCGCAATCGGTCTATCTTTTTGGGAAGGAGTGTAAGCATCGTAGGGGCGTTGAACGCGTATGTGCAATATGCAGTGACTTGCGGAGGGCGGCCGATGAACCAAGTCAGTGCTTCATGCTCGAACCATCGACCATGTCGGTGCGCAGCGAGCCTCTTACCACTGCGCCACACGCGCCCTTCCTCTTTTTTTTCAAAAGGACCACAGACAATTTGGTTCGAATCACTTTTCCTTCCTTCAATCACGAGACCAATGCCAGTGTTTGCGGCAGCGGGAAATCGCGACGTATCGGTTTTTCCCCGTGTCTCTGCCCAGCAGGCTCGCTCTGGGTGCTGCAGAAAACCGGAGTGCCCGCACAGCGTTACCGCCCCTTGTCTACGGCCGTTTTGAGTTCACTGTACATTCACATCAGCAACTGTAACCTCACCAAACACAACAAAATTGAAATGAAAGATGTGGTTACTATCGGGCTGGTCAGAAAGTCCAGTCACAATTTTTCTCAATTTTTAAAATCCTAGAAAGACCTGTAGTGATTACTTTGACATGTCAGCACGTTAGTATGTTCCCCAAGTGGTCATCACACAAATATCTCACTAAGGGATGTTTTCCTTCTGAAAAGCGAAATCCACTTGATTATTCCTCACAACTTGGAACTGTTTCCACTGTCTTCATGACGCGCTGGGATCCCTTCCTCCCAATCCTTCTCCTTTCGCCTTCGGGCTTTTCAGTTTAATGCCCGTTCGAGTGGAAGCAAAAAAAAATGAATAAATGAATAAATATGAAGCTGATCTCATATAATTCTTCCTCACTGTTCAAGTTCGTACAGTCCTTGTCGAAAAGATGGACAAACTGCCCGTGCGTCGCGGTTGCAGAAACGCACCTGTGGGACCTGCTCGACCCTCTCACTTGGAGCATGCTCTCTCCGCGTCTCTCGTTCAGATCTCGCCTCGATTCTGCAGTCCGTCTAACTTTTCGAGAACTATACGCTGGCAGTTTTACTTAAGAATGCCTGACGTTTCGTTTCAAGTACACAAGAATGTATACTTAGGTTCAAAGATCTACGGAATAAGAGGTTAGGTAGATAGGCAAATATGTAAAATATGCTCCAAGGCAGTGTTTACACTTTTGCAATAATTCCAGCACGTCGTTCACATCTGTTTGCCGCATTGAATCAACGGTAGTCACACATGGTGAATACTAGTGAGACGGCACTACTTTTAAAAGTACAAATTGTTGCTCTAAAAGCGTAACCACTCGTTCCATCCAAAATTCCATTTGAAACGCACATCTTAGCGTAATCTACAGGTGGCATGGACGAGATTCCATGTCGCTGCTTTGTGTGACAGCGCAATGCGCTGTGCGTTACCTACCTGGATTCTTGGTAGTGGAACTAGCTTCCGTGGTTTTTGCGCCAACATTCCTAGCGCGCTGCGTTTTCCTATGCTCCACTGAACACAATAACGAGACAGCATTCTGAGCAACGATCCAGAAACCACTTAGTATTTTGAGCTGATTTTCTGTTCTCCACATTTCTTGGTCTTGTAGGTCACGATCTCGCGACACCATCGATGTGGGCGACACGGCTAGGCTCGGTTTGTTAGGAATTTCCGCCTCACTTCGCATGCACCCGTTTAGTCATTTTTCCTTTTCTCTCACCACAGTCTTTTTGTTATTTTTTTATTCGAAGAACACTGCTTCGTTACCGATTCTGCTACATTTTTTTATATTGAACTATGCTTTCCGAACCAACCCGATGGGTGATTTTTGATGAAGTTGTTTCTCGTGTACCACGTACCTACAATTTTTCTTGGATAGCCAATACATAGAGCAGCTTATTTTAGTGCTTCTTGTTATGAATGAGTTTAGCGGAGAACTTGAGCACTCGCTTGAATCTGCGGTGATATTGAAGCAGTGCCAGTGTTACTATTGGCTCTTTTTTCCTGTCTTGATTGACTAGAGGAGAGTTTACCCTCTTTGAGGGTAACCTTCACAGACTGGTTTCCTGCATACCAGATATGGTAAAAATTAGCTTGCTATTCTAACTGAAGCTATCTGAATCTAAGCACAAGTGCGCATTTCGGAAGCGTTCATTTGCATCACAGGTTCGTGTCACTTCCATTGAATGTTCTTCATGCAGGGTGGATCTCTGAGAGTATATTTGACTATTTGGCTAAAGTGGAGAAATTGGAATCAAGAATGAAGAAGGCTGAGGTAGTAAGCATCATTGTAGTTACCCAGGGTAAGCGTGATAACACTTCACAAAGTAAAGCTTTGCTAACACAGGCGTCAACACGCTCACCCTGGGTAATCTCAATGATGCATACAGGCCATTGAAGCAAGCGATTCCGGTCTAGTTTGGGAATGATATTTTCAGTGGGGCTACATGACACTTCCCTATTTCACGCCCAACTTTTTTTTCGCTGCATTCGCACCTGACGATCTTCCGCTCCTTAGCCATCATTATTTCTGAGCTAGGATTCATGAAAAGTTAACCGTGCAAGCCAGCTATGAGAAGTGTGATTGGTCATTCCAGGGAGTACGTAATATTGAGAGATGCAGGATGCGAAAATTAGTCCGCCTACCTATGTATGCAGCAGTGGAGGACGCAGAAAGTTAGCGGGAGGGGGGCGGGGAAAAAAATGGGGTCTCCGCCATTTTGGGGACCCGGACCGAGAATAAAATTATTACAAATAATAATTATACCAATAAGTATTCAACAAAAATTATTTAAAAAATAATAATAAAAATAAACAAGTGAAAATAAACTAATACAATATTTTTATTTGTATTGTAAGGTAATTTCAAAAATTTGGTCACCCATTCTCGAGGGGGGGGGGGCGCCCACCCTACGTCCGCCACTGTTATACAGGGATTCATGAAAGAATAACCGAAAGTAACCAGGAGAGTTAACCAACGTTCATGTTCTGCACTTCCAAAGACTACTTGGTCTTTTCTGTAACCAATGACGCTAACCATCTTTGGCTTGCGTGGTTAACATTCCATAAATCTCAGCACTGGTTTCGTATGCTTTTGCTTTCATGAATCCTGGTCCTGGTTGCTAGTATTCTCCAGATGTTCGTTGTTCCCCTTTTTTCTACTAAGTCGGTATTCTCCCAGTTTTTCCTTTCATAAAATGATTTTTTAATGGATTTCCTTTCTTCAAGAGTGAATCATTCTCTCGAACAAGAGCAATTTTCTCTGCAGCATTGTTTACCCACTGTGCACCGTTCAGATTAATGCCGTGGAACACTTTTTAACCTACTCTCGACCAGTCCCTTGCCATCTTTTCTGTACCAGTAATAGGTGTGATGACAAAGTGAGGTGTTTTTGGTTAATATTACACAGTTGCCGGCCGTCTTCGTGCAACTCGTGATTTTGTCGTAAACCTTACCCTAAATGTGGAGACACATTTCAGTCACAACCGTGCTGATCTCAAGTCAGAAACAGCAGAAATGCTGGTGTTTCTTCAAGGATAGGACTACGTTTACGGTAGTCAATTTATAGTGGATTTGGAATGAAAATAAAGTGAAAGTAGCCGTAGTAGCTGATCCCATGACACGAAGTGATGTACGTACACGGAACGATGTCCTTTCCTGCTCTTTTTCTTGTAGCCAGTTTCCGTGATCGAGGCGGCTTTTTGCCAGTTCTTTCCCTTGTTCACCTAATTTTTTAGCAGTTGGTATATTTTGGTGTTGTGGTAGCAGGCCATCGCATCCATTTTTTTCTTTGATTTAGTGCTATTATAAATGTAGAAAGCCATTGGCTCTCAAATTCGAATGGGTGACCGGTTCGCATGTACCGCTGTTTGGATACCTTTACGAGTAAATGATCAAGCACTCATTCTGAGGGCACTGGCGCGATTCAGGTGACCTTTTGAAAAATAAAGAACGTAAAAATAGGTAAATGAATGAATCAGTCAATGAATCAGTGATGCTGCGAGTTGCTTATTCATTTGTTAGCTTTCGAACTTTTTTGCTCATTTATTCATCCATTCACCCACTCATTTATTTGTTCGCTATCATTATCAGGATGAACAACTATTAAGAAAATCAAAAAGATTGAGTCGTTTGATAACTCAAACACTCAGACTAGCCCCAAGAACTTCATTACTTCTACGCCTCTGAAGAAAAATCGAAACGTCAGGCCCTCATAATAAACTATAATATTTCACCTACCAGCCTGGCCGGCTCAGAAGAGAATAATTGAATATATCAAGTATGCCCAGGTTCAGGTATTAGAGAACATAGAAATTATTACATAGACTAGCTTCCGAAAAACGTCTCCAAATTCTGGAGGCACAAAATATAGCGTCAAAAAAGTCTACTAATCTACAGCTGAAGACACAAGAAAATTTTTTTCAAAAAACCTGTAAAATTAGCCTACAAAATATAATTTTCTATTGATGAAAATTTATCATGCAGTTTCGTCCCTTGTCAGCTATGTATTCCCAGTGTTTTGGGGAGAAGTAAAAGCCTCATCATCCCTATAGAAGGCTGTTGTTTGCTTGCTTCTACAAAGTGAATTAGAAAGGCATCTATCACTGTTGTCATTAAAATCCTGTTCTCCGATTGATAGTGACTTGCAGAGACGAGCGGCAATGTTTATCTCCTTGTATCATTCGCGTTTCAGATTTCGCTTGAGAAACCACGCCTTTTTCGAAGCAGGTGTTGAGATGTTTCTCTGTCGTTTAGACTACTTCTTTGTGATAGAATAGGAACGTTGAATGATTTTATATTTCTCTGAGTGAATTTCTAATTTGCCATCATTTTTTTCGCAGTCTAGTCCTGTTGCGATAATTCGAATGATTGATTGATACAAAGGATTTCTCCTTAATTTAAAGAAGGAGTACTGCAATTTAACGTTCTCTGTAAGGGCCTAAGTCCAAGGAAAATTCAGTGAACTCATAGGTGAGATTAGCACTCCCAACGATTTTCCTGACCGCCAGCTAAGCCTACGTAACTTTACAACGGAGACGATTGGGTCACGCAGTTTCTTCCTCCGATTTTGATCCTGATTTCTGAGACGCATTCGTTTTTTTTTTCTATTGTCCTCTCAGTATGCCCAGCCTTGTAATTGATTAGTAATCATTAGGTAAAGTTTTTTTGCCGAATGGACATGGAACTCACTGTCTCAAGGATATTTATGAATGTTTTATAATACTTATTTACACGTATAAAAATCAGAATAGTTTTCTCATTCTGAGCCAAACTCTGTAATAGAACGATTCATAGAGATTCCATATATCGTGGAAAAATTGTTGCGGTCCTGGAAAAAAAATATTGCTACATGGACGGGTTTTGGTGCAAGACTTCATTTTTTTAATCGTCATTAATTATTAAGTGTTAATTATGGACAAATTTATTTGTCTACTATGTGTTCAGACTGTCAGGAACCTTCACAACCTTCCTGGTTTCTGGGAGGAAGATTCTCGCTTTCCTGGGTATCTCCTAGTCACCAAAAATTTGATTTTTGATTTCAATGCGAGAGCTGGTATTGTAAGAAAAGGAAAATTGGGAAAATGATACCATTTTCGACTCTGCCTTCTTGGTGTTAATAATAATGGTTCAATTATTATTTTTCTTCCCATGGATATTTTCCTGCAGGTATACGCATTGTTATTGGCACTTCATTCATCAAATGAACTCTGTTCTCTCCACTGCAAAAAAAGAATGTTAGTTCTCAATCGCGTCGAGATCATTAGTTGTTTTTCAGCGGCAATTTTTCTCGCGCATCTGCCCTCCCCATCGATGACCTTCAGCGCTCCCGAAAACACCCCAGTGGGCGAATCTACCGTCATTTGCCAATCCGTGTTATGCGATTACTCCCGGATGATTCACCGCTACAAGACCGGGCTCGTTGCCAAGGTCAAAAACAGATGACGTGGTGGACGACAGGGTCGACGACATACTACGCCCGCTTCCACGGTTGAGTGGCGACGATTCCGCCGCCACGTGCGATCGTTGTCGCGCACCACCCCGTAATTGTCCGGCCTTGAACGTGGCAGCATGTCGCTACTTACCCAACCACCTACCCACACCAGCTTTACGCGATTGTCCTCTTGTGTGGTCATGAAGAAGCTCTCGGCAAACAGTGTTCACTGGTGTTGAGGTGGTCGCTATTGTACGGGACCGTAAAGTGAAGCTGAGCCGGGTTTCGTTGTCGAGTCCCAGCGATTTACTTCGCTTTCCCTTTACTTCTCATTGGTCTTTTCACAGCGTTTCCCCTTCGTTATTGTTGAACACTCGTAATCCATCATTGAATGACTTTTCTTTGTGGAACTCGATCAATTCTTCTTTTGTGACCGTTCGCCTATTCATAGTGCGTCATTTTTATAGAACAATCTATCATCTATCGGAAATTTTACCAAAGTTTAAAGTAGTTTCTTCACTTCTTTGTTTGAAATACTTCCCTTCCACTTTCCCCCTTGCTGGTGCTTGTGTGTCCGAGATATCTGCTCTCGTAGCCACTCCTGGGCTCATATCCAGTATACTTTATCCAGTCGGATAAACGTGCCCTGGCGGATATGTAATAGGGGTTTCGAGAATTTGCTATCCAATATATGTACGTATTTAAACACATCCGCAGATTGCGAATCCACTCGTTTAACTGCAGGTTATCTTTTTCCGTCCAATTTTCTCTCGATAACGATTCACGATCTACTCCATCTCCAATTCTCCTTTTTTCTCGTCAAGGCGCCTCACTTGTGCTAAGAAATGAACAGGTGGATGGAAGAGTTAGACATATTGGATAGCAGAGTGGCTAAGTATTGAATACGGCTCCAGGATGTGCTCCCACGCCAAAATGAAGTAATGAAGATGGAAATGAATCCCATTGATGCGGATGCTCTGATTGGGCTGGCTCTTTTCCTCGAATGTTAAATAAATTTTCCTCGTGAAAAACTACTTCCGGAATTATTGCTATTCTAAATTGGTTAATCAGTCATGGATTCGCGTTGTTCTTATTTCGTTTAGCAAAAATCACCTGAATTCTTATGTCAATATACCGATAAGGGCAGAGCTTGTCTCTAAGGATTTGCTTTGCCGGAAGATTGCTCGACTGCTCTTGCGCGGGCGTCATTTCTTCCTACCAAAATATCTAGGCCCTAATAAATCTTAGCAGCCACAGTTGTGTAGTTAAAACTAGCTCAAGTCACTTTTGCTACACATACTATTAGACTGTCCCACAATAAATGGCCGCAGCCTAGTAATGAAGTTATAGAAGCTCAAAATTCCATTTTTTTTCAGAAGCTAGATAGACAAGCTTCGGCTATGTGAATTCTGGAAACACTTCCTCAACTATCCCTTTTCCAGGTTTCCGCAGACGACTTGCGATTCGGTAGAATATGCCTATCAGTTTTAGTGAGCCGAAAATGTGTACGCCTATGTAGCTGGATGGGTGGAGAAATCCACACAGGTTCACATCCAACCGAGAAAAAATTCTTTGAGTAAAGCGTTGGAAGGATCTCTCTCGAGAACTTTGTGTTGGCCAGACATCCCCTTGAACATGCAGTGAGCACTCTTTTCTTATAGAAAATTCTTGTGAAACAGTGTGCACTGGAAATTGACCTTTCACATCTTTTTGACTCCAGTGATTTAAAATTTCTTCTTTTTATCGGTTTCACAGAATTCCTGGAACTGGCATTATCAAAATTCTGCTGGGAAAGCTGATTAAAATACTTTTCATTTGTTCCGAAAACCTCAAGTTCGAGCTGAGTTACAAAACTTGGAATGTGCACCTCAAAATGCCATTATTTTCGGGATAACCTAGTATATTTTGGCAGAGCAAATCTCAGGCACATTGTTTCTGTCATTGTGGGCATGCCGGAAAAAGCTTCCGGTACTCGGACCCCGGATGTGTGCCTCGTCCATTATCCCCCCGTCGCTTGCTGCCGTTCTTTGATCTTCTGCAGCAAAAAATTTACACATATTAGAACAAGACTGTTTTTAACATTGAGCATCATTCTGAATTAGTACCACCATTGGTGCAAAGCGACTGAATTTGTAGTTTTTAACTCAATTCACTCCGGTTTGTTATAATAATATTGCTTTCACTAGTGTTGGCAAGTATCGTAATATTTTGTGATAAATTATTGTAACACCACCACCTCTTCCACAGCATTAGCAAGCTCCTCATTGCGTAGTTATTCCAATATTTGGAGCAACTCAGAACGAAGAAAAAACACCAAGAGAACCGTCTCAAGAATGTCTTCAGCGACTGGTTCTTGCTCCTTTTTTTCTCAATAAATCTGGTCCTCTGAAGCAGCCGCGGTTTTTTTCATCGGCTAGGTAATGTTGAGTGAGCATGGTTTTTCCTGCTTGCATGTTCAGTTCTGTAATGTGATGAGAATCGCCTGTGTGGTATCGCGTGCGACACGCGAATTTTCTATTGTTATTATGGATCGTTTGAAATTTTTTTACAAATCGTTGTGTGGGATAGAAATTGTCTTTGGAATTTCATGTTGATGTCATCTGTCACTGCGTGCTTATTGCTTTCGTTTTATTCTTTTTTGCTTGAAGAATTCGACGTCATGTGCACAACTTTCTTTCAGAATTATTCCCCTTGAAGAGATATGAGTTCAAACTGTTCGTATCCTCCAGCTACGCTTGCATTTCTTGTGCTATTCAATCCAGAGATCCTTTAGCTATCTTCCTGTTGATGCTAACCGCTTAATCCCACTTTGGGAATGCCCAAGAAAGAGGAAATATAGCTGTGGGAGAAAAGCCGCGCGTTAAACGCTGCAAAGTTCGGGGTAGAATAAAAAAATGCTCAAATTTTAACGTTCAGCAAATAAATTAGGATTTCATCAAGAATGCTAGCGGATCCCATCGCACATCTTGGACGCACGCAGCACTGCGTGCATTACCCAAGGTAGAGGTGTTAACATCACACAAAATTACCCATGGCTACAACGAGCGTGAACGTTTACCATGGGTAATCTCATTAATGCATCCGGTGCCTGGTTTGGTCGTTGAACCGCTCAGGGGAAAGTCATTGGCACTAAAATTTGCTGCAGACGTTTCAACTAACAGGTGGATTGCCGTTACCTGCTTTACTAATGAGTCACTGAAGTCCACTTGAATTCAGCAACAGAATTTTGTTTCATCGTTGACGCCCGGGTGGCACTCCCCTCCCCCCCCCCACCGGCCAATAAACAACCGGGTTTTTCGAGCGAGTTTTCCTTTTCTTCGCACTTCTTGGCGTTCATGATGCTGCGCGCGGCACTGCGTCAAGGTCGATTGACTTGACGAGACACAAACGAGTCTCGTCCTGTCCGGATCACTTTTTTTTCCGCGCGCGGCTGTCGTTTTGTATCGAGGTACAGACTCTGCGTAACGCGCGCGCGCAACTCATTAGCTCGTCGACTTCTTCTGTGCTTTGCGCTATGATTAGAGCGTTCATCGAACCAGCAGGCTCGAGTTGCTAGCGCTCCTCGTAAAGTGGCTTGCTCTCTGTGTTGCATTCGACTCCAGAACTTGTTCTTTACGATGTGCTTTAATTGTGTCGCTTCGTATAACTCCATTAGAGTGAGGGGCCAAGTGGCTAGGAGTGCTTCGTAAACAACTGACTCGCTTCTGGTGCAACAGCTTGAACTTTTCCAGCCTGGAGCTGTGGATCAGTCGCTTGTTATTCTGATAACTGTGCAGATGAAAGGCTGCCGGAACAGGTTGATACCCGGACTAAAAAGCGTAACGGCATCCACTCCGTCCCCCCCCCCCTCCCAGTTGCTGCAGTCTTGCTCTCAGTGCTCTCACCATTCTTCAGGCTGCATGCATCATTGAGACCATCGAAGATAAACAGGTTAACACTACACGAATTTACCCATCATTAGCACGGGCATTAACCCTCGGTAATCGCGATGATGCATCCAGGACTTCAATCGTTGCTAAAAAAGGAATGTTTAGCAGCAAGTCAGCGTGCGTGAGGGTCCACTAGGCTTTCTACTCGACTGTTGGCACTGCCTTTCTGCTCCATATTTACCAGAATCAGAGCAGAACAAACATTTTGCCTTGTTGTTTTTTTTTCTTGTTGCTGAGAAAGCCTCTGGGACGAGTCCAAGCATTAAAAATACTTCTCCATGTGGAAGAAACTTCATTTGCGCCCTGATTTTCGTAAATTTTTGCAGGTCATTTGTTACATTCTTGCCAATGTTTTCCACCTGCCAGTTATCACAATTCAGCAGCTACCGAAGTATAGTTGGGGCCGAATAACCTACTGTTATAGATAGTTATAATCATTCGAAATTTCAATTTCCAATGAGTCAGAAACCAGATTGCTCGAACAAACAATGGATGAAGGTTAAGAGGAAATGCAGTGTTTCACAGTTTTCGTTTTTTTTTCGCATTTTTGGGTCTCCAAACTAATTTCTGATCCATTTATTGAAATAATTATTTATTCGATTTTCCTTCGATTGAAATGAGAAGGGAAACCTTCTTTCTCGAAAGGCAATACTTCGAGTTCATGGCTGGGATTCATGAACGAATAAAATCACTGGCTGTAGGTTTACCTGAGGTAGACCTGCTTACATCACACAAATTTATCCATCGTTAACACAGGCATCAACGAGTTTACCTTGGGTAATCCCAGTTATGCATACACGCCCAGGTTACTGAACTTGCAAAGTTAGGGCTGGAATTCATGAAGCATCAAACACACAGACCAACAATGGTCAGCATGATTGGTTAACCTATAAGCTATGCAATGTTAGAAAACTCAGCAAACAAAAGTTGGTTAGCTAATCTGGTTTTGGTTGGTTATGCGTTGGTAAATCCTGGCCCAGGTTGCCAAACCAGCATCCCTGTCCTGAATCCATCGGTAATCCGATAACCAATCTCGGTAGCCATAGTAGGTTAGCTTGGTTAGCAGTTCATGAATACCAGACCGGCTCATGGCGACTGGCACCAATATTGTTCCATATTTACTCTTCAAACACTTAAATATCTTAAATAATATCTTCACAGAATAATGTTAACGAATATATAAGATGAAGTTCCTTATAGCTTTCCTTACATATACATATATACGATTGGAAATCCCCATTTCTTCAAATCCACTCCGCAAAATGCGAAAAATATTCAAAATTGGTTTGCGAGAATTCGCGCACTCTTTGGTAGTAGTGATGGTTTAGGCTTAATTACCATAAGTTTTTGGATAAATGACAGCTTGTTCATTTATTCATTTCTCTTTGTGTTTCTGAAGACTTCTCTCTACATCTTCAAATTTTTCCATGCTCTGTTTTCGTGAAGCCTGGGCATGACATCGTTTCATCATTAACTTATATGGATGTGCGTCATTGGTTGTTATATGGTCATGTTTTACGGTTATCGTTTATTGCCTTATTCTGCCCACGTAAGCGGTCGCATACCGTCGTCACGGTCTTCCCTCCTACTACCATATTACCCTTTGCTTTTCTGCTCCTCTTTGAGGTCTCATCTTTGCCTTTGTTGGTCCACCTTCAGAATGTAAATGCTCCCAAGCTTTCCATTCTTTTCGCATTTTTTGCTTCGATGCAAAGATGCAACCAATTCTTAGTGTGAGTTGTTGCGTTAAGTGGTATTCAAGCCGCTCCGTTCCTTTCCATGGCAAAATTCTTGACGACCCGTTGATGTGAACAAGGTTCTCGCAGTTTTGTCCTTGCTCCATCGTCATGCGCAACCAGTTCGGAAACGGTCTGACAGTTTTGGCCCGCAGAGCGCGTAGAAGCGTGCGCTCACATTACTTCCTAGCTACTCACTGGGCTATAACTAGGTAGTGGAATCTTTTGGTATAAACTTCTCTTCAGCAATGCAGTTCCATTAATCCGATAGGCGCAACCACACTGTCAAATTTTGGTCAACAGAGTAAGTATTGATTTTTTAACCATAAACGACTTCCAACGATTGACGACCATACTTGGTACCCGAATCATAATAAAAGCGTATGGCTAGGAGTCTTCTGTTACTATTAGATGCATAATGGTTACAAATTTGAAGGAGTAGTTTGAAAATAGTAGTCGATAACGATATTTGCATAAGTAAATAAATAACTAAATAAATAACGAGAAGCCGGGTGCCAATGTCAGTTCGAGACATGGGAAGTCCACCTGAGCAGGACTGTTGGCGGTGATCCAATACCATCCACTTTTTTGGTTATTTTGAAACTGGGTACAAAAGGAGAGTCACTTGGGCTAGGCCCAGCGATTCATTAGCTATCGAATTCGCGAATCGAACTTCCACCTCTTCCAGAAAAAGACAGGATTTCCCGAGGCAAAGTTTGTGCTCATTCTATAAATGGTGATGGTGCGATCGCGCCTATGGCCAACCAAGTCAACCATCCCCTTTCCGTGGTCGGAAAATTGGTACCAGAGGAGTCTGTGAGGATGAAGCACTGACTTGGTTCATCGAATGCCCCTCCTCCCCCCATTCCCCCGCAAGTCAACGTATGCACATATGTACGCATTCAATGCCTCTTCGGTGATCAGATAAAGTCGAATGCGTGGCGCATCCCACGAACGGAGATGATTACAGACGACAACTGTATCCTCTTACTTTTTTGTCTATTAACACTATGAACAAATATTTGAATATCGCTAGAGCCTTGGCAGGTCGTATCCCTTCATGATCAGTGAAGCAGACGAAGACGTGTCCGAACGGCTAAATTTGGTTTTCAGCTCCATTATGCTAGTCGGCCTTTCTTGGAAGTCACTCCTTTTTACAAGATTCTAGGATTAGTTTCTCCGGATAAATAGTCGGAGCTATCTGAATATTTTTATTATGACTTCAGAGAATAGTTTTGGTAGTTCAAATTTGATCCTTTTTAACACGCAGGTGGTTCCATGACTGCTGGGGATCTCCTTCAGACATATTTTCCTGAAAAAGGTTCCTGCCTGTTTCCTTCTTTGCTGTGTAAATTAAACTTAAAGCAAACATCATCAACTCTTTTGTTCGGTTCCATGCATGGAGAGCGGGCAGCATTTTTTTTTCTTATTCGGCATCAACAAAGGAAGAATAATTTCTCACTATAGCATCTGTCGGTGAAGAAATGGAGCAACAAGAGAAGATGTGACTCTGATAATTCTTTCTTATTCTTTTTGAATGTTTTCCACGAGTATTTTGTCGCGTCGCACTGGGCGGGGGAGGGGGGGGGGGAGGCGGAGCTGTCTGCCTCGTGGTTGCATGACCTGTTTCGCTTGAATCGTTGCACTGCCGGATAAAGTGCTGTACTAGTGGATAAACCGCTACGTCACCGGATAAACAGCAATTGTAAATTGTCGGGTAAACCAAAATGTTTCATTGTTCCGCATGAAAAACACAAAAAAACTCTGTTGGAAAAAATAATCGTGAGTAGTACTTCCTTTAGTTCAGAGCATTATGATTTCCTCGTTGGAGCATGCAAAGGGAAGATTCTCTCTTGATACGTATTTCTATTATTGCCGTAGGTACTACCTTCCAAAAATGACGAACCTACAGAATCTTTGCCCAAAAATGACTATCTTGACTTCCTTCTGCATTCGGATAAACAAGTCCACAGCGAGCAAGTTTATCCGAGAAATTCGGATAAAGGACTCCACCGGGGAAACGTCTAGCTATTGAACTGCTCTTGACGTTGGGGAGAGCTCTCCTGTTTCTTTCCTGATGAGCAGCCACACGCTTGTACTGCACGTCTTCGCTTCTGTTATAGCTGTCACTTTGTTCTGGGCGAATTCCGGATAATATTTTCTGGATAATTACGGACATTCTGACAAATTCCGCCTACTTCCGGCAACATCTGGCTCAACACTGCGTCGTTGCATATTTTATGCATTTTCAAAGCAAGCTTCGAATGTCTCCTAAATGTAGAGTGTTTCCAGATTATTCTACTCGGGGGAACATCCCTTGTTTTTCTATTGCCTTCCTCGTATTGTCTTTTGCGATTTCTCGGAATCACTGGAGGAGAAACGTGAGGAATGTTTGTAAAAATATGTTTGCTAAGACTGCAGTAGTTTGCAATGATATGCTTGCAGAGACACAAGCAGTACCCTCTCCTCCTCGAGAAGGTGTTGCCGAATTTTTTAAACAACCACAAATTAACTTTGAGTTGTTGTTTATTTTTGTTATTCATTACTATAATTATTGTCGTTGTTGATGTTATCTTCCGTAAGGGTCTGCATAGTGGCGAGTCCCCGTTTTTCTCTACCCCCCCCCTCCCCCTCTTCTCCTTGCCAACCCTCAGTTTCTGCGTTCAGCACTGATACCTACCGATGCAGAAACAAATCCATTAATTGGCCGAGGCTTTGGAAGCAGGGGTGCTCATATGTCAGGATCAAACAAATGCATAGTAAATTTAAGCGCTATCCACAACAACCCAGCGCTATAAGTGAGCTCATCCGACTGGAAAATTGCTTCAAGCTGTCGCGACTACTGGCTTTGTTTCGGCATGTCTCAGAAGCAGTAACCATAGCAAGGAAAAAGGTGGTACAGTTGGTGAAAAAATCGGGGAAGTGCAAGGATATCCTCGAAAAAGAACTAGTGTGTATTTGTGGGCTTCATTGTACGGTATTGACCAAATAAAAATCAAATTCAATCAATATGAATGACAATTCGAATATCCGCCCAAGAAATCGAAAATTCCGAAAACACAAAGCTTCACATCCCTTATTTTTCGTCCACCCAAAGGTGTAGGGCTATCTCTTTAAGTTCGCCGGCTTATTCGAAAACCGAATGTATGTATGTATATAGGTTGTAGGGAAAGTTCTCGCGGTTTCTCAGACATTATATTTTATTGACTTTTCAGGAATAGGAAAACACATTAAGAAGTGAATCAATCATCACCACGTACTACCACTCTTTGCCATTTTATGGGTAGCGTTTCGATGCCATCGGCATAGAACTGCGCTGGCATCGACTCGAAAAAGTTGCTCAACCAGCGATCCAAGTCATCTTCATCATCGCCCGCTTTTCATTGCAAGGCGATAGAGAGAGTCAGGAGAAGTTGATAATCTCTTGGCACAAGATCAGGCTGTACGGTGGTGAAGTCAGCACTTCCCATCCAAAGGCAAGTAGCTTCTGGCGGGCCACTCTTATAAAGAGTGGACGAACAGGGTCGTGCAGGAATTGGATCGTGCCGTAATTAGGACCCCTTCCTGCGATTTTTGTGGCCATTCTATGCAGTCGCTGACAGTACTGGTCTACCGTGAGCGCACTGTAGCGTGACAGTACCTAGCAGTGTATGATGCCTTTGCAGTCACACCAAACACTGATCATAACCTAGAGAGGGTGAAGACCTGCGTTTGGGTGCGGCTCATGCTGCTCATCCTTGTCAACCTAAGGTAGACTGCATTTGATGTTGACGTACAGACATCACTCTTTATCCACTGTGAAGATGGACTTGATCCAATTATTTGTGCGTCCGTACTAGGGTAATTCAAAAGCCACCTCGGCACGTCGCTGCAGACCGTGTTCCGTCAAATCATCATCAGGCACTGTGACGACCCTTGTACTGTTCCCAACTGAGGCAGATGATCGCCAATGGTGGCAAAGTGAGCAGCCAAGACTTGCGTTCTTCCACATTTAGTTTGCCTTGGATCTGAATCTACCAGCTGCCGCAATCGACTGCTGTCGACTCCAGATGCGCGTCCCCACCATGAGGATACATTTAGGTCGAAGTCGCCAGCACGAAGGCGTCTGGACCAATCCTGCGCAGGGCGTTCGGTCACAGAACTGTCCCCAAATACAGCGTTAATACGGCGACTGGATACGGTTGCTAATTCACCAGATTCGAAGCCGTATACTAAAAGGCCGCAAAAGTACTGTTTCGAAAAATTTATCTTCCTGGTAGGGCTTGTGCAGGAGTTTACAGTGAATGATACTAATAAACTTGCACATACCTGACCTCCTTATATATGCGAAAGATAGGTCGCTGCAAGGCAGCGCGGGGATAAAAAAAGCAAAATTTTAAAAACCGCGAGAACTTTCCCTACAACCTAATATCTAATACATCATTCCTTTCTACTCTACATATCACTTCATTTCTTCTTCCACCCTTATGTATTCCGAGAATCTGGAGTTTTCCGGCAGAATAACAGAGTGGGAAGGTATGTAATTCAAATAACTGCTGAAATAGTGGAAAGAAATTAAGAAAGTAGGAAGAAGTCACTCAAATTCCAGCCCTGACTTTGATTTGTTCCTCTCAATTCGTTTACCTGCACTGTTATTTAATTCTGGTCCACAAATAATTCAGTTTTACAGCAGGTACATTATACACTGTTTTGATGGGAGTCAATGATCTAATTATCTTTTATTCCCTGCAGTTCCAGGTTACTGGACAAACCCCTCTGAACCTTCACTTTTATTTTTATTTCAGTGTCGTTCCTAAATGTGTTCGAAAATCACTGTGTATGCACAAAATTAGGTAGTTTCGTTGCGGAGAGTTCAGTTGTTGACCTTTCATATTCCATGAATTTTGGAATATCATGTCCACGGACGCGATTTCTGAAGACATTCTGTTTATCAGAGGGAGGTACTGACAGGTGTTATTCTCAGCTTTACCATAAACTAAATCTGAGGGAAAAATCAGCTGCTTTTTCGCTAAATTTCAAACATTATGCATGTCTGTTTACTTCCGGAAGAGGTTTATGTAGCCACATATGACGGATTGATCAAAAGGTCTTTATATGTGGCTACGTGGTTTTTCCCTATGGATCCATCCATTCTTGTTCAGTAGCTATCAAATGGCTAGAACTTTTTACCGGCGTTCCACTGGTGTCTTTGACGATGCCCTTTCTATGCCCTTATTAAACAAACAGGTATAGATGCATACTACAGATGGCTTTCGCCATCTTTCCGGTTTGGAGCGTTTGTCCACTTCTGGAAGTTGCTTATCTCGAAGTACTCAGAATAACCAATAAAGTTTTGTTGTTCGGAAGTGTTTTTTTTTGTTAAGAAAAAAAAACTGTTTATGATTGGTGCTTTTTTCACCATTCTTTCAATCCCTCCTTTTTCGTGAATTGTCCTCGCTCACATTTCTTGCTGAAATATTTGTCGCTATATTTCATCTTGATACCTCGCAGCGCCATTTCTCATCGCTGTCCACACTCAGAGTGATCCACAATTAATGTCATTCTAATTTTCAGGATGAATCTCTGGATTCTCGCCTCTCTACTGCTCCTCGACGTGAGTTCCCATAATTTTTTTCGCAAGCAACCACTTACGAGTTGTCTCAGCTTTTTCTTTCGCCACGTTTCGTGGAACTGCTCTTGACCTTGTCGTGAATCAGGTTGTTGCGAGAGACACCTATTACAAATAATGAAAATTGCCCTTTTTAACATTCACTATGTTCCCAAATAGGTTCAGCACTAAAGTATTTCTTTTACAAAAGGTTTTTTTTTTCGAAGAGAGTGCGCTTCAACGGCAGCTGAACAACCCATGAATTCCACCGGTGAGGCGCAGACTCGCGCGCGGGCGCGTTGCGACTGATTTGTAATGGTTGAACATGTCCACCGCTCTTCTTCATGAGTGATCAGCGAAACCAATACCGATGGTCCTCTATGGCTTTACAAATTATTTTAAAAAATGTTGTGTAATAAGAAAACGTACTGTAGTTCCCTTGCTTACAGTTAAATGCGGAGAGCATTGTCCTCTATTAGCAGAGCGGTGAACAAGTTAAACTTTCGCTTTTCAGCAACCACGCGCACGCTTTGCTACAATCCTTTTGAAAAGTAGCTGAATCCTGTTTCTTTGCGTCGCAGATGCAAGATCGCTGCGAGACCTACTCGACTCCCACGCTTGTACCATGCTCTCACCTGGGTGTAGGTCATGATTAGGCAAAAGTGGGTGGACAGTGTGTCTACAATTGGTTCACTCAAACCTTCGCCCTGACTTTCAGGACCTACTCGCACTAACTCGCGCGTGATTTCACCGTACCTGCCCATGGAAATTTGGATGTGAGTGGGGACGAGTTGACGTCGAAGGATGGGAAGACACCACCCCATTTCGCCACATCATAACCCACACCCTTCTTACCCCATCTCTCATTCAGGCCCCGTCGCCACTCTGCAGCTGTGGAATTCTGAATTTCGAGGGGCACTACAGTAGCGGCCATAAAGATATGATCAGAGCTATATTGACCAGGGAATCTTTTGCCATAACTCGCTTCTGGGTCGAGCCATCCGACCCTAATTTTAGTATGTTCTGAAGCTCCATGAACGCTTTCCAATGGCAACTTACAACTGACACAGCTTCAATTAACATGGATTATTGAGCTCAAACATTAACTTTCTCGGATTTTGTAGGTTTTGTATAGTATCCCAGCTATTGACTACTGGGAGAAAGAAACTGTTGGTACAGATTGGGCACATATTTGTCTATTATTATTCTATTATTACTATTATTATTGTGCTATCATTATTATTCCAATCTTTCCACCACAATGCTATACTGCTGCGCTTCCTTTGCTGATCAAACGGGAGGACGAAATTAAATAATCGAAATCACCAAAAAATTGCTTCATTAACATCTTAAGCATATGAACAGCAATACAGTTCTTGTTTGAATACCAGAATGGTTGCTAGTAGCGGATATCATAGAAATATTTCCCGTCGAGATCGATGTTTTTCTTTGGAATATTAGAAAATTCTCTTTCCTCACTTTTTCACGACTTTCTAACAAGCCCCCTTTTTTGTGTGAAGAGAAGAACCATGGAACGCATCTTATATAGCAAATTGCTCGCTTACGATACAATTTAGAATAATTTCTTCCGGAGCTGAGATGTCGGGATACAGTCGAAAAACCATAATGTTAATAAAACAGTGAATGTACACTTGGAGCGCGGTAGATCTGCTTGGAAGCAGTTTACGCCAATGTCAAGCAGCGGAAAGAAAGAGCACTCAGATCCTTACTATATCCTTAAATTTTATCTGGATAGCTCAATCCATTGTTGAGTTAAAGTCTGAGATTCTCCTCTCAACAGTGCCTCTGATCATATCTTTATGGCCGCTAGTGTATATGTCTGTGCCAAAACCGATAGAATTTATAGGCTATACGCACACTACCATGATTAATTTGACTTCCATCAAATTTTTAAAAATCGATGAGTTGACCCTATTCTGTGACTCGGAAAAAATATTTTAAGGGACATTTAACTTTGAAGAATGTGGGAATCCGCTAGTCAGGTGGAAACCCTGCGTAGGTTTGGAGGCAAGTAGCCAAAACTGAGATTTTAGTCCCTGTAATAACAACTACGGACAGATACTTCTGTCCCAAAATGCGACTCGGGCAAATTGCCACACGTATGTCGTAAGACGACAAAACTTTTGGGAAAGAAATCAGAATAAATTTCTTATGGCTCAACATCCTCAATTCGACAGATCGATATCAAACAGACTTATTTTCAGTAGTTCTTTGGGATCAGGAGCTCAACATCATTCATAGAGCGTCGCTGAACTAAATTTCGTCTTCCCCTGCGAATCTGTTGCCTTTCCCGAGTGACAATTTTGTCGAATATGAGACGAAAAAATTTGCCAGTGTTGTGTCTGGCGACTTCTTCCCTGAAAAACTATTATATTTAGAACTGCTCAAACATGAAAATTACTGTTCTAGCTTCTGCTTGTGGCTGGCCATTTTGAGCAGTCGACATGTGGGAAACAGAAGAAGTGTATTTTCTCGCCTGTCGCTTGCAAGGTAAGCTATGAGGGCTTTCGCAGTCAGCCAGCATACTTTGCGAATTCAGAAGCGTAACGACTGCAGGCAGATATTTTCCTACAGTCCTCATGAAGATGGCTGGGTTGACATGGAGATGTTCAGGTAAATTCGACCTAGTCCCTCTTCCCGTGTTCCCCTCCAATCTGCTTCCTCTTGCCATAATTCCTATATCAGAGTAATCTCTGAGCTATTTCTTTCGGACAAAGGGGGACTATTTTGGATCAAATGTTTTCATGTCGCTAATCTATGGTTCCCTATTAATCCTAGAGGCAAAAGATCAGCGCTTTACCGTGTTAATGCGCTCGTCTGAGTGCAACTGTACCCACATTCGACTTTGTTCAAGTCAACAACAATGTAAGGATCAGGGATAAGCGGAAGTACGTATTGTGTAGGACCGGAAACTTGGAACCCGGAATCTGAGAAGAGTTCGAAGTGTGGAAATTTTCTCAGGAATACATAAGAAGTAGCATTTTTGTATGACCTTTCATTGCTTAGTTAATGACCATCATCCAGAAATCTAGGGGGTTAAAAACTAGTATAACGTCATAATTGAAGAACTTCCAAACCTTTAAAACCGGAATTCCGCTATTCACTAGTAAGGATGTTGCTATACGTGTGGTATCCTGAAAAATTATAGGAGTAGCATGTTTCCCTCGAATACAACCCCAGAGGCTCCTTTTAATGACTGGCATTGAGGAAAAAATTAGGTTCTCTGATTCCTTTAGAATAACAATGCAACAAACATCCTACTAATTTTGTTCGGTCACCCAATTCTTTGCATTCGGGTTTGACAAGAGATTATATCCTTACGCGTAGACTTAACCAAACCATTGTGATGAAACAGGTGAGAACCCGTTTGCAATAGAAAATACTTCGAATGAAAAATACTTTTAGGCTTAAAATTTCTGCTCCTCTGAAAATGTCTTGAAGAGAATATGTCGAATAAAAAAGTGTGCTTCTTGAATTGCACTTGAACAACTCGATCGGGGAAGGTTGTCCTTTCCGTTTTATTCCACTACCGGTTGTGAAGTGCTCACGATGAAACTTTCTCAAGTATCCATTTCCATCGTGTACTTTTTCCGCAGTTCAAGTTTTCACTAACAAGCTTGTGTACCCACATCTATGTCCGCTGGGCCCGAATAATATAATGGATAGATCCGAATTCAAAAATTCTTCTCGAAAAGTTGGAATTTTGGATTTTTGGAAAAAGGGAGGAGTACAACTATTGAAGAACCATGTTTGAGAAGAAATTAATAATCTTCTGTTATTCCAAACTTTGAATTTCTTGGATCGGCTTTTGAATTGAGACTTAAATGTACATATACAGGGTGGCTGTTAAGTATGGATCGCTTTTTCCAAAAGCTATAAAGGAAACAGGATAGTAGCTATCACCTATCTCTCGTGATATTACGATAGCTAGTAGCTTCCATAAATAGCGTGAGAAGTTTGGTTCCCCTGCTCTGATCCCTTCAGAGGTTATGAAGAGATTTCGCCATCTACTGCCCTTGGTGAACCTCAGTGGGTGGACGCTCCATGTTACTGAATTTGCTAAACGCCTTTATTTCTCTGCACTAACAAATGGGAAAATTGTGGGACAGCGAAGGGATACAGGCCATACTGCTCCACTCCAGGAACCAGGATTGATCTTGATTCATTCGCACATCACGTCGACGTCGCACTATCGAGAAGAGTACAGATGCGAATATTCGATCAAATTGAGTCGCGCAGCTTCCAACTCGAATATCTCGACAGGCACTGTTCACAAGATCGCGAAACTTGGGCAAAGGCTAAATGGTTACTCGTTTTGAAACAGCACATTACCAGATTGGGCGATTAGAGTACATTTGGGTTAGGCAAAAAAGTTTCAGAAAGAAATCTTCGTGGCCGCCTCCTCAAACTCGTTTTTACAGACGGAAAAGTTCTCACTGTTAGGGTTGTATGAATTCTGTGGGAGCCAGCCTGACCACTGTCATTGTATCGTAGTACAGTAGAGAAATAGGGGGTGAGCGAGTGAACTCTGTTTATTTATTCTGGAATGATCTGGGATGAGTTGACTTCAGGTAGGCCTTCTTTGCTGTTTTTCGTGACAAAATTGCCGAGAATTGAGAACGGCTCCCATCAGAAAGCCATGTTACGATATGTATTCCTTCCACGGATCAAGAGACACAACTGCACTGGATGGTTTACCCCGTAGCAGGAGTGTGCCCTTCATCGGGCCACAAAATCCACTTTTGCCTTCTGTGGCCCTGACTTTCCCAATTGGGGAGACTGAGATATAGGACTCACTTACTCTCTGATCTCAATCCGTTGTGCTACTTTGTTTAGAGCTTCTTAGAGGCCAAGATGTCCGCTACTAGCTACAAAAGTGTGAACTCCCTCCAGGCAGCATTCAAGAGAGAGTTGAGCAAGATCGACATCAAGCTGAGGTGGCCAGCCGCAGTTTTACTTGAGGGGCGACTTACGGCCTGCACCGATGCCGAAGCGGACACCTTTGAGCAGCACCTTGATGTGGTGACGGTCAATGCTTGTGCGAAACAGGTAGTCAATACGGTATTGCAATAACTTGCTTCCTTGGAGAAAGAGGTTAGAAAATCGAGCGATCCATACTTAACAGCCACCCTGTACTTATGAACAAATGATTGATTGATTGAATCACTTGGATAGTTCGATCTTTACTCGGTGTTAAGTATCATGTCCTGGGGTGTTTTCGGCTCAGAACATATCGAGAAATGAACGTGATAACTCAGCGCTTATGCTGCCTGCTCCCGATGGCTTTAGTTCAGAGCCTTTGTTGATTTACTGGTGCATATTGAATCTTATAAAAAGAAAAAAACCTTATCAATGAATGAATATCACGACACTATTGAGAGACATTAGTCGATGAGATAAAAACTATTTCAACATAGAGAGATAGAACACCTAATAATTTTCGCCCACCGGTTTCGGGCTTGAACTAGACCGGAAGTGCTGTCCACTTGGCGCCTTCGGGGCTTATGTTGACTTTCCGTACATCTGTTTTTTGCTGGATTTCGGACAGTGCGTGGATTTCAGCACCAACGATGTCCCACTCAATAACTACATGGCTGTTGCGTTCTCTGAGGACGACTCCATGGTTCGTATTTCATTCCATTGACGTTAATATAATTAAGATGCTGTTTTCGAGGAGAAGTGCAACTTATTTACAGGGAGATGATTTCGTGACTCAATGCGTGTTCCCCGCTGGAGGAGAGCCAACAGCTCACTTCAGTCTCAACGTCGGTAAGAGCAATGTTCCTCCAAACGAGGAGGCCGACAAGGTGAGAGCAATAACTCAGAAATTGGGCTTGGATGCATCATTGGCATTAGCCAAGGTTAACGTGTCGACAGCCGTGTCAAAAACGGGTAACTTCGTGTGATATTAATATGTTTCCCCTGGGTAACGTCAGTGATGCATGCCGTCCCTGAAAATGTAGTCGAGCATTTTTTGAGTTCTCCTATTATGTGCCGATTGAGGATCCTGACATCATCTCAGCGCTAAATGCAGATTTCCAACTTTTTCCTTATGATAATTTTTTATATTGTTAGTATTTCAATTTTTAAGAGATTTATCCGTGGTTTTTTGGTAATTTTTTCCCGATCCAGGCGGCTGAAGAGCAGAATCTGAAGCTTGTTCATGCTCACAAGGGAGAAGACGGCATGTACTGCCATTTCAGGCAGAAGAGCACTAATGTGAGTTGGCTCTCGGGAAGTTTTCCTGTTTTTCCATATCTTTCTTCTTTCACTATCCTTCCTCTTTCTTTTATTTCTCTCATTTGCTTTTAGTCTGAAAAAAAAAACAACTCTTTCAGGGAGAGAGCAAGTTCGCTCCAGTTCTCGACAAAGATCAACATATATTTTTAGCGAGAGGCAAAGCCAGAGATGGAAGATGTATGGAATGTGTTATATATTTTTTCTTTTGTTCCACAAAAACTTCACAATTCATGTTTGATCAGAGACAATGTTTCAGCCTTGGACATCCACAGTCTGGACCCTACATCAGTAAACTTTCCGTACATCACTAACGAGAAAGTAAATGTAATGAAGAGAGATGCGCCTGCTCAAGGTCAGTCATCTCTGGAATACCACGCTTGTCGGGGAGACTTTAGGCTTATTCCAGCAGTAGCTACGAATGTTTTCAAGATGCATTTTGCTTCCCGGTTTTTATGTAGACTAGTTAAACAAGAAACGCTGTGCAGTTACTCACATTGGCCAGCAGCAGCAAACTGTTAGAGAAGCCCGTCATATTTTGCCTGAGAAACTCGTCTACTTTGAATGAGTGATAAACATGGGATCCTCCCTACAGCATTTGCGTGATTCCCATCGCTGCATTTGAAACTGATGGAGTATGCTCCTTGATGACGCCGAGCCGAACACCACAAAAGTAAAACACCACAAGGAAATGTAGTGCGAAAAATGCATAAGTTGGTGGATAAGTGTTATAAGCCCTTAGGGTGAATAACCAGGATCTTTTACATTGGAATACCTTATAGTCGAGCTTTTCCCGTCTAAAAAGCAACTACGTAAACTGCAGAATTTTGAGCAGTCAACTTTTGCTCGTTGAATGTCCAAGTACATACGTGGAGCCCCCATGATTACATTTTACCTATCTTGTTCAAATGTTTTGCTACTGTGGATTTCGGAATTTTTGAAGGAAACTGCTGTAATTTTGCGAAAAATTCGCAGAACTTGTTTCACATGTGTCTCATTTATTTGTATCTGTCACTCATGAAAAGTAATGCAAAACAATATGGGCACATCTAGAAAAGAAAGAGAAAGAGAACCCCGTAAGGAAATTCTATCGCTGTGTGCCTAGGAATACATAGGACCGAGCTGAAATACTGCGATTACCCATGGTGAAGGGGTTCGTGTAGCCAAATCTGCCCTTTACCTGACAGCCTTTGACAGGTTTCCTCATACAAAAGTTATCCGTACCCATCTGTTATCCATCGGTAATCACACCCATAGGTATGAGGCAGTGGCCGACGCAGAAAGTGTGCGGGAGGGGTGCGTGCGAAAAAAGTGGGATCTCCGCCGTTTTGGGGACTCAGACAGAAAATGAAATTAATAAGAATATTAGTTGTTACAAGCCTGATCGCCAGGTTAACAAAGGACTCCCAAGCTTCCTTTCTTTCCGAAGCTGTGAAACAGTGGGCTGTCGTCTTTCAACTTTGTACAGGATCGTTTGGCCTGGCTGGAAGCGCTGCTCCACCTTTTAGCGCCGGCGCACTCTTATCGCACCGTTGGACCCATCCCCGGGTGTTTCCCCGCTTTCCAACGCCGGCGCTCCCTTATCACACCGTCGGACCCGTCCCCGGATGTTTCCCTATTTTTGGACGCTGGCCTTCCTTATCGCACCGTTGGACCCGAATCGGAGTGTTTCCTTACTTTCAGACGCCACTGCACCCTTATCACACCGTGGGACCCATCTCCATTCATCAGTCCTGTCTCCCACCCTTCTGTTTCCTCTGGAGCCGCATGCATATCTCTCCCCGGCCATCCCCGGTTCCCGACCATCCCCGCCCGGGAAGTATCCCCGGCCGGGGAAGGTCTGCTTGTCTTTGGAACATACCCACCCTCATCATATCTTGCATATGTATGACCTGATAAACAGAGAACAATAAACACCGAGACTCATTTTCGTTGTGGTGTAAACAACTGTTGGTCGTCCAAGCGACGGAAAGTGGACCGAAACACCTGCCAGTCAAGGTAAAAATCAAAATTTGCACACTTTTCGTACATAACTCGACATGCTGAACAACGTGATGTAGTCAATTTTTTTCCTATAATGGCTGTTTCTCTCGAACACACAAACGGACAAAAAATGCCAATTAAGTAAAGTATAGATAGCAAATAATTAACAAAAGTTATTCAAGAAATTATAATAGAAATACACAATTAAAATGTACTAATACGAAATTTTATTTGCTTTGTAACGTAATTTAGAAAATTCGGCGAACGATACTCGCCCCCCCCCCCCCCCCCCCCCC
>JARK01001348.1:87536-117614 GCA_000688135.1 Ancylostoma ceylanicum | reverse complement strand
GATCGAACCCTTGACCATGTACGCGGTGGCTACTACCTTTGCTGCTATAATGAGGCCGAGAACACATCAAGAAAAAACATCTATATACATCACCTACCTACATGGTGAAGGGTTCGATCCCTACCGAAGCTAAAATTTTTGCTGAGGGTTAAAGCGTGTGCGGTGCGCGAATTTCAGTCTGAAAGCGTCCGTACAGAGTTTCCAAACGAAATACCTTCGTATTCGTCTCGAAAAACAACCATACACATCATCGACATGGTCAAGGGTTCGATCCCCTCCAAGGCTAGAATTTTTGCATGGCGTAAAATGACACGCGCTTGCAGTAGATTCGAGAAGATCGACCGTAAAGCACGAAATAACTGTTTATAGGGGTGGAGGACCGGGTAGGACTTTCAGTACGGACGTGCGAAAATTTCAGCCAAAAATTTACACTCGTTTAGAGGCATGGTTGTAGTCGGACACGAATATCAGAGGACCTGGCCCGTTGAGGTCCCAATTTTTTTCAGGCTTTTAATAGTCGAAGGTTTGCGCTTTCAGCCTGTACAGCTCGTTTTTCCGCAGCTGATTCCACCGCGATTCAACTCCGTCGATAAAAACCCGATAAAAAGGCCATTTTTATCGACGAAACCTCATCTCCGTAATTCCTGTGCTGAATCTTTCCTCTTGAAGCTGGAGACCTGAAACTTGGGGGTAAAGCACTAATGGGTATGGTCCATAAAATGACCTTTTACCGGCCTGCAGGACTGGGTAGGTCTTTCAGTACGGACGTGCGGAAATTCCAGCCTAAATTTTGACTTGCTCACCCATAGAATGACTTTTTATCGGTTGTGCAGTTGTGTGTCTTCACAAAAGCGGGACACTGCCGACCGATTGCCGGGAAGGAAATTTGTGTGCAAAGGGGGGGGGGTCGTATTTTTGGTGCCTCAAAGGGGGGGGGGTCGTATGGGGGTCGACTTTTTACCATCATCACGCTTGACCCTGATTTGAACGAGACCAAAATCCAACTCTGCAGATGGATGCAGTCGAAAAAACTGATCGGCACCATGGATTTCGGTTCAGTTACCCAAGTTTGAGGGTATTTTCAAGGAACAGATTTTTGCACGGATGTGGCCGGAGGGCAAAGCAAACTTCCTCTTACGGCATTACATGAAGTTTGGTGCAGTTCTACCGGTGATATCCCTTTTCTATGTTTGTATAATTGGCAGAAGAAATTTCCACTTTTTAGATCTGTCAGCTTCTAAACTTATTTAAAATTCGGGAGTTGAGGGAATCCAAGCCGTTCCTAAATCATTAGATGCGGAATGGATTGCTCTTTAAAATGAACACACACTCACCTTCAAAAGTTTTAATGCGGTCGAGAAATATGATCACGAAGACAGCAGACATTTATAATTCCTCAACCTAATATCATGATGAATGCATCGCTACATAGTAAAATTCATCTGTTCGTGGATTTGTCGGTAATCGTCTCAAGATCCGAGGAACAAACACACATGGAATCTATGCCGTTCGACTCAAGATTACGGTCTCCAGTACGAGCAGCTTTGGAAAATCTTTGTTATCCACAAGATGCACAGCTTCGCGTAGATGACAATGCTTGAAGGAGGTGGCAATGACTTTTCGCAAATCTCCTTCATTTTTTCAAGTGGTTAGTGATCTGATTCCACCTTTCTTTTTTATGTCACGCGTCTCATATTCCGTTCTCTATTTCACAGCCGAAAACCTAACTTATAGTACAAATTTCGAACCTCAAGCACATCTTAGTGATCTACCAAGCCTTAGGAGGAGTCCAATGCAAAAGTTATACAGATAGCTTCAAATTTCAAGGGTCGTCAGACGTAATACACTCCACCGCGGTGCGTTGAACATTAAAAACACTTTTTCAGGCAGACAGGGTCTTATGTCGCGACGCATGTATGAGCTGATTCCTGCGATCCATGAGAGCCGAATTTCTCCGTATTTCTATGCGAAAATGAAGCATTTACCAAGAATCACAGAATATGGTATTCCTGCTCAACAAAGGTAGGAAGTAAGTGGCAGGCACTCCGACTTGCATTGCAGTCTTGCATCCGTATGCTTCGACAGTTTAGTTGTAAACGACGAGAACACTGGTAGCGAGTCCCGAGAAGCAGGCAAGTGTGAGACCCGCCGGAGACGAGTGGGAGCTTGAAGGCAGCACCCACGGAAAATTTGGTTTCCGAGATTGTAGCGCAAAATTACATTTTTGAGCATGAGGAGTATTGCTGAAGTCCCCAATCCAACCAAAACTCATGCAAAAAAGGTTTTTGGGTGATTCAATCTTGGTAGGTTAGAGCATGGCGGTCGAGTTGCACCTATGGGGTCGAACAAAAAAGTCGATAACGCAACCATCATTGCCACCTTTTTTCTTAGCGCTATCGGATATTTGGCTGGTAAAGCAGTTTTTCGAAAAAGAAAGAGCACAAAGAGAAAGAATATGGGATGTTCATAATAAAAACATGACTAGGGAAAAGAACAAAACCATACGGTAGTTTTTGAAGCTAAATAATTTAGATACGCGCAATATTTGGAAAATTGGATGTCCTGAATGAGAAAAAGGGTTTGTAGAGACCAATGATAGGTGGGAAGGCAGTAAATATCGGAAAGTTGAGGATCAAAATGAAATTGTGGTCGAAATGAGGTAAGAAAACGTTAATATAAAAGACTCCCAGCTGCAATCACTGCCCAATCAGCTGATAGTTGCCATTTTTCGCGCTCCAAGAATGATTTTGGAGCGCGGTATTAGCATGAAAACTCGTAAAACTTACTGCCTACTGATCCTGTTGATCCAAGTTTTACCTGTCATTACTCATTATTGGGAAAGTTCTAACTGGTACTCTTATTGCAAAATTAACCCCACAATCGATTGGGTCATGAGGGGATCAAAATCTAAGAGGCGAAAATTTCCGTGGGTGCTGCCTTTAACGCTTATCTCTAAGGCAAAACAGACGAACAGCTGTAGCGATAGCACTGAAGGGGCTCATCAGTCACTTGAACCAGCGACCAGATTGTGGTGTGTCGCAATGCAGCGTCGACATTTTTAGATTCGCAGAAGCAAACCCTTGCTTTGTCATAACAGAAAACGGAGAGGCCTATCGCAGAACCCATGTTTTTGGAGTGGTTGCGACGGTTCGGCACTCGTTTAGCTGACCCCAACATAAAACATAAGTAATGCAACGCCAAGAACTAGATGGAGCACAGCGAAAATGAGGAAAAACAGATGGCAGAAAGCCAGAAATTGTTTTCTCTATACGCACGTATGACACTTTCTTAGGTGCGGAGAAAATATGCCACACAATTTTGAACATGACGTGCACTACTGATACCTAGTCAAGACAGGCTTTAATGATCGAATATAGACAAGGCAGCTAGGTACACAGTGCCTACGTGCTCAGTTAGTTGACAATTTATTGTATTTTTTCCACAGTTTTGATTCACTGTCAACATCAATGATGAGACACTGCTTATCCAAGATTTGAAAATCTGCAAGGTTGATGTCTTCAGATCAAAAAGTCCAAGTACTTTTATTACTATATCGGGACACTGCAGTTGAATGAAACTTTGGGCTTTTAAAACACAAGAAAATCCAGGTTCTTCTTGTGATGTATACAATTTTATGTCATTTCATAGCAATAATTTCATAGTTTCCTTCATAGTTTCGACTCCTACGTCCCTCGTGAGCGGTCGAGTCTCTCGCCCACGCTCACCCAACCACACCGAGCAGGAAGAAGCACGGTCCCACACGCCGTTGGCTGGCGTGGACCGTATGCCAGGAAGGAAGGACGTGTCATGTCCGTGCGATAGAGAATAAAGAATTGTAATTGTAATTGTAATTCATAGCAACATTTGACGTTTCGGTAGCTATTGTGTACACTGCAGCACTACAATACAGCTGGTAGACTACAGCTGGTAGATATACGTTACAGATGGAGCAGATGAGACTGTCAAAAGCGCTGCTGCAGGTTCTACCTACATCTGGTTTAGAAGAGTTGTGCACTCAACAGTTTTTATTCCCAAAATCTCGGTCCCATATTTTTGAAGACCAACCAATCATCTAAGGCCATGATACTTACTAGGTCGAGCACTTCTACTGAGTATCCGTTCTTATTCCACTCGAAACCTTCGTGGTTTGTGTAGGACATGCAAACCAAAACAACCATCATTGTAGCAGTAGCTAATTCGTTCAATGACATGGAAAAATAAATCACCATAGTTTTGTTGTTTTCCTTAATCTGAAACCTGAAAAATTGCATTAATTTCGGATGAGCTTCTTTAAATGTGTACTATTTCTATATGGTTCATATAGTGCTTTCAGCCGGGAATGATAGTTGGAACGATGTCAGAGAGGGAGAGAACGCGGGGAAGTGTGCAGCAATTGGAGAAGGTGACAAGAGAAACAGAAAATAAGTGCTAGTACACAACTATCGTTGCGTGTGGAATAGACTATAAATAGGAGAGCTCTCAAATGTTTCAATACCAATCATCTTCCCAAAGAAGCCGACATCGATTGCAATAATTTCCTTATTGAAAATGAAGACTACGGAATAATTCATTTTGGTTACCTAGAAGCAAGCGAAGAGTTTGCATCTGTCACTCGTGTAGATTTGCAAAAGCGTAAATATCCAGAGATCTGAAATTAGAACATCGATCCTGACTCAAATGCTAATCGGAGGCTAAACACGAACATGATGAACTTACTGCGACGCTTGCTAGAGAACATGCAGAGAAACTTAAAATAATTAAAACATGACCGGGCGGCAATTTAGTTGCAAAGAAACTGAATACGGCAGCAGGGAGCACCTGAATTCAGAGTACTACAGCATAATCCATGTTCCTGTATCATGTGGCCCTGCCCCAAGTGTGACACAATAGGTGGGTTTGGTCTAATCTTTCAATAACAACGTACAGGATTCGAAAAGAAAACCAGCAATGTGAAGCATGACCCATTACTATTGGCTCGCTAGTGAGATGAAATCAGTAATTGCTAGTTAGTTACAATGCATGATCTAAATGTGAATTGATAATGAAAGATTCGTGAAGCTCTATTTTCCTAATCTGAGCTAATGTGTGAATGTACTAAGCCAAGACCATGCAATGGTATCAGGGGCCGACCACGTTAAGTGACGCTATACATACTCAGACATTCGTGGGGGTGGAACGCAGGTGGGAATGGGTCCACCCCCAGCTGTACCTGGGGGTGAACCCAAAATCATGGGGCACCTACCCCCGACAATTGAGAGACGTTCCTCCACGTGCCCTCGCAGCTGTCCCCCGAGCGCATTATTGGGTTCCGGCGGATGGGGGGACGACCGGGGTTATGCACAGCTTGCTCTGCTCTTCTTGGACGTTCAGATGCGCTCCCTCAAATCAAAAAGTGGGCGGAGCGATTGGGGTCCTACCTGCCCATCACCCCCACGAATGTCTGAGTATAGTGTTGCCAGCCTCGACGTTTACGGATTTGCTTGTTGGGGGCAAAATCTAGGTTTTCTTCTTTCTACGGATGGCTCTACCAAGCAGCGTTGGCTCATTTCACTATCCCAAAACACTAGTCAGTTTCCCTTACAGAACACGACGTACCTTTGCTGCGGAAATTCAATGAATATGCTAGAAGGGGTGAAAAGCTTTTGAAATGATCCATATATAATTACAAAACTGGAAACTCACCACGCATAAAACTGTTATAATTGCTGAAATTTTCTTTGATGAATATTTCTCATATGACGCAACAAAACATGCAGCTATCCACCTCTCAATAGTCAAGCATAGGTTACCATATACGAACATCGCAGCTCCGTAATACAATAATACGTTTGACATGTCGATAATCTCCTTAATTGCATATAATTCGTTTAGGAATTGGCTGTGAAAGTTGGATGTGTTTTTCCAAGAACATTTTGAAAGCTTTTGGATGTATAAGGCATTCAGCGAGGAGTGGATACAGGTGTGTTCACAGATTGAAGGAAGTTAATGCGGTTGTGCATCAAGCTTGTTTGATATTGATTTAAAACGACCGTTTCTCAATCCATGATCCTCCTATCATTACTCACCATTGGCTGAAGGACTATAGGGATTTCATAAATGGTGCATAGTAAATGGCGAATTGCATGGCAAAACAAATTTCAATGAAGTGCATACCTAGCCAGTGCCAAACCAATGTTCTAAACAGGACAAAGCAATGCAACTAGTTAAATGCATCGTATCAATTCGTTTCGCATATTGAAGATATCAACAGATCTTTGGTCTCCTCGCCATGCTGATCCCAAAAATGTATCTCAAGAATCACACTGGAGACGAGAGCCCCATTTCTGGTAGGGTCCATAATGGAAATTTTGCGAGGGTGCTGGCTGTCTTAAACAGCTGCGGGGTTGGCCTACACGAGCTGGCTTGTCAGATCGACAAAGTCAACGGCTTCTCACATTAATTTGGACCAACAAACTGCTACAGACCCCTACAGTTTCCTCTCCAAAAACGGGTGGTCGTTTTTAAAATGTTTAAATTTGATGGTTTTCGGGTTATTTGGATTTGTTATGTTTTTTGGACAACATGAAAGTGAAAACAGGGTGGGAGAATGAGGAAATATCGGAGCTCAATGGGTGACAGCCACAGTATGGAAACTCGCATGCCGTGCAGCGGCCACGTCTACCCACTTTTGCCGCGGTTATCATTGGTTCTGATGCCACCGTAATGGCAAGTTTGATAGCCGCCTTAGTAGGCGAAGAGGGCTTGAAACCACTTCTCTCTGCGATATACACAACCGGTAATACACGTAATTGGTGCGTTCATGAAACCAACAAATATTCACACTTTACTCTTTTCGTGTTGAACAAGCAGTTCTTACCTCTTTGTCAAGACTTTGAATGATTGATGACAAATAATGAAGGTAAACAACCAAAGAAAATATGTAGCTCGATATAATTATAATAATGAGGATAAACCTAGAATAGCTATTTGGTGTTAACCTGTCTTTTTGAAACGTCTTCACAAAAAAGGGAAGGTCACCCACCTGAAATTACGGTGGAGGAGCCTGTTTCGGAGCAGGATTGCAAGTGCGGGAATAGAAGTTATGTTACCAATAATGTACACTACCAGTCTCATGTAGGTTAGAAAGGTAACCATTTCCTCTTCAGAAAAGAAGAACATTTATTCAAGAATAAAATGAGAAGCAAGAAAAATCATCGAAACAAAGGCGAAAGGCCCTAAGTAAATAGGCGCTAATCTATTAGGTTGTGTACAAATAAATTGCCTTTTTTGCAGACCAATTTTTGACCTGCTCTTTTTCGTGTATTATTCACTTGATGTTGCCATTGTTGCATATCTTTCAAAACCTTATCTATCGCTGAATCCTTCTCTGGCTTCCATTTGTCTTGCAACTCATTCTTGGATCGCTTCTGACCGGATTTCCAAGATGCTTTCCAAGGCACAAATTCGCACCATTTTGCTTCATGAGTTCAAACTTGGAAAGAAAACAGTGGAGGCTCATGAAAATATTGTGAAAGCATGGGGACGAGATGTCACTTCACTACGCACTACTCAACTCTGGTTCTAAAAGTTCCATTCCGGAGGCACGAGCCTTGAAGATGAACCTGGTCGAGGTCGGATCCGTAGACGTGACGACGACGTCCTGAACTCTCTGGTAGAATCGGACCCACGAAAAACTGTGCGTGAGATAGCGGAGGCTCCTACGTGTTATTTTCCATTGTCATCAAGCGTTTGGAAAAACATGGAAAGGTGAAGAAAATGGATCAAAGGGTACTACATGAACTAGACGCTGAACAGATGCTCAGACGCTACCAGATCTCATTGGAGCTCCTTTTATGGCATGAGAACGAGCCTTTCCTTGACCGAGTCGTAACCTGCGATGAGAAGTGGACCTGTACCATAACCGCAAACGATCATCGCAGTGGTTGGACAAAGATGAGCCCTCGAAACAATTCCCGAAGAAGAAGTTGTACGGAAAGAAGACTATGCTCACTGTTTGGTGGAATTTTGCATTATGAGTTCCTGGAACCGTGTGAAACAATCAAAGAAGACAACTACTGTCATCAAATGAACAAAATGCAAGAGAATTTGGCGCGAGCAAGTTCAGCAGTGGTCAAAAGAAAAGGTCCAGTCCTTCTCCACGATACCGCCGGACCCCACGTTTCACGAAAGACGTCGCAGAAGTTGAGCGACCTGGGCTACGAGATACTGCCTCATCCAGCATACTCGCCGGACCTGTCGCCAACGAATTATCACTTTTTCAAGCACGTCGACAACTTCATCAGGGGAAGAGTGTCCAAGAATCAAACCGATGCTGGAAATGCCTTCANTGGAAAAACATGGAAAGGTGAAGAAAATGGATCAAAGGGTACTACATGAACTAGACGCTGAACAGATGCTCAGACGCTACCAGATCTCATTGGAGCTCCTTTTATGGCATGAGAACGAGCCTTTCCTTGACCGAGTCGTAACCTGCGATGAGAAGTGGACCTGTACCATAACCGCAAACGATCATAGCAGTGGTTGGACAAAGATGAGCCCTCGAAACAATTCCCGAAGAAGAAGTTGTACGGAAAGAAGACTATGCTCACTGTTTGGTGGAATTTTGCATTATGAGTTCCTGGAACCGTGTGAAACAATCAAAGAAGACAACTACTGTCATCAAATGAACAAAATGCAAGAGAATTTGGCGCGAGCAAGTTCAGCAGTGGTCAAAAGAAAAGGTCCAGTCCTTCTCCACGATACCGCCGGACCCCACGTTTCACGAAAGACGTCGCAGAAGTTGAGCGACCTGGGCTACGAGATACTGCCTCATCCAGCATACTCGCCGGACCTGTCGCCAACGAATTATCACTTTTTCAAGCACGTCGACAACTTCATCAGGGGAAGAGTGTCCAAGAATCAAACCGATGCTGGAAATGCCTTCAGCGAGTTCATTGCCTCCAAGACTACGGATTTCCAATGAAATGGAATAAGTTATTTTGTGAAACGTTGATAGAAATGTGTAGATTCTAATGGTTCTTATTTCATTCAGTAAAGTTGCGTTTGACCTGAGTTATGAACGTTCGAAGTTAACCATCAAAAAACGCAATTTATTTGTACACAACCTAATAGTTAGAGGGCTGTTGAGGTAAATTTATAGCACGGCAGTTACTCGAAGGAACACACTCATGGGATTACTGTACCCTACAAAGTAGGCAGTGTTATTCTAGAGAAATGAATCTCATCGAGGACTGATCTATTGAAAAGTTTCCACTTTCAACACTTCAAAAAATTATGAAAAATTGGGGAATGAAGTTGAAGGCGCTTTTTGGGACCCAAAAAGAAGAGCAGAAGACGAATGTCCCACAAATAAACTAGAGTCATCATTCACAATGAAGGTGGGAGTGAATAATTGCGAAAATTGTGTTGAAATACGTAGTCACTATGACGTAGAGAGAGATGGGTAAAATGAGCTATATCTTCTTTTCTTACGAATAGATGATGGCTAAATTCTAAACATGTCAATATAAAAAGCCTAATGACTTCAAAGATACTTTCTATCACGACTCTTGTCTAACATTGAAACGTCGACATAATCATCTAGACCAGGCTAGTAGAACAAATTAACGGTGGACACAAGGCACATGAACAGGTGGCAAGGCCGTTGGACAAACGAATAACTCTTGTGCAACATAACAAATACTTTCTTCTACAAAAAAAAACGAGTGGGGGATCAACATGTAGTAGTAAATCTATTTCAGTGTTTTAGTTATGGACCAAGGTGCACATCGCCCTGAATCACGACAGTGCTACAACACAAGTAACATTTATTTCATGTTCTTAGAAATGAAGGTCCATGAAAATGGAGGAAACCGAGGTGAACACAGCGGGTTCAGGACTGCATTAAAGTCTAACGAATAATGTTCACAAACAAATGAACGTTTTTTGTATGACATGCTTTTTTTTTGTAACCAATTCTTTTCCAGAGATTGCATGAATTGCGTGTAGACCTCCACACGTGTTTGATGGAAGGAAAAACATTCATTACTAAATATAAATCACTATGCAAGACATTAGCAGATGTATACAATATGTGTATTCAGAATATGGCGGCTACACCTGCTACAAGGATTTCAAAACCCTTGCTCGTTAGCGAAAAAAAGGTTCCTACCTTCAATAGCATACATAACAGCAAATGACTTGTATTCATTTTTTGAAGGAAACTCGTCACACTGTTGTATGTTGAGAAGAGCTTAGAAAAAATTGTTGGAACTACGCATGCACAAGGACAAGGAGCAGAGAATTCATTTAGAAAATTAATTTTATTTTATCGATTGAGGTGGAATGTACTGTTAAATCATCTGCAGCTGTCACAATACGGTAGATCCTAATAGCTACAGACGATCAAGGAGCCATACTGAGATGGAGGTAGGATTACTGCGTTCTCAGTGGTATGACAATTTCTAGCCGTATTAATCCTCAGAGTCATCGAGTAGAAATAACGAGATAATCTCCGCATTGTGACGTGTTTTATTTGCGCGGTGGCGAGACGGCAACAAGATTATGCAGGCCTAGTGTGAAACGTTTGAGAAGTAGAAAGAGACTCTTTCCATCCTATCTATAAGATGATGAGAGGCGGTTCCTGTGGTAGTTTTGACGACATATGAACAGGGTGGTCCACAGATAAGGAGAAAAGATCGATTTGCGCTCTCCTCGACTTTTGTCGAGTTATGGGCTTTTGCGAGCCATTCATTATTATTAGTTTGCTTACCAATATCCTCATCTTTGAAACGGTATCTCACACTGTAAGAACTTCAGAAAGGCTCAATTCATCGGAGTTTCATCATCGTATTGTACTGCAGGGGATTCAAGGCGCAAGCATCCGAGAATCCACGGAAGCATAGTGTACAAGACCAGCAAGAGGCTAAGACCTCAGGAATTGAGAATGATCGTCCCCGGAAGATCTCGTACAGTCGCTACAAGATCCAATAGAGAATCGTAAAAGGCCTTAGGAAGCCCACGAAAGAAACAGGTGTCACATTGAAGATGCGGAAAAGAAGAGCAAAGATCGATGTCAGAAGTTGTTGCGCCGCATACAAGGAGGATTTCACCGTCTCATCGTTTTCACTAATGAGAAGGCCTTCATCGTTGATCAAGCCTTCAACAAAAAAAAATAAACGACAGAGTGTATGCTAGACAGCGGGACTGTGCTATTGTGCCGTCGAACGTCGCTCTCACTCTAAATCAGTCATGATTTTCGCCAGCATCACAGCCGACTGGAAGACACCGCTAATTTTTGCGCGACAAGCAATTCAAATCAACAGTCCGAACTATTTGGCCATTCTGAAAGAAGAGTATTATCTCTGGATTCGAAACCACTTCGAAAGCCGTCATTTTAGTTCCAACAGGACGGTGCTCCTTCCCACAACACCGGTCTTGTACAGGATTGGTGTCGTGAGAACTGCCGGAACTCATTTCTTTGGAAAAGTGGCCTGCAAATAGCCCAGAATCCCATTTCAATTTACGTACTACTTTCGCTCTTGTGCAATCGTCAACTTTTGCGTACGGGCATCCCCACTGTGTACTGTTTTGCATTCTACAGGTTGCAAACCAATTGCTTTCTGATGGTATCATTAGTAGTCTTACTTCTTCCTGATTTGCATTTCGTGTGTGTGTGTGTGTGTGTGTGTGTGTGTGTGTGTGTGTGTGTGTGTGTGTGTGTGTGTGTGTGTGTGTGTGTGCACTGCCGTCAAAAACTAACTACAGCATCGTGTTTAGAGCGTAGAGTAAGCGATAGTTATGTAAGAAAACCAGGTGAATTTTAATTTTCACAACTCCAAAAAGACTTCGGATCAATCCTGCATGATCAACGCCCATAACGTAGTCGTCGACGTCGGGAACTCTGCGCCCAGCCGGATCGCAATGCCGCCACTTAGTAGAAGGGAGATGCCGCTGAACGGGTCCAATCGTCTTATAAATGTCCAAAAGAGGGAAAATCTGGAGATGGGTCCGACGGTGTGAAAAAAGTGCGCCGGCGTTCAAAAGTGGAAAAACGCTCCGAGACGAGGACGAAAGGCCTGGAGACAGGTCCAACGGAGTGATAAAGGCACGCCGATATCCGGAAATGGAGAAACGCCGGGAGACTGGCCCATTGTTGTGATAAGGATGTGCCGACGTTCGGAAATGGTGAAACGCCTGGGGACAGGTCCAACGATGTGGCAAGGAAGCGCCGGCGTCAGAAGATGGGGAAATTCCTGGAAACGAAGAGAAAAAGCGTGGAGATGGATCCGACGGATACTTGTGCACAGGCATGCAAAACTGGGAAAACGCCTGGAACCGGGTCCAACAGTGTGATATGGATGCGCACGCATCGAAAATTGGGAAATGCCTGGAGATTAGTCGAAGGGAGTGGTAAGGGTACGCTTGCATCCAAAGTTGGGGAAATGCTTGGAGATAGGTCCAACGGTGTGATAAGGATAGGCCGGAGTCAGGAAAGCATGAGGACGCTACAATGATGTGACAAGGACGCGCTGGCGTCCAAAAATGAAGGAACGCTGTGAGACAAGTGATATTCACACTGTTGCACTGAAGTCCATTTCTCTGATACTTACATGACCTGGTCAAATAGTTCGTTTCCTATTCTCTCGCATTCATTGGTGTCTGAACCGACCACACCCTCCTTGCCGTGTACACCCAGACCATCTGCACCCACCGCTAATTAACAGGCACGGACGCGCGCGAACGCGCTGCGTGCGCACCACCGCTGGAGGTGGGCAGCGCGGCGAATCTTGTCCGAGTAGTCGCCTCTCTCTAAAGAATGGGTTGAGCAGAGAGATGAGCTTAAATTCTCCTAGAACTGCATGCTGTAAACCATTGAGAATTCGTTTAAAGGCAGCACTCACGCTCAAAAAAGTTTCCTCGCATTTCTGCTAATTCTAAAGCTGCCATCGAATAGAAAGTAACTGCAAAAAGAATCACTCCAAATCCTTGAGTTACTCGAGTAATTAAGCTCGAAAGCATGTACAAAGGGGCCCACAATGCTCTTACCGCCCACTCTCTCTGATCGCGCGCGGCGGGCGCTCGCTGTTTATCAACTGATATGGCATCGATCAGGATTTTCCCATAGCGGAGACCCGCCGCATCGCCGCGGGCGCACAAATCTGCGGCGATGGATCTCGCCCGCATAGGCTCATCCTGGCAATGCACAACTTAGTATTTTTCGAATACTTTTCCCTTCTGGATGATCTCTCCTCTGTTATGGGCACAAGTATACCCACCAGAGCGACATTTCATGAAAGAATCGATGTCGTTTTTGAGCGTGAATGCTGTCTTTAACAAGAGCTTATTTGGAATACAGTCCTTACGGAACGATGGGGCCGATGAGGCGGTCGGTAGATCAAGAGGCGGCACGGTGGACTTGGCAGCACACACCAACTTGATAATCATTTGTTGTTGCATTTGGTGCCATTTTTTGAGCATTTACAGTCCCCATGTCCGACTATCCTTGAACCTCGGCATTGTGGTTGATTCTATTATATAGCGATTTGAGCCACACACAAGGTTGTTATAATAACCAGTTTATTGGCTGACGTTTCGGCGTCGTCGCCTTCGTCAGAGCCTGAAAGAGTCAAGTCAGTTCAGAAGGGTACTCGGGCAAACGCCTTTTCAATCATGCTTCGAGTTCCAGGCGATGCGCTGAAACCACTAGTTAACCCACAGTGAATTCGACCGCTAACCTCACACGTCCAACGGTCGGATGGCGTTTGTGTGACGACCGCACACGTCTGGACGTGTCAGTAGAGTGAGGCTTTCTACCAGAAGTCATATCTCATGCTAGATGTTACATGCTGCGAGATATGGAAGCAGTTCACTGGTGATGGTGGGGCACTCTTCTCTGCGATTCATTTTGGGATTTTTGCTGTGGATCCAAAACGCTTCGAGAGTTTTGCGGGCAGAGATTTCACTCCCGGCAAGGATTGTGACTTGTACTTCAAAATCGACGCCGTTATGGGCCTGTGCTCGATGACGACCTAGAGGGGTGGACAAACGGGAACTTGATTTCCCCTCAAGATGTTCTTTGACTCTAACACAGAGTGGCCGTACTGTTTCACCAACGTACTCGTCACCACATTCTCTGCACTTGATCACATAGATGACACAGGATCTCATGCAGTGTCCTTCTCTGCCGAACGGGCAAACCACACAATCGGACGTTGTGCAGAGACGGTCGTAGATGTGGTTTCGAATCAGCTGGCGCTTTAGATTGCTTGGTGGTAACTCTACAAGCGTGACCAAATTTTCCAAGTTCGCTCTCCTCAGGCAAAGTCGAGTAGCTCTGCTGACCTCATCGGAGATGAACGGCATACAAAACTGAACTTTGCTATCCGTATCGGCATTCCCCTTCGCATTTGTGGGCAGCGTTGCCAACCGCGTCGTTCTCGGGGTGGATAGCCATTAGAAATGGCAATCGTATGAGCCAAATCGAGTGGTTCCCCTTCCTCTTCGTTTCCTGAACACACCCTTGCTGCTGTTCTGAACATGTTGCCAACAATATTTCTTTTGGTGTGGGTAGGATGAGCGGAGAGACTGTGGACTATTGTGTTCTTATTACTTGGCTTACAATACCATTTTGTTCGCAAAGTGCCCCCGGAAATATGGACCTGTCCGTTTAAAAATGGGAGCCAGTCTTGTTTGGGTTTTTCTCTAGTTAGTTTGATATGCTCTGACTGCTCATTCATCAGTTCGAAAAGTCTGTCCATTTCAGTTTGAGTGGAACAAACGATGAAGCCTGGATGTCCGTTGTCCCATGGCCAGTCCTCTTGTTTGAGCGAAATATTCTCCGGACCATCTAAAGATTGTGCAGTTGAGACATTCATTCAGAAGTTCCATTACTTGCGAAAAAGAGGAGCCATGCACATTGATGTTTTTGTGATGCGAAATAGAGAATCCATGAAAATTGAAACTCCTATCCTAGAATCAAGATCACTCTTGTATTGCAGATACATCGACGACTGCTTCATCGTTTGTTCCACTCAAACTGAAATGGACAGACTTTTCGAACTGATGAATGAGCAGTCAGAGCATATCAAACTAACTAGAGAAAAACCCAAACAAGACTGGCTCCCATTTTTAAACGGACAGGTCCATATTTCCGGGGGCACTTTGCGAACAAAATGGTATTGTAAGCCAAGTAATAAGAACACAATAGTCCACAGTCTCTCCGCTCATCCTACCCACACCAAAAGAAATATTGTTGGCAACATGTTCAGAACAGCAGCAAGGGTGTGTTCAGGAAACGAAGAGGAAGGGGAACCACTCGATTTGGCTCATACGATTGCCATTTCTAATGGCTATCCACCCCGAGAACGACGCGGTTGGCAACGCTGCCCACAAATGCGAAGGGGAATGCCGATACGGATAGCAAAGTTCAGTTTTGTATGCCGTTCATCTCCGATGAGGTCAGCAGAGCTACTCGACTTTGCCTGAGGAGAGCGAACTTGGAAAATTTGGTCACGCTTGTAGAGTTACCACCAAGCAATCTAAAGCGCCAGCTGATTCGAAACCACATCTACGACCGTCTCTGCACAACGTCCGATTGTGTGGTTTGCCCGTTCGGCAGAGAAGGACACTGCATGAGATCCTGTGTCATCTATGTGATCAAGTGCAGAGAATGTGGTGACGAGTACGTTGGTGAAACAGTACGGCCACTCTGTGTTAGAGTCAAAGAACATCTTGAGGGGAAATCAAGTTCCCGTTTGTCCACCCCTCTAGGTCGTCGAGCACAGGCCCATAACGGCGTCGATTTTGAAGTACAAGTCACAATCCTTGCCGGTGAGAGTGAAATCTCTGCCCGCAAAACTCTCGAAGCGTTTTGGATCCACAGCAAAAATCCCAAAATGAATCGCAGAGAAGAGTGCCCCACCATCACCAGTGAACTGCTTCCATATCTCGCAGCATGTAACATCTAGCATGAGATATGACTTCTGGTAGAAAGCCTCACTCTACTGACAAGTCCAGACGTGTGCGGTCGTCACACAAACGCCATCCGACCGTTGGACGTGTGAGGTTAGCGGTCGAATTCACTGTGGGTTAACTAGTGGTTTCAGCGCATCGCCTGGAACTCGAAGCATGATTGAAAAGGCGTTTGCCCGAGTACCCTTCTGAACTGACTTGACTCTTTCAGGCTCTGACGAAGGCGACGACGCCGAAACGTCAGCCAATAAACTGGTTATTATAACAACCTCGTGTGTGGCTCAAATCACTATATAATAGAATTATTTACAATCCTTTCTTCCACTTATCTACCTTTACTACCATAACTTTCTATTCATTCAGTTTCTTCATTCGTTTTATTTCAAACAGCCAAGTCGACCCGCGCCGTAGCCGCGTTGCCTCAAGTTTTCCCGCCGCCCTCATCGCACCCGCCGTTTCGGAAGGACTGCAGAAAGAATGACACTTATACACAACATATTTTCCATTGTTATGCTGAAAACTCTTTTCCACTTCTATTTCAGTTCTATTGACGTGCCCTACTTTTATTTGTTTATTTTTGTGTTGGTTGGCATTGAGAGTGTGCGAGAATTCCGCGGCAGTTGGTGGTAGTTCACTTTTAAATATAGTCTGTGCCCTAAAACAACGCCACAAGGAAAACAGTCCCATGTAGCTGACCCCTGCAGAGAGAATCAGCTATCTGATCATAGTTTGTTCGCAAATATCATGGTTTTAGTAGTGAAGACAAAAATGGGTAGTTAAATACATGGGGTGTGTGCGATGCGGTGTGACTTCTCTTTAACGAGCTAATAGCAATGAACCAATCCCAACGCTCCTCATCCTACCTGCAGCCCGGCCCCTAATTATAGCGGGTACGGATAGTCCGTTTCCCGTCTACTTTTCTTATTCGTGTCTATATTGTACTGTTTGCTGTGCTTTTCCTGAGAGTTCCTCAGGTTTCAGCGGTTTCGTTCACATTTGAATGTTTATCATGTCGGCGATAATTTTTCTTCTATGAAACACAAGTAATTCAATTAACCCTTCTGATCGGATCTGAGGAATAAGCAGTGTTCTTACTGAATGAAAAACTTGCAACATAAGAATTTCATAAGAATTTTATTCGAATTCATCACATTAAATTCTATGGAAGACACCTTCAGACGTGTCAGTGTGTAATTAACTTTCATTCTAGTGATGGAGCGCATACAGTGAAAGGTGTAACTCGACATTCTATACATACACAACTTTTTTTACAATCGTAATCACATGTTGATAACATAGATTTCGTGATATAAATAAGCAGTATTACAGCACATCTTCAACAAGCACCACAATGAGTGCCACATGGTCCACAAAAAGAAATTCATCATCTAATGTTCTAAAAAAAGAGTATAAGTGAGGCCCGTAAAACGTAAGATCTTCTTATGTCGGCTGCAGCTCATGAGGTCACGAGCTTTTGAGCCGGAATTTTATTTCTGTGATTAGCTTCTATAACCTGGACATTCTAAATTGAGGAGAACTTATAAATTTCCCGTATATTGAACTTATCCGAAAATTGCAGTCTACATTGAGGAAGCATCACGTAGCCAGTGCTAGGAATTGGCAGTACTAAAATAAGATCAGGAACATCAGAGCACGAGTCTATGATCAAGGAATCCAGAAGTAGTAGGGATACGAATGTTGATAAAGAAATTTGGAATCAATACGTTACATTTTTGTTGGAGACCTAGCGTTCCCAGAGCTATGGCTTTCCGTTCTCTTTGACGTCACCATTGTCGAGTGCAGCCTTCTCAGCTTCAGCTTTCTTCCTTTCTTCTTCTTCTGAAAAAGTAAATCTAGCACACCCAGTTCACCAATATTTGCTCCAGAATTTTCTTAACAACAGTAAAGCCCTTTCCTCGAACTAGTTCAGAATTGCATCAAGATGCTGCGAACTTCTCGAAAAAAGCGCTCACCCTTAGCAGCGCGCTCCTTCCAGTTGGCTTTATTGTCGTGTAGGAATTTCATCCACGGTGTGGGAATATCAAGCTTGCCACAGTAATTTAGCGGAAGTCTGCGTATAGACGATGGTGAGACTGATGAATTGCGCCTGGAAATGCAATGCTCTCACTATTCTCAAAGTAATCCATACTCCATACTCAAAAACCGTTATCGTTCATCTGAAAAATTCAAGGTTCGAAAACCAAGGGAAATTTTTTGAAATTATGTCCATAATAAGGGATTAGAAATTGAATTGGACATTAATTCTACGACAAAGAAACGCTGGTGTTTGAGCATACATTAACGTTTGGGAAAGTTTCGTTTCCTTAGAAATAACTTTGTAAAGATAACTGACAAAAGTGGAAAAAAAAGCTGTTCCTCTCTGAATCCGAAGAAACACTGTTAAAATTGCGGCCAAACTCACGCGTCTGGCAGTGGGCTCAACGCAACACTCGGACTCGTGGACTCATTCTGATCGCCATTCGGAGGAAATAGGCTGTCACTGGGAGGTAACGACACCAATGGTTCGACCATTTTCGTCAACAGTTCGCCGCAGACCACCATCGTCGGCTCCACGATGAAGTCAATGAAGCCTAAAATCTTCAGGGTTAAATGGCAAGAACTATTGTGGTCACCTGATGATGTCCTGTCATCTCTTTGATAGCACAAATCCCCAGCTTACTCACCAATCTGACTGTCGGCAACGTGTACAGTGTGCCGATCGCAAAGCGGAGAGTACGGAAGACCCATTGACGCCTCAAGATCTCCTGTAACAAGTAGTTATCAAGACTATGAATCTATTGTAAATGAATACTGATAAATGTATGTAGGTTCTCAGGCACTTTCATCGGATTGCCCGAAGCACCCTACTCGGCCTTCGTGGTATAAGGTATGCGGCATGGCCGGTCACTTTCCGCGGCTTGGCCGCTAATGAGTGAACTTCGCTCAGACTTTGAGCCGGCCCTGCCCGGTGCCCGAGTAGAAGAGCCGGGGCCTGACCGTTACCTGATAAAAAAGACCGGGGCTTGCCCAGTACCTGATAAGCAAAGACCGGGGCCTGCCCTGCCCGCTACCTCAGAATTTATGTCGGTCAACCAGGTGAAAGTGCCTGAGCTTGACCAAAAATCAGATTTGGTTTTCAAGAGAACATTTCAAGAGTTTAATCCAGACATATTGTTGAGTACTGCCGCTGTTGGTAGACGAGTCGGTAGGAGAACTTCATTGGCTGGACGCAAGTGATAAAATGAATCACACCGTACTCGAGTGACCTTTATATAGGGTTTGGTACAAGTTACATTTGGAGTATACAGACACAATTCTGGAAAACAAACAATGTGGGTCAAAGTCCATACCCAACACATATCCTCCAAATTAACCAGCGATTCTTCTATTTCTTCCATGTAAGAAAAGAATGCTGTCCTCAAAGGAATTACCCCACTATGGAAGAGAACAGCGACTCAAACTTGAATGACATCCCCGATTTTCGGCTCCATTGCAATTTTTGATGCATCTTTCTGCCGATGCTGCATCAACAGGAGCGAATGTTGTTCTGATGATGCCTGTTCTGGGCGCTTGGAGGAAGAGTTTGATTTCTTACTCCTCAATTCATAAGTGGGTCACTTCCGCAAATTGCAACCTGACCGGATCATCATGTTTATTTATTTATTCAATACACCAGAATGGTGCGCCATAATTGCTGCTAACATTACTAGTAAACAGATAAAACATAACGGGTCTTGAGAAAATCAGTGTAGAAAACAAGCACCATGGCTTTCCTGTCCACGAACTGCTATTTACCCGAAGTAGTAACACTTCACCTGATAACATTGCATGGATCACCACTACATACATACATAGGTCTTGCAGTTTCTCGAATTTTTTTGTTCCAACATTGGTAAATACAATGGAGTGCTTGGACCGCGCCTTTGTACTAGGACATCTCCAGTAGGTTTGTAGTATCACCTTTCACTCGTTACCATTGGATTCCAGGTTTGAAATAAGCTGCTCTCTACTGCTCAGCCCCTGTGGTTTTCTAAGGTGTGCAAAAATCATTTTCAAGACAGAACATCGGAAAATTTGTAAACCCCAATTTCTGAGGTGTCCTGAAATGCTCTTTTAGGTGAGTATAAACTCACATTTTAAGAACGCTGCTGAGAAGTATAGAAATAAAAACTGGGAATTCAAAGCGAAGGTTGTACCTTGTCTAAAGAATTCTTCAAGCACGCCCTCAGTCCACCTCTCGTGCAGTAACCACGGTTTGGAAGGATGTGAAATGTCGCATGCATGCACGATCAGGCACAACGCTTTGTTCTTGTCAATTCTGAAACGAATTATGGAGAATTGAAAAACTTGACAGTTTATTCTCAGAGTGCAGCTTGAAATTTCTTCTGGAGATTTTTTTCAAGGTGAAATTCTAGGAAAACACCAAAATCCCAGAAAGAACTCACCCTTCTGGCAACGATAACATGTTCTTCATAGTTTTGATTTGCACGAAGTGAGTGGACATGTCCGTCGCTAGCACGATCTCTATGACCATATTTCGGAGGTCTCTATCATAGAAATGAGTCATGAGGCATAGGAAATTCTAGAAGAGTTTGTGAAGTACCGGAATTCATCTCTTGTAAGGTGATTGAAGATGTTCTTGTCATCGTCTTTCATTAGTCGGAAGCACGCTGACACGTGATGGTTCTCCAAAACACTTCGATCGTTATAGAGCAGCGCGAAATTTGACCTTAATCGGTTAAATTAAACTTTGATTCAAATAATTTCTGCAAGTAGTCATGACGATCCGTGTTCTGTCGCTGATTACACAGGTAAATACTTTGGAAACTGAGCATAATTGGGATTACCCAGGGTAAACGTATTATCACCCGCAAATTTACTCATCGTTGATACGCGTATCAACACGTTCACCCTAAGTAACCTGCTTGACGCATCCAGACTCAGACACATACCCGGATTGAATGTGGAAGTTGTTGGTGTGGCCGGTGTGTTCATAGTCATGAATCAGCGCACCAAAGAGAACAGCGAGCAGCTCCAAATCGCCGAGGCTGTTCTGGAATCCAATTACCCATGGGTTAAGTGGGCTCTTACGAAGAGACATGAGCAATTATGCCGACATGTCCAATAACTAACCGCTAGACCAGTTTGACTGAGCATGAAATGTGAAGACTGTGTGACGTCAGCGGCATGAACGACGTTGTGGTAGGGATTGTTGTGCTTACTGTAGCCTTGTTCCAGAGCATGTAGGTAGTTCTCGAGTGCGGTAAGAGGTATCTGAATGAACGGATCTTGTGAGCAGCATATGACCCGTTTGCGTTCGCCATCCCAAGAAAAAAGAAGAAAAATAACGGGTCTAATAACAAACGTACACTTATTTATTCACATTTATTTATGGATTTCACAGTTCATAGGGTTTAAAAATCAAAATGCACGCTCTTTTTTCTCGAATGTCTTTAGAGGGCAATGTTCGAACATATGGTACTTTTGAAAGAATGGTACAGTCCATAAAATCTGTCAGTAGAAAGTCGTTGAAGCGGGCCAAGCCAGCGGCGCGGGCGCGCGTGGCGGCCCGCCTGTGGCAGATCGAGTGCGGCTCCGCCCAGCTGTGCGAGGACATTCATGGATTTTTGCACTCACAAATATCCCAGATTGCTAAGCACCCTAATTTATGGGCAAACTCAAAGGCAAACCTCTACCTAGTCTAATATCCCTTAAATATCCTAGAAGTCAAGTTGGTTGTATTTTCAATGTTGGATGTGTTTTAATTTTGTGTTGCTCCTGTTCACAAAGTAATCCATGTAATAAATATCAATATCGAACAGGTGGAGTGGCCGCACTCAATATGACACAGGCGGGCCGCAACGCGCACGCACCGCAGGCTCGTCCCGCAACAACAACTTTCTATCGACAGCTTTTTTGGACAAATTCTATGATCTGCGGCGCGTGCTTGCCGCGAAAGGGTCACCGCCATCGACGCCCACTGTAGGTTGGCTCACGTCCAACATGAGAAAAAATACCAGTATGCGTTGAGTGGAAGACTGGCTGTGACATCTACACTCCCTTCCAAGTATACCACACAATGATATGACCGATTAGGCACCCCTTTATTTTTTATTTGAGGACCAAAAACTGAGCAAAATTATTGAATTTTCCCTTGCAATGTTAACGAATTCAAGTAAAAAAGGGAAAAATAAAGAAATAGGGAAAACAAGGGAATTACCTTGAATCGATCCATGAATCCGTATCTATTGAACAACTCAAATCCGACAAACTTCAACGCATGCCCCTCTGAGACCTCGTTCAGTTGGAATGGATTGAAAGACCATGAGTTAATCTCCTATAATCGATGTCATCGGTGTTCTGCTAGGATATTCTTACTAGGACTATGTGTTTACTCCATCGATCGTAAAGTTAAAACTTTATCCTATCTTTTTTGCGAAACGACATTCCCCTTTTTTCCCCTAAGAATAGCCGCGTACTCACCCTAAGTAGCTCGGCGATTTCGGCTGGGATGGGACATTGTACACTCTGCTGTTTACGGAAGAGCCTGAAAACAAAGTGTGGTGTGTCGCGCAATCAAGTCCACGCTTTTCAAAGAAACGCCTTGGCCCGGCAATCCCGGAATTGAACTCACTTGTCAAAGAAGATGCCAGTTCGAATCGCATTCGCCACTGATTTGAATTTCGGCTTTTCCCGCTTCTTACCGGCATTCTGCCGCGTGAAGGTAGCCGCTAGCCATTCGCGCACCTGGATTTGAAGGGTAATTACTCAATGAGCACGTGAATCATTGAGGTAATTACTTGCTGGCTAACAGGCTTAGATGCCTGTACAAAATAGGAAGCGCTAAGTCGCTTGCCTCGTCAGGGACGGTTTCCGGCGTGACTTCAGCCAGATCATCGTCTTCGTCGCATATCCGCCTGCAAACAAATTATATATAGGTGTAGGGATTTAAATTTGTTTTTTTTTTGTTAATGCCAATCGATTCAGCTTGGGAACACGGAGAAAACATAATGTACCCCTCACTTCATTCGCATGTCCCTCCTTTTTAGGTGCCAGGAAACGAAAGGGAAACTTTAAAAAGGTGGTAGATTGTATCGATACTCGAAGGGATATGTATTTATAGACATGTACGTATATGTAGACATGGCATGCATTCTTGCACTTTGCCTGGCACAGGATCAGGTAACTAATCACTTGAAGGTAGGATCCAACTGGCAAAGTGGATAAATATGTCGTGATCACAAGAAAATTGGAGAAGTTCGGCCGAGTGAAATCTCTAGATTCTACTGAACATCTGAACACCAACAACCTCCTCCGAATTCGGACATGCCTACAAAACCAGCAGCCATTTGAACTTCTCATTATTAACGAGGGTTCCCTGCTTCAGAAAACCAGCAGAGCCGAAATTTGGAGGCCTGCAATTACGACCGAGAAGTTTATCTGGTGACCGCCTTTCTTCAAGCTTAGATAGTTTGAAACTGTATAAAAAGAAAAATAGAAAGATTCAACTCCGCCTGGTTGTAACCTAGTCTTATCTCTAGGAAAACCTCAAAAAAAAATCGCTGCAGCATATGTAGTATAATACTTATATATTTTGAGTTTTATGTACTTGTGACTCTTCATAAGCTTCATAAGATAGAATATAAAAAATGGAGAAGAGAATATTGAGATCGGAAAGCTTACGCACTAATAAGCGGAACTAAAAAGGTTTCTGCATGCCAGACGTCAACAAATGAAATATTCACTGATTTATGTTGAGAGGGCCCATGTAAGTACACACTTTCTGGAGAAGAAGAAAGTTTAAAACTTTCTGTACAGCCTACATTTTAGAAAGCTACAAAGATGGAATTAATTTCAAAAGTAAAAATTTTATCTGCACATTACTGAAGTTATCAATACTAAGATGTTCTTCCATTTTCTCACTCTATATCATTTCCCACTTACAACCGTATTTTTTCTCGGGTCTTTACATTTTCTCAAGTTCCACCTCCTTTCTCTGCTCGGGGATTAGAAATAGGCTTTCACAATTATAATAACCTAGGAATACGCTACCACCTATAAAAGCCACTAAGGACTAAGACTTCTCAGACTGACCCAGGCGAATCAAGGCTCGGCTCACCACTGATCGTTTCGCGGTCGCCAATGGGTTAAGTATAGTTGAGGCAAACCGTGTAAAACATTTATCCAATCAGCACGAGGCTATCCTTTAAACTTGGTATTCTTGACTCAAGAGCTGTTCAGTTCCAAAGCAATCCCACACCACTTTTTCTGCCAACTCCTTCACGTATTTTATGGAGCTATGCGTAAGGGTCATGGCCTCAAGCAGATCGGCTTTTCATGGTCCTCCGGCAGGGTTAATAGAGTGTGGACTGCATAAGTCACTGAATGTATTATATTTAACTAGACGGTATGCCCGGCTTCGCTCGGGTGTTTTATTTCTCCCGGCAGTTTAACGCTGACGGCGACAACGATTAAACCCAACGATCCTTTCATAGTGCTCATCATTTTCATGATCAACCCAGAAAATCCTTTTTTCATTCACCTCTGTCAGAAAGTAGGAGAATTTGTTTTGCAGGTAAATTCTTCCGTAATCCTCGCCATGTTCACGTTCAGCGTGTTGGAGAACCCCAGTGGACGCGTTTTTATCTACCACTAAGTAACTGCAGATGAAATCGACAAAGTCGATAACTCCATAAACTCGTGGAATGGAGTTGTCATATTCGTGTTCAGCGTATCGAATAACCCCAGTAGACATGTCCTCACTGACCCGTGGGCGAAAATTGCGAAAAATCAATAAAATCGATAAATCAATACTTGGCACAAAAATGGTTGTCATATTCGTGTTCAGCGTATCGGATAACCCCAGTAGACATGTCCCCAGCGACCCGTGGGCGAAAATTGCGAAAAAACAATAAAATCGATAAATCAATACTTGGTACAAAATGGTTGTCATATTCGTGTTCAGCGTATTGGATAACCCCAGTAGACATGTCCCCAGCAATCCTTGGGCGAAAATTGCGAAAAATCAATAAAATCAATAAATCGATAAGCCAATCGATAACCTAAAGTAGCCTAAAACCTCCGCCGGCCAGAGATGCATATGTATGCAAAGTTTGGTCCCGATCGGTTAACTCTCCGCGATTTCTATAAGGAACATACATACACACATACACACATACATACATACACACACACACACACACACACGCACAGACTTTCTACTTTATATATATAGATGTTGTTTCTGAACTGTAGATGGTCTCGGTCCTTGTCAAAAACCATAGGAACTTATTGCCCAATATGCACGGCTTTCAGTAGCAAGAACATTCTTTTTGTTGATTATGGAACCTCAGTTCGAAGATAATGGGAAGTTGAACCATGTATAGATCGCAAAGAAAATAAGCACATCCACTGCCGACATGGACGAATAAGATTACCCAGGGTAAACATGTTACCACTCGCAAACCTTCCCTTCGTCAGCGAGGGCGTTAATACATTTTCCTTAGGTAATCTCAGTGATGAACATTGTAAAGGAGTTAACGTGCTAATAATGCTGACGATGCTATGCTAACGGGGAGAAAAGTTGTGTGATGTTGACACGTTTACCCTCGGTAACCTCAATGAAGCCATTGAAAACAAGTAATATTTACCCCAAATGTAAGCAGAAAAGACACTACTAGAGTTTTGAGCGAGATCTACCGTTATGAAGTTATCGCAAATAATTTGATTTTTGATGCTGATTTTTGGTTCCAGGCTTTTTTTTCCACTTTCTTCAGTCGTTCTAATGAAGTTATAAGAAGAATCATATGAGAACTCCTGTGGGCATTATAAGGTATCAATATCGCAAGAAAAAAACTTACCGGGTCTCATCCATATACGCGGTTTCAAGCACCAACGCTGCATATTCGATGTTCCTTTTCAAATCTTCTAACGGTAATTGGCCACTGTTCAACTGATGCAAGATATAGCGAAGCCTGAAATCACGGAATTTGATGTCCTGGGGCACTTCAGGCGCTGCTAGTGCTCTCTTTCTTACAGCACTTCCAAAGCTCTCTCTCTCTCCTCTCCTCTCTCTATGTACCTGCACGAATGTTTTCTAAGTACTAATTGGTAGAAGCCGAATGTGTCACCAACGAGCATCATTTTTCCCTAAAAAGGTGATGAGGCTGCGGCAGAGGAGTCGATATAACGCTCTGTGAATATGTTAGGATTCTCGGAAGCTTAGGTGAAGCTGGAAAGGGGAAGAGGGAGAGGAGTCACGGGATATGGCTTAGTAGGTACATACCACCTGAGATATCGAGGAAAAAACCGCTCAATGGCGAAATTGACCGTGAACTCACAGTGTTCTTGACCTTATATAGTTGGCATGAAGGCCTAGTTAGCCAAAGGAGGCTGATACCAAATGTGAATCGAGAAAAGGAAGAAATAAGGAAATGCAAGCATCATTGTTGAGTGAGCAAAAGTCAAAGAAATGCCCAGATATGGAAATTTTATCGGCGCCAAACCGGAAGTAATGACTATCGTGGCGGGCAGCCAGCCAGGAGGCAATAGCCGAATTCGCCATCCTCAAGACTATTTGGCATCCAGAAGCGATGGGTTGTCCAGGCAACCGGCTGATAATCTGCTCTGCCCACTCATCACTTAGAGTTTTCGAGCATCCGCGAAGCCGTGCGCGTATTGAGCGATTATAGATGAATTTAATGAACTAATTGATGTTGATTGCCCAGCTTTGGTGGTGTCAAGAGTGAAATGCTGGGCAAGACATGAGGACATGTGACAGAGCTGCTTTTGAAAAAAAAATTCTTGATCGCTTTAAATAGAGATTTCACAGGTATTGAGTCATTCCTACACAATATTTTTCAATGTTGTAGCAGCTGCTTAGGGCAGATTATTCAGAATGGTGAACGTCAATGAGTAATGCCTAGAACAACGGACATGAAAGATTTGGCACAGCTACTCCATTAAAACTCCTAATTTGACGTAGGGCTCTGGAAATAAATCGTAAGCGAATCCAGACTAGAAAAACACCTTGGAGTGTTAAGATTCGCAACCTTTTGGTAATTATTCGAACTGCATTGTCATGAACCATGCGTGAAACCTCACAATGTTGAAATCGAAACAGCTATTATAACTCTAGATCTTAGCATGTCTAAGCATAATGATCGAAATTGAAATTGCCGGATACGTATGCACCACCCTTAAAATAAAATTGGTGACTACGATTTTATTGTCAATAGGTACCTCACCTGCAAACCACATAACGCACATGTTATGAAAACAAACTCAGTTGTGACAGAAGTTATTACGAGAATTCTGTTTGGAGGTAATACTTCCTCCAAATACTCTCCAGCCAATTCACGGTGTCCTCAGACTTGTATAATTTGTGAGATGGCGTAGTTACATAGGTGACAGCGCCAATAGAGGCTGCGCACCATAAATGATGCGAACACAAAGGAAACGAAAACAGAAGAAATCTGGAAATCCGAGGACTCCAAAAATGAGATGATGTCGTTGAGCGGCATCGTCACATTACCAAAGCCCCGGAAAAAGGAAATTCATTATATTTTGCTTAAATATGCACTAAGCAACACAGAAGAAATCCCTACAAGCATGAGGTACAAATCAGCTTGAGATGCATTTACGCGTGGTATCATAGTGGCACACATATTTTGAGGTAGTTAACTAGGTCATAGGGGGAGGTCACACATAAGAAAGCGACTCGTTGTACTACTTCTTTCTTATCTGGGTTCGGTACATGTCATCTGCTGTCTCATTTACTTGCTGATGTGTATATGTATGTAGTTTGGAGTGGCGAACGCAGGGGACGCCCCCCCCCCACCCCTCCCGAGAATGGGTCGCCGAAATTTTGAAATTGCTTTACAATACAAATAAAATCCTTATATCAGTTTATTTTTATTTGTTTACTATTGGTATTTCTTTTGAATATTTACTATTCATTGTTTGTTACTAGAACTAATATTTTTATTAAATTTTTTTCCACCTGGGCCCCCAAAACGGCGGAGACCCCAATTTTTTTCTCATGCCCCCCCCCCTCTCGCCCACTTTCTGCATTCGCCACCGGCACTTTGTATTTTGATATTTTGAACCTTCCCTGGGAGTTATTGATGAAACCATCTTAGACCCAAAGCCACCACTTCCGGTCCAGTTCAAGCTCATAGGTGTGAAAAACTTAGAGGCTCAGAAGTGATGTTTTTACCTCCTAACCATCTCACCTATTGAACTTTCCATTAACTCATGTCGGACTTAGTTGTCTACTTTTCAATCGTTGACATTAGCATCAGCCTGCCCATAAACAACTATGACCTTAACAGATAGAATCAAACGCAGAAATGAAGAACACATTCGAGAAAAGAAACAATTTCAAAGACACCTCTCCAACTCAAGGTCTACTTTGAGAGTTTCGCTTGGAAAAATCTCCAAGAATTTCGGGACAGTAAAAATTGTTGTACTACTCGAGAAAATCTGCAATGAGACAATCACAGCCGGCTGACTGATGTATGTACTCTTCGAAGCCGTGTCTCACCTAAGAATGGTTTTCAAGAAACAGCAGATGCATCTGATAGCGACGGTGTTCGTGATTTTGTGCGACTATGCCAGAAACTCCCTACCAATTCCCAGTTTTGAAGAACTCATGGACGGAAATAACTTGGGACTACAGGGTATCGGCACCTTAAATCTTAAGTCTTGCTGATCACACAGGGAACGCATCCCCCATCGTAGTAATAAGTTAGTGATGAGAAACTTCCACGAGAAGGTACGAATTTCTTCAGGAGGTGCACTCCCAGTGTTCTCAATCTCCTGCCTTAGCCGTGCGATTCCGCCAACAGGTTCACTGGAAATTGTACATAGCTCGAAAAAGTCGTTTCTGGACGTTTTCCGCACGGAATCATAAATAAGATCTTGATCAGCAATTCCATAGGACTTTTTATGTGAAAATTTTAAGAACTTCCCTGAGATGGGACTGTGCTTTTACGGCACTAAAATTTACATGAAATCCCAAGCAGTGTCACCAGGAAAACTATAAATTTTCTGCTCATTATCGTGTTGGATCTGATACACTTCTACGCAGTTCTATCTTGCCAGTCTAACTAGATGACCACCGAAATGAGGAAAGAGATAATGGAACAAGGAAGAAATGTATAAGAGACGTCTATTTTTGTTTTTATTTTAGCGGATAGGTCCCTTGCTGAAGAAGAGCTCTGGAAGTGAGTTCATTTTTCCGGAAAGAGTCCATGTGTTTTCCTTCATTTACTCGAAATAGCATAAGGAACTAATTTATCACGCAAGCATCATAACACAAGGACAATATCCTGAAACCGCTACTAATCCCGGCGAATCTCCACAATGAGTGACGTTTCTTTCCAAGGAAGAAAAATAAGATTAGTAGCACGGCAGAGTATGAAGCACTCAAGAAAATAACCGCTTCCTTCATTCCACTAACTCTAGCTAATCCATGACGAGGATGAATACAGCGATACCTGCAGACGATTATGAAGATTATCCTTAGATAAATCTTTAGTGAACAGCCGAAGCAAGTTTTTGCCGTTCGTACAGTTGTTTAAGGGAGTTTCTCCCTACATTTTTGGATTTTTTGAAATTATTTATCATGCAGTAGCGAGAAAAAATACAACAGCTTCTGACTTTTCGTCTTTTTGTCCATAAACTCTGATGAGATAGAGATTAGCAAACTAATTTTTTGGGTCTTGCAGTGGTACGAATATGGCAGTTGACACAATTTGCGTAAATGTGAAACAGCCGTGATGGATTACATTGCCTTCTTAGATGATATTTTTGGTCATGTGTCCTTGGTTATTGGTATAAAGGAAGAAACCAGGAACAATGCACACGTGTCCTCAAAAGTCTGACAGAAAGAACAGTCATCAGAATAAATGAATAGCGACGGCATGTCGAGGAATCCAGAGAAGAAGAGGCATAATGAAATAATAACCTTACTAACTGATGATGTCGCGAGATATTATGACTTTGCAAGCGATGGTTCTTATATTTTCATCCTTTAAACTCGATTCTATATACTTTGTAATGTTTTGATCGTCATGTCATATCCATATCTATCAGTGGCGGACGCAGAAAGTGGGCGGGAGGGGG
>JARK01001348.1:42424-87118 GCA_000688135.1 Ancylostoma ceylanicum | reverse complement strand
CCCCCCCTGCCCCCCCCCCTGCGTCCGCCACTGATATCTATGTATCTATGTATATCCAGTTATGTATATCCAGTTTAATTGATATTGAGAAGTATGAGGAATGTTTCCTGAATGTGCCACAGTCACCAAAGTGACCTCACTACCAATGCCTCATGAATTTTCCTTTAAAAGCAAGTGAAAGTTGCTTCAAAATGCCCCTCCCTGTCATATGCTATGCGTTTGAGAAGCAGCAAAAAACATAATCACGGGTCCATTCATTGATAATTTGAGCACACCCCTCACCTCTGTGTTTTCGCGAAAACAGCAACAGATGAACACTCGGTGGTTTTTGCTCCATAGAACGACAACAATAGCAAATATTGCTAGCAATGAAACCCCTTCACTTTGAGCCATTTCCGAAAAATCTTTGCTATTCAAAGTGTTCTCTTCCAAAATTTTCTGGTGAGGAACCATGGCAGACCTGGCGGCCCGCTGATGTCCAGCCCATCCTTTTTAGAACTAAATACACCCCACTGCCGACATCTTCAACGCAGAAATCTGAACTTTCGGCGGAATATAGAGGACCACATTTGGCATCATTCGCAACTTTTTTTCATGTTAGTTCCCCTTTGGAGGAGAAGGTTACTTCAACCAGTCCATTGGATTGTTGATGACTTGGGTAATTCCATTCTAAAATTATCTTAGAGAATACTATCGCTCAAGAGACGTGGGAGATGCTCAATTTTAGATAAACCTAAAGCGTTTCAATAGTTTTCGTGCGGAAAGGGAGCAGAGGATGCCAGAAATCGGACTTTCTACCGCGCATTGTAGGAAACGAGCAACATATTTCATATTTTACCTTATGCACCTTATTTCATTTTTTGATGATGGAGATTAATTCATCACGTCCCGGAAATATGGAAGTTTTGCGCGTCAACCACGAATGCACTGCCAATACACAGCGAGTCACTTTTCAAATTTGGAAGGACGGGAATTTTGAGTGCCGAGAAAACGACTTTTGACTGGGCCTGGGAAAAGATTTTGCAGTGAATAGCAGGGAATGCAGAAGTTGCGGATCAGTAACTCAATGCCTCATGCCTTCTTAGCTAGGGGATAATGCCAGATTTTCGGATTTTCTGGATTTTTTCACCTTCGACAGGGTTGAGAACGGGACATAAACGTAGCTGATGCTTTGGATTTTAGCGGGGTTGTGAATTTAGACGAAGTTACGTGGAAGTTTTTTCAGGAAAAAATGGATGGATCACTAGTTTTCTCCGAAATGCCAGCGGTTCATGGGTTTCTAGCAGCTCCAAATGGAGAAGAGAGCTCGGTAAATGAAACTCGAGCGGTTCAGTAGCTAAACCCCAACAAAAGCGTTTGGAGTGAGCAGGTGAAAGCAAACCCAGTGCAATGTGAGCAGGACATCATAGGTAAGTTAGCGGTTAATCACGTATTCACTCCAAGAACAGTGGTAGGACGAAGAAGAAGGACAGCACTAAGTGAGGAACGCGAACGTTGACATCTGGGTCAAAACCAAGTAAAACCAGGTAAGCAAATCAACTTTCGCGTTCTGATCATCCTACCCCCTACATAGCTCAGCTGGCTGGCTGGCTAATCATACTAATCATCGTTGGTTTGCTGGTTGGAGTAGTATGAATCCTAGCACTGGATATCAGCAAAATCTTGGTCTGTAGATATCCTACGCGTTTTTTAGTGGATTTTTGTTGATGAGAGAGAAAGGATCATGTCCAACATTAGGAAAAGGAAGTCTCAGGATCTAGATTCCAGCGAGCTGCTCTGAAACTGGACAAACCTCTGCCGGTGCTGCTGGCTCAGGGTAATCAATCTTCCGGTTCAATTTACGTTTTATCACATCTCCTGGTAGTAGGGGGGAATATTCGTCACGTTCTTATTTCCATCTCGTTTGATTGCTTTCCATTTTCTTGTTGATTTTGAGGCGCACAATCGAGTGCGAAGAAATAAATAAATAACTAAAAAACAAATAAACACTTGTGTACAAAGTGGAATCCAGCTTGACGAATGCGAATATAAAAATCATTGTTTGCAAAGTCGCAATATTTCGCGGCATCATTAGTTCGTGAGGTTATTGCCTCATTATGCCTTTTCTTTCATGGATTTCCCAAGATGATGTCGCTATCCATTTATTCTGATAGCTGTTATTTCTGTCGGACTTCTGTGGACACGTGGACGTTGTGCCTGGTTTTTTTTCTCGTATAGAAATAGCTAAGCACAAAACATCGAAGACATCATTTTGCCAGGAAGATGAAGTAATCCATCACAGCTTCTTCACATTCATGCAGATCATGTCATCTGTTGTATATATACATCTGTATAACCACAATATTCATAAAAAATTGGTTTGCTATTGTCCAATTCATTATAATTTATGGAAGAAAACCGGAAACTTCAGTATTTTGTCCGCTACCGTGTGATAACTAATTCGAAGGAAGCTCAAAAAACGCGAGGGAAACCTCTTCTGAAAGCAGTACGAACAAGAAACGCTTGCTTTTGCTGTTCATCGTTGACACTGCAACATGCTGTCGCTCGTCATCCAACATCGCCCCTGGGCCTGGTCCATTCACTCGTGTTGGCCTCACTACTTCAAACAACGTGGTTCCATGGTCGGCGGTTATTGTATGTCTGTTGGGAAGAAATTCGCGGATGACTCTCCGGCTCCTGACCCCCCGACAGCAGAAGAAATGCTTACTAATCAGCCCTTAAAAGCTATCATATGGGTAGGGTGTTGTTAATATCAACCTCTGGAGGGCAGACAACAATGCAGTCTAACTTGACCGAATAGAAATGAAGGGCAGACAACAACGCAGTCTAACTTGAACTTATAGAAATTTTAAGATGTATATAAGCCGTGGAGGATGCATGATAATCTTAGGCTCCTGGTTTTTCACTATCTAACTGGTTTCGGTGCTTGAACTAGACCGGAAGTGTATGAAGTTTACGTATGTTCATGTTTGTATCATCTGAAGTGAAAAATTCCATGAGTTCCACCATGAAAGAACTAATCTATTGTGATTTCAACAATACGCTATCACCAACCGCACTGTCTTTCCACACTTCACACGTCATTCATTCGTAAACTCACTTTTCTATCGTATCAAGAGCAGCTGTGCTATCAAACTGTCGCTCTTTGTTCACCGAGTCGGTCTTCCGTATCAAAGTCGTTGGCCGTGCGGCGGGATCCACTGAAATTCGGAATTTGTTATGCAGCAAAATTCTGGATTCGGTATCATGTGCACCCCCTGGAGTGGAGACCTAATAAAACTTCGCTCTCTTGTGCTAAACACTGTTTTGCGAATGTTTCTGTATTTCGGCGGAGAAAACACCCTAGAAAAATGGTCTAAATTGCACTTTTTACGCCTAAATGGCTGGCAGTCCTTCAGTTCCTTGTAGTTCCGCAAAAATTGAATTAAAATAAATCATAAACGATCAGGGAAGACTATGTTTTTATTAAATCAGAAGTGAACAAAGCATAACATCTTGATAGCTGAAGAAAACACGCCAACTGTTGCGTTTTCATTGTCGGCGAACTTGCAAGAACCGATCGTTAGTGGGAAAACAAACTCGAGAATAAATCGACACCAGTAAATCTATGTACGCAGTGGAAGGTGTAGGATTTATGATCGCCCCCAGGTGGGCTACGATCAATTTCCAATAACTATGTTTTTTAATCAACTTTTTTACTTTACGCTTCTGCGAGCATTTCTCACATTTCACCAGGAAAACTCGTTCACTTTAGAATGACAGGTAGATCAATACCTAACCTGAAGCCTCATGCATCACCGAGATTACTCGAGATAATGGATTAAAACGACCTGAATATACTCATCTTTAACATGTGTGTCACGACGTTTACCCTGGGTAATATCAATGATGCATCCAGGCCCTGGGCCATTCGTGAATCCTGGCACTGGTCAGGGAGCTAAACACAGTCATAACAGTACCTAACAGAATGTCGATTATCTATGAATTTCGCCAGGCTAGAGCAGAGAACAATTTCTTTTCTGATAAAATTTCAGTGCAGTAATCACATTGAAGACCGCGTAGATCAAAAATTCCCTTAGTACGTCGTGAATGAAGTTGTCTTGATTAACTCGCAAGTAACTCTTTTTATACGCAATGTGAACTACTCGTTTTGATACCGCCATTTCCCAATATTAACGGTCGTAAAACGGGTTTGCTTGGATTCATCAAACTTTCAGCACTCATGCTATTTTCGCATTTTTCTTGGATCATTTTTGAAAGTAGTAAATTGATTTTACATTCGTATATTCCTAAAAATAAGCAGAAAATGAGAGGAAGAACTATTACTCCGAAAGAAATCTTCTTATAAGTGAATAACCCTACTGGACTCTTCAACCTGAAGCTACCAAACCCCGGATTTACAGCTTCCTTTATGCAGAGGTACAGTGAAGGTATCAGCTTTATTTGTGAATCATTCCTTGAAAACTTTTCCATTGCATTACGTACATATGTGGGTTGGCGCAAAAGTTTAGCCGTTTTCTTCCTCAGAAATCCATAGATTCCGTGTTAAAATTAGCGTCCATTCTTAGCTATTAGGAGACTTACACGATTTGCCAAAGTATAACAATAGTTTGATGAAATATAAAAAAACAAGCCGACGACGAAACCCGACAGATCTTTGGCATCTACGAATATAATAAATGCTAAGGGATGGAACGTTGTTAAAAATAAAAACATAACGCTGGAAGAGATTCGAAAGGATACAGCTCTTCTATGTTCTAGGGAGAAGATTCTTTTTATAGCTGTTTTCCAACAGTTTATTGAAATAGCAAAAACAGACATTGTGGCAATAACAGTATACTTTCAACAACGGCAAACCTCTTACATTCTTCATGCTAACGTATAGAAACATGGATTTCGACTTGGATTTTTGAAGGAGAATAGAGATTTTATTTTTTTTTTTTGCTCCCCCATTGTTGACAGCTAATTCCTTCACTTTTTTCCCAGCGAGCATGAATTATTGTTATGTGCCTGCACTTTATTTTAATCATCATCGCAAAGGGTCATTGCGGGTGAAGATCGTTACATATTCAAAAATGTACTCAAAGGGCAAACCAGAAATAGATCAGAATGGGAGAGAGATGAATGCAAATCGGAAGCAAACCTGCAGTCGGCTTGGACAAAAGTAACGAGGATTTCTACTAAAATTCTTGGAACCCGGAAAACTTAGTCAAAAGACTTATTGATCTCTTGCTTGCGAGTACTGTTTAATTTTACCTATGGGTAAGATTGTGATGTGATAGCAATGGATCGTTAACATCAAGGTCTGAAGAAGGCATTATAAGCCGGAAGCCGACAAATAAATGCATCGAGAAGTTTTCAACTAAAAAACCACATCAACAATCTGGAGAACACTAGGGCTGATGTAAAAATTTCAATGATGAAGTTGATTAGAAAGCTTTGAGGATGACCTCAGTCACATCATGCGACGGAACCTATGATTTATTACCAATTTATTAACTTTTAATTTATCCATATATTTTATTTTTATAAATAATTAATTAATTATTACTTTACGGTTTCCAAAATCCCTTTTTCCTATTTATTCAATTTTTCTCTAGCTCTACTACTCATTAAACAACCTCATAGGCTCATTTGTAGAAAAAAAAATGTCAGAAAAAAGTCCTACATAATCATTGTCTTTGCTAGAGTTTTTGCTTGACCTTGTTCTTTCATGAAGTTTCATATTGGATTTTTTACTGGATTCTTACAGCAGTACATATTCCAAACGGGTTAGTTTTTCGTACGCCCCCCCCCCCCCTCCACCCTCACTGATGAGAACAGAGGGAGGCATTCTACGTTGGTACACTTTTCCTCCTTATGAGGGGTTTTATTGTGTGAAATGGAAATTTGAACCATTTTCTTATGATTCCTGAGTAATTTTCTCATGAGTTTTTTGGAAAAACAGGTGCGGAAAGAACCATAAAGACTTACTGTTCGATCAATCGCTGGAGATGATCATGAAGCACCAGCATTAACAGAGTCAATTAGTAAGAATTTTCAGCCACAAATGGTGGATCTATAGGTAATTCTGTAGAAACGTCCGAGAATAAAATCAGGCTGAAGTGAAAAGCTATGAGTCTATTACAGAAAAAGTAAACTGCTTGAATGAGCTGCTGTAAAATTCTAGCAAAAGGATTCAAATGAATGAAAACATCAAATGAGGACAATAAAAGAAACACATAAATGACGCAGATTTCTCAAATGGAATGCGTATGAAGGGGAGAACCGGCATGAGTTGTTGGACAGGATGTCCAGAAATACGTTGGAATGTTTTTCAGAGCTTTACACCTGAGCCAATAAAGATGAAATGAACCACTCATAAACCTTCGCTACGCCCTTAAATTTTTGCTGCAAGACACAAGTCAAGTGGCAATTCATTTTCAAATGGTTATTCATTCACAATAAGATGAGATGAATTCAAACTTCTGGAAACACTTGTAGAGGGCAATTGCTGTCAAGCATCAATAATTTTCACGCCGTAGCATTCGAACAAAAGGGGAAATCAGGCTGTGAGACAAAAATTCAAAGATGAGTTTACTTTACCGGGTTGAAATACTGAAACATACCGAAAACGAGCGCAAATACTTGTTTGATGGAAGTAATTTCGTTGAGACGCCAGATGAGTAAAAGAAATATTGCCGAAAGTACTCTGACTCAGAAATAACTGCTACAAGGGATATAATGGACAAGCGCTGAGGCATTGGGACACATCTATTTGCGGCTAATTTATTATAAAATAGCGGTACGTTGCAACCAGCTCAGTATAAATATCCCTTAGAGCCTACGTATTATATATTTAAACGACCGGATGTAAGGTAATGAAACTGTCTCTTTTAATACTGGTTACGGAGCTACAGTATCTAATAAGACTAGTATTCGAGAACGTACCCAGGAAGGTTGTGATCTACCCACTCTTATTAAATGGACAAGTTTTCAGGATAAAAATATGGATAGTATGCTAGAGCAACTTGACTCTGTCAGAGATGATAGGAGGTGACAAGGATAGTAAGATATGTCACATTTCGATAAAGAAACTCGTCCACTCCAGATGTGAGAGAAGCCCATAACCTTCCCGGGAACATTCATGAGTAGAAACACGGAAATCATCGTAACTTTTCTTGGGAAATTTCCTGGATGTTCTGATCAATGAGTAACGAAATCTCTAAAGTTTTCAGCTTGTAAATATTAGGTCGTCAAGTATGAAATGTCTGATTTTGAATGAGACAGTTTCGAGTAATGTTCCTCCAACAAGATGAAGTACGAGCAATCCAAATATGCTTTTATGCTACCGGCACAGCCTTGCCACCTTAGCGGTAGCATGGTTGCGCCAACGACTTAGAAGCCTGGGAAGAAAGTGGCGATGAGTTGGCGGAGGGCATTTCCAACATCATGTTGAAAGTCAAACATTTTTTCTACCAGGAAGTGGACTAATTCCCGGAATAAGTAGTGAGCAAGTACATCAAGGTTTGACCAATGTACTGAGTTGCAGATGGGTTCCCCTCCTTGCTCTTCTGGTTCAAACGGCGAAGATTTGCGGAAAATGGCCAAAAAATGGCACCAATTTTTGGTGGTCAAACTGAGGAAAATTCGACCATCGAGCCGTTTTACCCCGTAGTATTCCCTTGAACACCTGAATAATATAGGGTTACGAACGCCAAACCTTGTTGCATATACAGGCATACTTTCAATCCTATGCGCTCAATCCACAACTTCCAGCTCATCGTAATATAGGTTCATCACAACGCTCACTTTGCAGGATTATACATATCACCGGGAAGAAATTTCTCGAAACATCGGAGTTTTGTCCTTTTATTAGGCACTCCCTCTCCAAACATCTCTTGGGTATTCCGAGTTTTGCTTGCCTTACAGGCTCCGCGGTGGAACCCGTATTCCGAGATGATACGATTTTTAGTCTCTGAGTCGTCTCACAAAAGCTCCTCTCAGACAAAAACTTAAAAGTTCATCAGAAATCAAATCAGTGATTTTGAAACAGAGAGAATGTGCCTTCATAATGAAAAGAAAGATGAGAGTGGATCTGATGAAACAATGTGCCTTCATAATGAAAAGAAAGATGAGAGTGGATCTGATGAAACCCCGAAGATACCAGCTGTCAAACTGACCACTCAAAAAATCAGACATTTCATACTTGACGACCTAATATAATACTTACTCTGTTAGTGTTAGCTCAAGTAAATTTCTCCAGTGGAGCTTTAACCGAAGACTTAAAGAACAACAACAACGACAACAAGCAAAGAGAATTCTGTAGAGGACAAACGCTGAACTCTGAGCTCGCATTATGCCGACGACATCGGCAGATGTCGTGAAGTGGTCCCTGATTTGCTGCTCCATTATGCAAGCAGCCTCTTCTACTGGACGACGCATGGAAACGAAGTGTTTCATCGTGAATGGATGACATAAAGCTTAACAAATAAGCGGCATCCCGTCGGGAATTATTGCACTTTCTTAGTGAGAAAAAGAGGAAAAAGGAGGATGAAAAACACTGTGATGAAGATGAATGAGCGCGCGTGAGTTCACGATGTCCTCAGCGCGTCAAATAAACGCCGCGTAGCACACAGCTGATCGCAATTGATGCCAGAAAACTGAGTCAATAGTCTGGGTGTACACGTGTGTACGCAAGGCGGAGCTCGTGCCCCAGTGATAACTTATCGAAAGTTGCTCTTGGGCCAGAGCCATGGAATTCGTCGACCAACCGACCGACAGACAGATTTCGGATGTTACTGTAGTTCCAGAAGCGATTGCGGCTTTGGAAAGAGGATTAAAAGTATAACTAAAGCAAAGAAGAACTAGTAGGATTACAAGAACATTCTTTCACCGACGAAAACATCGTAGTTCACTCTTACACGTGTGAAGAACTGAATTTTGATGCATGCTGATCACACGAGGAGGTGCAAAGGAACAGTTGTCGGGCGCTGATTTCACTTTGATGATGCAATAAAAAGAGGTTCAAGCAACAGAAAGCGAATATACTCACAAACCATGATACTCTGGTGGTCTTGCTCTAATTTTTGGATTTAAGACTTCGCTCACAGCTTTAGTGCGACACCATGACTTTGAGCGAAATCCTCTTTCCTTTATGGAGTCATCTGGACCGGAAAGATGCACTATGGCAACACGAATAATAATAACGTGAAGACGTTCCCCGATAGATGGATAGGTCTGAATTTCTAATTTTCTAGCGACTCCCAAAAGAGCAAACCACAGAAAGCGGTGAGCGAATAAGCAAGTACAGGAAGTGACATAATGCACAAGGAAGGAATTTCAGGTGTTTGAAGCCAGGACATTCCGAAAAACTGGCCAACTTCGCTGGAGTTCCAGGCAATTTGCCGTGAGAGTGCTTGGAGCGGAAAAGCTGAGAGTTCCTGAATGTGTTTGTTAAGTATGCGAAACATGTGGCTGATTATTTTCTTACGAACTCATACTGGAAATATGAAAAATGTCTTATATTCTTACTACGTACGTTTTGTAGACGTACTGAGCAGGAATTTCGTCAACATACGGTCTTGAATATATTTGCTCTAAGAATTTAGGCTACGTGAGAAAAACATGTGACTTTACGCGCTCTATGGATTTCTTCAACATGCGAAAATGTCACAGCAAATTTTTGTGAAGTCTAAAAACTGTACCTATTTTTCTTTCGAAAATATACTTACTGAGCCGTTATAAAAATTTGAAAAAATGGAATATTATGATGTGAAAATCAAACAACATCTACAACTCCTTTGTGATGAGGCATCAGCCAATCAAATGCAAAGAAATCTCAATTCCAGGACACAACACTTATGTAAAAGAGTCGTTTCCGACGTTTTGTGGTAGCTACGCTGGTAGAGACCTTTCACGCGCCCTTGGCTACTCATTTGAATGCTACAATACATACTTTTGTAACAAAATATTAGGTTGAGAAATTATAAGCGTCTGCTTCAGGAGCAGCTAATAAATTTTGTGAAGACAAAGGTTCAAGAGCGCAATCCAAGAGATACTTTTTTCCTTAACCAGTGACTCTTCTCATTCTTCTACAGAAGAAACCAAAGCCCTAATTAGAGAGTTCGGTTCGCTGCGGGTCAAAATATTGACCCATCCAAATTCTGGTTCCCTCACTGTTTGATGTGTTTCTCCTCCAAGGAACGGTAGGTTCACGGGTGCAAACAATGATTTTGTAGTGTCAAGCCTTGGCTATGAGACGGTTATTTGATGGACACCAAAATCCAATTTTGGAAATAGATGCGGGCGAAAAACTGATTAGCACCATGAATTTCGCTTCAGTTACTCAAGTTTGAGGTATTTTTAAGGAGTCGTTTTCTGCGCGTATGTGACCGAGAGGTAAAACGAAGTATCTCTAACGGCATTACATGAAGTGTGGTACAGTTCTACCGGTGATATGCCTTGCATTTCTGATTTGTCACCTTCCGAATTTATTTGAAAATCGGAAGTTGAAGGAACTTAAGCAATTCTTGTATCAGTAGACGCGTAATAGATGGCTCTTTAGAATGAACACACAACCACCTTCAAAAATTCCAACGCGGCTGAGAAATATGAGCACGAAGTCAACGGACATTTATATTTTCTCAACCTAATATTTTCTGCAAAGCAATAAATTTTGAACCGAAATCGCTGAAGCATGGGGGCCACACAAACCAAAGGCGGGCATTAGAATTCAACGTTTTCCTACTCTTCACTGTTTATCCGCCCAAAAAGCTCAATAAGTCGTAGAAATTTCCTGTATGGTCTTCGCAGTGCCCTCACGGTCACTACTTTAGGGAAAATGTTCAGGAACTTCTTGAACTCTATTTAACAAGAAATGAATACGTGCCAAACTTAACTTAGCAAAAAAAGTTTCACAAATATGTCCGACTTAAAAGACACGTGAAAATTCGCCTCTCCTTCAATCTGGTGAGTGAGCTCTTGAAAATCTTTGGTAGAGCAAACTACTTAACGAATGGCATGGGCTTCCTGGGCTTCCTTGCAGCAGCTAAGTAAGTCTCCTCCTTCACGATCCCAGCATTTCGATGTGTTGAACTTTTGCTGAGCTCCGATTCTTTGTCGAACTCTCTGAGCAAAAGTTGCGTGGCCGGGTGGCCGAAAGATGATTATTCAAATAAGGCCTGATTTCCGCGCGCCCACAACAGAGCAAGTCATCGACGGCAGAACAAGCCGTCGGCCGAGAATCCCCTCAGGAAACAGCACATCAAGGGTGAGGTTTGTTGCCATCATTGAAACTTCTGCGGGCAGGAAGCAGTATGAACAGTGCAAAAGGTAGGACAGGGTATCAGGATGAGCGTGCAAGCAGTAGGTTTGGCTGGACTTTGAGGTTATTTTTTACCCTTTTTCAAGAACTAGGGAAATAAATTTCAACAGTTGGAAAAATTTAAAGAAATCTTTCAGAACCTCACTAATAAATTTCACGAGCTGTTTAAGAGAAAGCCACAGAACGGAAAAAGGGAACAAGAAATAAACGGAAAACTCCATTTTCCTCCTCCCTAAAAGCAAAAAATGATTGACATTCAGTTTACTCGTAAATGATATGTGCAGCCAGTCATTCTTAGTCAGTTTTGGTTTGTGCGCTCAATGGCACCCGCCACCGCTAAGAAAATGCGCCATAGTATAATTTGTTACTTCTCTAGAGCGTTCTGACACATTATATACATAGATTCTAACAGCTCGTGACACCTGCCCTTCATCTTAATGCGCTAGAACTCAGACTATGACTGTTAGGACATGTCAGAAGTAGCGAGAAACAGTGTCGGAGCGCCGCTGCTAACCAGCTGCGAAGCGGTTTCGATGTAAAAGTAAATTGAACGAAATCCACAGCGAATACACCAACACAAATGGAGCGGCGGCATATGCAAAGAAATCCAGATTTCTTTCCCAGTCCTAGCCTGGATTTCGGCAAGCAACTTCCCCAAAGATAAAAGCCCACTTCCTTGTTCTTTCATGCTTTTTCCTCCGAGGTGTAACACGAGTGGAACATTTCACATGTGTAATTATGCGGCAAGCACTTAAAAATGCGAGTTGCGCTTCGGCAAAGCACATCCATGCACAGCTGCCTTCCCAAGAGCAGCGATCAGTTTTGAGCAAGAAAAGGGTGAAATAGATAAGTTCGCGTGGCCTTACAGAAGTTTATGGATAAAGGCATGGAAAGGGGGAGAAGCTGAGAATATCCTAAGAACCAGTGAATTGATTCATAACCCTAAAAAAGGTAAGAGAGCTCAGTGGCGGGATTCATGAACGTTCATGAGAAGATTCTATGCTACTCGCTAATTTGGATTGGACGAATTTGTCGAGCAAAAATTGATGAAACTTCCAATTTCTTACATAACTTAACAAAGTTGCCTGAGGCAAATCTCTCGAACGCAGCATACTCATTTGTCCCCAGAAAACTCGTCCATTTCGGAATTACGGGTGGGTGACAAACTTTCCGGAAACCTTCAAGAATTTCTCCACAAAACAATGTCGTCTTGGGTCTATGTAAGGGTATTTAGGATATTTCACTGAGCCGTTGGAAAGCTCGACTTTTGAGAAAACGGTGCCTGAGAAGGGTCACCTTATTTGTCTTTGCAACTAATTGAATTGACTTTAACTGACACCATTTACGACCTTAGGCATACAGAAAGCACAACTTCCACCAAGCACAATCCCGTTTATAGAACAAATAGAAGAGATTGAATAATTTTGCTGCTCGGTGCACAGAGCTATGATCTAACACACATATTGGGTAAATAAGTAAGTATAAAATATCCGGGAAATTTTAAATTTTGGGATTTTTCCAAGTGATGACTCCGACAGTCGTTATTTTCAGCGTTTCAATTAACATTTTGTGGACAGCATGATGCACATGGTGCATCAGAAGAAAAGTGCTCTTTATGTCAGCAAAACGTTCCCATGCGGTCAGGTGGTGCAGATGGCGAATTATCAGAAAAATGTCCTCTGACCACAGCGCTCGCCATGCAAAAATATAGTCGTGTTAAGTTTTCTCATCTTCTAATAAACCAGATCATGCTCCATGGGTGCGATGGCTGGTGTAGCAGGTGTGGCGCATGCTTGGATCCTAATTTACCCAAGAGAAGGAGCAAGGAAGCAAATGAATGCTGAAAGGCGTCAGAATGTTATCAGACGAAGTATACGTATAATGTTCTCCCTGCAATGCCAGCCAATCACAAAAACACGTCCACGAATTTTTTCGCTGCCCTTATTTTACGTGTGTCTAGCGTCTTTAGTATGAGTTGCTCCAATCGCTCTATTGGGGTATATTTTCACCCAGGTAGTAGGGATCTATCTTTCATGGAGTAATGCTGTCTCCCAGCACTGCACCGCAACTGCGCTAAGAACCGAGCACGTGGCTGGATAGGTGACAGTGGATACTGCGTCGTATTAGGGAAGGTAAAAAGCGTTGGGAATGGAAATGTAATGTTCGTTTTTCCTACCAAGATGGATACTGTGTTCTAATAGGGGGTAAAAAGCGTTGGGGATGGAAATGTAACCTCTGTTTTTCCTACCAAGGCGGATACTGCGAACTGTAACCTCTATTTTTCCTGACAAGGATAAAAATATACAATAGGGCCATCAGATACGTAAGGTAAATGATTTTGTTAAGATATAATTCGTTGAACTTAACTAAGGGGTAGGGGGGGGGGAGGAATCCTCCAGAGGACGCATACATCACTGATTTTACCCAAGGTGAACGTGTTAACACCCCACACACCTTTACTCACCGCTAGCACAGGTGTCAACACATTTACCCTGGGTAATCACGATGATGCATCCAGGGGTCCGAGCACAAATCCATCAAATCAACAAAAAGCATGTTAGGTTTTACTCCAAAAAAAAGGAGTAAAGGAGTCAAAATCAAAAGTTAACATCAAGCAAACCAGCTCATGAGGTGGTACTCTAGAACGAGCCCAAAAAACTGGGCATGTGATGCAATTGACGCTAAAAATAAATCCATGCCCATGCGCTACGGGAAACATTTAGAAACAAAAAGAGCAGTGGGTGGATCCGCACGTCAAATCCGTGTGCCTGAAAACGTAACGAACGTGAGGACAGCGAAATAAGCGCCGTCAGCTGTCCGTTTCACACGCGCGGCGGCGACGGCGATTCTGAGCGTCTGACGCACTGGAAATAATTCCAGAACAGAAACGAAGCGCTCCAGACCTCATCGCCGCACTCAATTAGGCTTAATTATTTGGAAAATGGCTCGGCTCTGCGTAAAGTGGGAAGCGTCGCGTTTTACTACATAAATAAGTGGACTTTCCTTGTTTGCTTTTTATTCGTAAATTGTTTGATAACGTCAATTTGACAGGAGCGAAGAGCGGATTTGGGTGAGAGGAGCAGAAACCGCGACGTGATTTCCTTCTGTAAAAAGCAACCAGGAAGTAAATAATTAGCTTCTGTCGATGAAATTGGGGCTTTAATTGGCGTCCTTCCACATGAAGAGAACAAAAAAGTTTTTTATCAGCTGGGGCAGGTTTTTCTCTCACAGCTTTGAAAAAAAGCTGCAGAGTAAAAACAATCACAAATGCTCACAACTTCTAGTGAAAAGGTAAAAAAACTAAAATATCCATGCACGCAGAAATTACAAAGCTAGCTACGGGAACTGACAAATTCAGGCACCTTTTTTTGTGGATTATGTGAGCGAGGGTAAAATTGAAGTCGTTTTCCTTTCTCGGAAAACCGCTAAGCGGAAGATTCAATCACATTCCAGCCCATAAATTAGGTTTTTGTGATGCTGAGCGAAACGAATCTCTCGATTATTGCACAACTTGAGCGGAACAAAAACCAGAAAGCCAATTCATGGGAAGCGCTGTGCTTCAGATGAGCGGCAATGAATGGGTAAAAATATGTGCAAACGAGAATAAGGGGTATAAATGAAGACAATAGTTTCTAAATATAAATAGGAAGGAATTTTACAAAACCTTCGATTCTCGAGCGGAAGCAGCGTCGCTATTAAAATTTTAAAAAAAAATCGAGTCTTTAAAGAGCTCCAGACGAGAAAACAAATACGTAATTTAGCAGCGCGTACGTCTCATTCATTCACTCATTCATTCAACCATGCATTCATTCATTCGTTCATTCATTCATTCATTCATTCATTCATTCGTTAATTCATTCATTCATTCGTTCATTCATTCATTCATTCGTTCATTCATTCATCCATTCATTTTCATTCATTCATTCGCTCATTCATTCATTCATTCATTCATTCATTCATTCATTCATTCATTCATTCATTCATTCGTTCATTCATTCATCCATTCATTCATTCGTTCATTCATTCATTCATTCATTCAATCATTCATACCCTTTCATCCCTTCGATTTCTGCCTTTCTTAGGCTGTCACACAATGTAAAAGGAGCACCCTTGAGGCCATAAATGCACACCATGATGAGAAATGCAGAGAAAAATTTCTAGTCATCTCGTACATCCAGCAATTACGGATTCCACCAGGAGCCGCACCTGGCAATCATCTCGTGCAGTCCCAGGGACGCAAGAAAACAGAAAAATGTCTAGCCATCCGAAACATCCAAGAATTTCATGGGGACGCATAACTGACAATCCTCTCGTGCGATTCCATGTAATGTTATTTTTTTCGGCATTACCTACATGGTGAGGAAAGAGAGTAGAAAGCAGGAGATTAGGCACATTTTTTTGCATTTAATCACACAGGCGAAGCTGCTACTCTCAGGACCGAATGAAGTAAGAATTACATTTGGAGACGGGCACCCTGTGATGAGCTACTTGAAAATACGTATATTTGGGAGATCAATAACAGGAAAAATGTAAATAGAGCTGCCTGGCTCAATGTTTTCGGAATATCCAGAGTTCCTCATCGTTTTTCTTATTTATTCCATAGCACTCAGAGTGCTCCAACAACACATGGGAACCCAATACTACAATGCAACAAATACTAGCTGTGTAAAACAACCAAGACTAGAACACTGATTTAGATAATATTATAAAATGCAGCTTTCTTAGCTTGATGCTGTAGGGTGTTAATCTCGAAAATTAATGAAAATGAGAGAAATCATGAAGCTCCCTGTAGCGCTGCAAATGATGCTAGAGACACAATGTACAGTTTATGCAGAAAGACCGATTTCGCTAGCCACTGCACAAGATAATCAAGGTGTGATGTTCATGATAACCCTATATGGTTTTCTGAATCATTCAAATTTTTTTAAGTGCCCAAGTATGGCAAAGCTATGAAAATTTGTGGTCAGCATCTCAGACAAATTTTCGGAAGGATCGCAGCAGGAAGATCATATGATTAAAAAGCACGAGACACAGTGATAAAAAACGGCAACAGAATGCAGTTCTGTAGAGAATGGCGCGTACGGTAAGCCGGATGGACCGCAGCATCAGTACGAGGACTTCGTAGCAGCAGTTCGGATGGACCGCAGGTCATCGGCCGCTTTTTCTGGTTTTCTATTGCGGTCCTTCCGAAAATTTGTCTAAGCCATGACGATTCTGCTGTGGGAGCAGGTGCGCCTCATTATATGTATTAGGTTGGTGCAGGTGAAATGTCGGTCTGCTCGTCGGGTATCCATTGACCGCTCCTGCTCGACTTTGCAATTGCATGTAGACACCTCATAATTGTTGGCTGACTGTACCCAAACCTGTTCGTCAGGTCACTTGCGTTCTGGCTAGGGTCATTTTCGATCGCTTGCTTCAGCTGCTCCATGCCGACCACGATGGAGGCCTACCGCGTACGTCATCTTTGTGGGTTTCATTCCCAGAGCGAAACTTGTGAAACCATCACTGGCACTGCTGCTCACTGATGACGTCCTGCCCAAAAGCATCGCACAGATCTCGATGAGATTCGGCCGCTGTCTTGTCTCTCTTGAAGTCGTAGAGCAAACAGTATCGAACGCCACTCTTGAGATCTATTTCTGAAACTCTCGGGGATCAAGAATCCACTGCCGGGAGCAATGACAACGACTGCAGACAACCTACTCAACGTCTTCACAACGGCACTTATAGCTACCCTGAAACGGGAATTTTTCTGTAGAAATATGTAGCTAACCGACATTTCATCTGAACCAACATAATATATGCCTCACTACCAGAGCGAATTTTTGAAGAAAAACTATCTTGGATCTACCCGTAAAAATTCTTCTCTACCACTTTCTTCAAACAAACATCGCTGGTCCTTTTATTTTTCGTGGAGTTTTATTTCATTTTATGTTTTTCGTAAGTTTTTCGTTGCACTGTATGAAAGAAGGTGCTCTACAGCTCAACAGAAGCTTATAAACCAATTTTGCCAGGCTAAGAATTGTCAAAAAACAATTGTGATCGGAATTAATTTCAAAGTTGAATGCAGGGAGAGAGTTGATAAGAAAACTAAGGAAAGCGAGATGACGTTTTTTTTACAACATCAGCCTTTCTTGAGTAAAAATCTATGAAAGCGATAGAATAGCTCCTTCGAAGGATGAAAATGGTTGTGAAGGATACCCGAAAACAGCGCAATTGCAACGATAACACAATGACGAGACGCGCTGGAATGCCCGTTGGGAGAATGTATCAAAGAGGGAGGGGCGAGCTGTAGATAGACAGAGAGCCGAAAGGAGGAGGACGAGAAAATAGGCTGAAGAACTGAGTGGTTTCATGTCAGTGTTCACTCAACTGTGGATGATCCTATTTCTAGGCAAGTAGTTGGGAAACGTTTTTCGAGCACACTTGGGAAATCATAAGCCTCGGTGGTGACATTTATCATTGCAGACGAATGTTCTGACAAACTAAGAACAATTTCGTTGAATGAGAAATATAGCCAGTTACCAGACAAAGAAGACAAAGCCGGAGAGCCGACGGACAATAGGTGGTAACGCGAATGAATATTCATGGTTCTGACAGTTTTCATACTTGTCAACTTGTCGTGACTTTCATATCGAGTATATCCACGGATGCACATAGAACGTCAATGTTTGTAGTCATTTTAAGGCAGTTTGAGTACTTTTGAAAATCAAGAGCAAAGCGAAATAGGATGTTCTTGACATAGAGGACTAAACACTGTGTAGTGGGCATTTGTCTCGTTTTTTTTTCGGTAAGTGGAATCAATTTTATGTTAAATCAAACCTCTGGAACAGTGGTTTTCGGAGAAGGCAAAGTCGGATCGCTTGAACTATCAGATGAGAAGACCTGATTTTATTTTGCTCTGTATCCGGGAATTCTCAGGAGATACCAGGTAGAGACTCTTATGTTGTGTGTCAATCTAATAATGTATTTGGATACATTCGATATTCAAACATTCGATTTCGAATAACACGACAAACTATCAGGTTGTTGCGAAATTAATTGCCGAAATAGACAGTCCAGTTCAAAATGCTGTAACTCTGTTCAAACTCAACTTTATTTATCAAAGTAAAATCCATCAGATTCTACACATCTCTGCCAACGATCCGANGCCGCTGCGCCGCCGTTCAGCAGCTGTGTGCTTTCGCGAAAATTAGCTCAGGATGCGGTGTGGGCTACTTCACCGCCGCGCGAGAGAATTCACTGCCCATATCGATTCAGCTTACATTATTTGTTTTCGCTGGGAAGTTTCTCGTTAACTTGCGAGAGCCGTTCGCTTTCTTGGAGAAAATCCACGCAAAAAAGTGCTTCCTCGGGAAATTCCGCTGCTCCTTAGCCGTTGAATCGACACATCCTTGCCATGTTGCCTACGTTTTTCTGTATTTGTACGCCGTAGGGCGGGAAAACTTCATGCCCAGGCCTAATGGCCTAACCCCCTTTCATGGCCTTATTTCTCAGGAATATTCCTCAACGCTTCGCTGCAGCCATCCGCAGCCAAGATTTTTTTTTGCCAACTTTTTTCTGTAACTCAATTAAAGTACCCCTTTCCTATATGAAATTTCGACTTTTTCAAATTGTGCGCTTATGCTGCAAGATCATCCCAAAAACAACGATGTTGTTTCTGGAAAACCTTGCAGTATCTTATTATCCATGGAAACATTTCGGGAACATTCCAAATTATTTTGGAGATAGGATTTAACACAAGCTCAGCGGTATTTGGTCCCCTTCTCCTCTCGTGGTTAATCTTCCCATAAACCCTACAAATCCTGGGCCTGGATCCATCATTAAGCTTACCAAGGGTAACGTGTTGAAACTCGTGTTAATAATGAGTAAATTTTTGTGTTCTTACCATGTTTACCCTGGGTAATCTCAATGATGCATACAGCCTACATATGTTTGACTAACCATTCCATGTTAAGGTTAAAGTTTTACCTGTTTTCGTTTCATGCCTTTATTTGGCTTGAGCGCCTAGAATGTGTCAATCAATAAATTGATTATTTAGGTAAATAAACACATGGCTATGCTCTGAATAGTTATGTTTGCCACAAAATGTTTCGAATCCTGGAACTTCCTTGCTTTTTTTCACTCCGGACACCAAGCCATCCCAAGGACAGCTATAGCTGCATTTCTAGAAAAAGCTTTCTTCTGTGGCAGGAATGAATCAAGTGCAGGAAATAGACCCAAGGGAAAATGCGGGGCGGAACGTTGACGCTGAGGAAACGCGTCTTACTCTATATTCATGCTGTCTTGGCATCTTTTTTGGTTGTTAAATGCTGCAGAATAATTTTCGAAAGAATTTTTGCTTCATAAACAAAGATGTCGTTGAAGCACATGTATTTTGAAAACTGTGATGGCAAATTGTTTGTATCGTCGTCATGTTTGTAGACATTGAATAAGAAAGGAGAACAAATCCAAATGCTTTCCAAGAATTGAAAAAGAAACACTCTTTTTGCATCCAATTTTTAGAGCATGTAAACATGTGACCAGTGGCCGCATGCATCATTGAGATTAAACAGGGTAAGCGTGTCAACACCTCACAAGTTTACCCAACGTTTGCACGGCTGTCGTCAAGTTTACGATGGGTAATCTCAATGATGCATCCAATCCCAGGTTATAAACGACATTCGTGTTATAATACTGCATCCAGAGGATTTCCAGAAAATTTTCACCACTTCCTTTGAACTTTGTTCCCTTATGAGTGATATATCGTTTGGAAGCTGTTTTTTTGTAGAGAAAACTCATGGTTAAAGGGGGTGTATCTGGAACAAAACATTTATCTCTTTTCCCTTTTGATGTTCGCTTAATATTCACGTTTTTCATGTTTGCTCATCTTTGAATCTGTTACCGGATGCAGTATTGGGATTACCCACGGTTAGCTTTTGGGCATACCCAAGTTTACTTTCAAATGGTTTGCCTCTACACGGCTGCTACTCAAGGGTAATCACACTTATGGGTCATGTCTTTTCAGTCTTTGCAATGGTTTGCGGTGTTCCTAGACCTGGGTGCATCATTGAGGTGACCCAGGGTGAGCATGCTGGCTCCCATGTTAAGGATGGGTAATTTTGAAGGGTGTTAACACGTTTACTCCGGGTAATCTCAATCTGTATGCGGCCCCAGGACATTTTGCGGTGGCTTGTAGGTTATTCTTCGGCTATTTAGTGAGATCATGGCTCCCATGCACTATTGAAGAGGTGGATAATCTATGTGCAGGTATGATTACCCAAGGGTTTCAGCTTAGGATAGACAACATCACGTACGGGTAAATACGTTGATAGGTGCCAGCTGAAGGGTGAATTTTGGTACGCAAACCCGAGCACCATGTGTAGTCTCAATGATGCATCGAGGCTAGAGTTTTACACGAAACTATTCTTTAAATTTTCGAATATCCAAATTCTAAATTGTTTCGAACCAAGGCGCTTTCGAGTGCTCCAATTCCCGGGTTTTTCAAGCCCACCTATTGTTTTAATATCCCAATTTTTGAAAATTCGAGCATTCGAATGAGTATTTGAACTTCATTCGACTTCGTCGAATCTCGATTCGAGACTCACAGTGACAATACTATCATAAGCTTTTGTCATATCAACTGTGGCATTGAAAAGTTTAGATTTTTTTCTCTCTGCAGCGTTAAGTGATGCTATCCCCTGAAAAATGCACGTAGCTTCTGAGTAGTGCTAATTTTTCGTATAATTTACTTCAAGCCAGTGTCAGCTGTCACTTCTGGGCATACTCAAAAACGAACGCACCGAAATTAATGTGGAAATGTCGATGAGCGTGGCTGCATCGAAAGTGCAGCGACGAAAAACACGTGCCGCAGCCTCAAGAACATAGTTTATAGGAGCGTCAGCCACGAGTTTCCGAGAAATCAGAGAAATTGCATTGAAAATTCTTTTATCCTTGTACTACGTCTATCTTTTGCCAGCTACGCTCGTATAGGCTACCATTACTCCGCGTATTTATGGAATTTATTTATGGAATTTTTCATTGAATTTATGCAAATGATTTGTATTTTCTCCTTGGTGTCTCCCTTGCAAGCAATGACGAAGCGAAAAAAATGGATTTGTGGCGAATAATGTATGTAAACAACCAGACAAAATGTTTTGTTCTGTCGTCAAAGTCGCTGGGGTAACAAACTCGACGAATAGTTCTTCTTCATCCATACCATTTTTCGGATAGAAACTACAGGACACTGAAATGTACGGCTTTTAGTCGGTAATTTGACCTTGTACTATAGCTTGCCTCACTCGCGCTCCATTGAGAAATCATGCGCTGATCCTTCTGCGTACTGCGTCTGCACGGTTGCGGACATTTACCAGCAGCGCGCGTGGCGTCAGGCCGTTTTTCCCAATTTAAACTTGTGGAAATAGAGCCAAACATGCTTCAAAAGGTGCCTCAACTCATTTTGGCATGATATTGATCGTCCTAGATCAAACCTGAATTATCCATCCTGGGAGAAGTCCGGGAGTAGCGCTTTGCTATATACTGTCCTACCGGGGCCTAACGCGGGCGGATGGTGCAGTCAACTCTCCAAGCGGCCATAGACGAGGGACGGGACCGCGGCGCGGGCACTCTGGTTGTCTGCTGCAACGCGGCAGCGAGCTTGCTGGGCAAAGACACAGAGGAAAACCGATATGTCGTGATTTCCTGCTATCAGGTTGTTGCGAAATTAATTGCCGAAATAGACAGTCCAGTTCAAAATGCTGTAACTCTGTTCAAACTCAACTTTATTTATTAAAATAAAATCCATTAGATTCTACACATCTCTGCCAACGATTCGGTAATTCATTTATACCTTTACGATAGAAACTGAGATCACAAGATTTTAAGAACTCTTGGAAGGCAATTTCAACATGCTCCAAATCAGGAAACTGCTGCTGACGCAGGTTTGCTTCGAAAGTCCGGAAAAAGTGATAGTCGGTAGGGGAGAGGTCTGTAGAGTAAGGTGGGTAAGGGAGAACCTCGATGCCTAACTGCGTCAGTTTTTGCCGGGTGAGTTTTGAAGTGTGAGGCCTAGCGTTATCCTGGAGCAGGACAGGCCCACCTCTCNGGCCCACCTCTGTTTACCACTGCCGGCCACATTTGTCGCAACTTTTCATACATCAGGTCTAAGTCACAACAGTAAGACTCTGATGTAACAGCCTGATTAGGTTGCAGAAGGCTATAATGAATAACACCCTTACAACACCACCAAACTGTCAACATAACCTTTCTAAGGTGAAGATCTGGTTTAGGGAAGCTTGGAGGGGTAGAGAACTTGTCTACCCATACATAACCACGTTTCTTATTATCAAATAGGAGCCATTTTTCATCTACAGTTAATAAACGGTGAAGAAATGGCTCGTTTTTATGGCGAACGAGGAGGTTAGAACAGATCTCGTAGCCGGCGGATTGCTGGTCATCANCAACTGCTGTAGTTTTCTAAGGAGAGCAATCGGTCTCCAAATCCAGACCGAGTAGCTTTCTTTGACAAACCTTGTGTCCGGTATCCAGCCCTAAGAAGTCCACGAGTATCGTGTCCATTTTGTACGGTAGCTTCGTTTTTGTGAGGTCACGGTAGTGTTACTGTGCGTACGAGGGTATATGGTTGATGCGCGTCAAATTTGACGCGACGATACACAATGCAAAAAAGGAGGAGAAGAGAATTCCTAGTGGTGCGCGAATGTTCCTGGTTTTGTCGTCGCGACAGCCGCGCGAACAAAACGCGTTTCTATTTCCGCTGCATCGAGACAACGCGAAAACTTCGAGAAATTAAAGGCCGACACGTCAAATTTGACACGCGTCAACCATAAATACCCTCTACGAAAGAAGCTCCGAATTCATCAAGAATTGACAGTCTCATGTAAAATATTGTTGGTAATCGTGATGAGCGTCTAAAACCACTATCCTTTTTAAGATTTCAGAGGATTCTGTGCTCTTTTTCAAAGTCTGACCTTGTTTTTCTGAAAGTCATCTGCCCTGCTATTTTCCTGGCAAGCCGGCTGAGCGATATTCGGCTGCGCTATAAGTAGAGCTAGTTTCTTGCAGCTAGTACTATAGCTCTTATGAAGAGACATTTGCATGCTACGAGTGTCCTAGATAGAAATCTTGCCACTAGTTTGTTCGGTGTCCAGCCCTAAGAAGCTGTGGATATATACCTTTTGCTTTTAGCTAACATTTTGCAGGCACTGCGATTTTCCTCGGCGTACACAAGTGGCTACCAGCCGCTACCGATCGATCCAGCATGGGCGGAAATGGCAAAGAAAGCAATGAAGGGGAAGGATCCGAACAGTCTGATCTGGCACACACCCGAAGGCATCCCCATCAAGCCACTGTACCTCAAGGATGACCGAAAGTGCGATGAAGGAAAGCCCACTGAGGTTCGTTAATATCAAACTTATGGATACGATTTCTCAATGTTATTTCTCTAGTACATCTCTCTAGCAGTCAGTGGCGAAAATACGACATAAGAAATAAGAATAAGAGAATTGGACAGCCAGGCCTGGGCTTCACGAAAGCAAAGCCAGATAAAACCGTTTAGCAAACCAACTTTCACGTTCTACGTCTTCTANCAGTCTGATCTGGCACACACCCGAAGGCATCCCCATCAAGCCACTGTACCTCAAGGATGACCGAAAGTGCGATGAAGGAAAGCCTACTGAGGTTGGTTAATATCAAACTCATGGATACGATTTCTCAACTTTATTTCTCTAGTACATCTCTCTAGCAGTTAGTGGCGAAAATACGACATAAGAAATAAGAATAAGAGAATTGGACAGCCAGGCCTGGGATTCACGAAAGCATAGCCAGATAAAACCGTTTAGCAAACCAACTTCCACATTCTGCGTCTCCTAGCAACATGTATACTACACGATGACCAATCACACTAACTACCGTTGGTTTACGTGGTTACTGTTTCATGAATCCCAACCTAGGGTGGGGGAAGATTCGGTTTTCCGCCCTTTTGGGGAGGGGGGCACGATGTCCAGAATTTCAAAAATAAAACCAGTAAAAACACGGATTGTGATTTTAAAATTTCGAGCTTAAAAAATCGAAAAAAAATAGAAGGTCACAATTGAATTGGCAAGAAGTTTTTAATTATTTCATAAATCTCATTCGAGAGGAAGGATAAGAAATTTCAGCGTACGTTGAAGGTTAAACGGCTCATAAAAGTAGAAGTTTTAGTTGCCCGGCAAATACCCCTTCAGCCGTGGACCATATCCAACAATGTACACGCAGCGACCGTGGACGATTCGACAATACGCCGGCTTCTCAACTGTAGAGGAGTCCAACAAATTCTACAAGGAAAACATCAAGGCTGGTCAGCAAGGACTTTCAGTGGCCTTTGACTTGGCCACTCATAGAGGGTACTTTTTTACGAATTATGGTTTAGCTCATTCTTTGGCTATATCTGGAGTTTCTCAAGATGAATTTTTTAAAGTTATGACTCCGACAACCCGCGTGTGTTTGGTGACGTTGGTATGGCTGGTGTAGCTGTAGACTCTGTAGAGGACATGAAACAGGTACGTTCCCCATCAGCAGGCATGCTTCAGTCATAGCAACGCCTTTGCAGCTCTTTGACGGAATCGACCTTAGCAAGATGAGTGTGTCAATGACAATGAATGGAGCTGTCATCCCAGTTCTTGCTATGTACATAGTCGCTGCTGAGGAGTCTGTGAGTGCTGTTCATAACTTCAATGCAAGGATTTTCTTCATCGCGTGTAACTTTACGATGTAGGGTGTCGACCGCAAACTACTGGCTGGAACTATTCAAAACGATATTCTGAAGGAATTCATGGTGCGTAACACTTACATCTACCCACCAGATCCATCAATGCGTATTATTGGTAGGTTCTTAGCTAATTAGTTCACATCTGTTGGCAAAATGGTACTCAACTGGTAGTTTTTCAGGAGACATTTTCGCCTACACCAGTAAGGAAATGCCCAAATGGAACAGCATTTCAATTTCTGGATATCACATGCAGGTAAATCGTTCAAAGAGTGCGTAGTCACCTAAAGAGACATGGTGAAATCATTCGTGGCGGAAATTAAGAGGTTCTACTTTAGAGATTTTCTTCTTTGTTCTGTTTCGCCACACTTGTTCTTTTTTCTCCTTCCCTCTCTCTTTCTCTCTCTTTCTCTTTCTCTTTCTCTCTCTCTCTCTCTCTCTCTCTCTCTCTCTATTCAAAATCGACACAGTCAGCTGTCTATAGATGCATAAGGCGCAATCTTTGGGTAATTAGTATACGTATATGGAACCTTGACGACAATGAAATTAGCGTCTGGCTACTGAGGTATTGTTAAATCTATATTTGCAGGAAGCTGGAGCCGATGCTGTTTTGGAGATGGCCTTCACCATTGCCGACGGTATCCAGTACTGCGAAACTGGTCTTNAGACATTTTCGCCTACACCAGTAAGGAAATGCCCAAATGGAACAGCATTTCAATTTCTGGATATCACATGCAGGTAAATCGTTCGTACAGTGCGCGGTCAGCTAAAGAGACGTGGTGAAATTATTCGTGGCGAAATTTGAGAGGCTCCACTTTAGGAGATTTTCTGTTTTGTTCTGTTTCGCCACGCTTGTTTTTTTTTCTCCTTCTCCTTCTCCTTTTCTCTCTCTCTCTCTCTTCAACATCGACACAGTCAGCTGTCTATAGATGCATAAGGCGTAATCTTTGGGTAACTAGTATACGTATGCGGAACCTTGACGACGATGAAATTAGCGTCTGGGCACTGAGGTATTGTTAAATCTGTATTTGCAGGAAGCTGGTGCCGATGCTGTTTTGGAGATGGCCTTCACCATTGCCGACGGTATCCAGTACTGCGAAACTGGTCTCAATGCTGGTCTCACCATTGATGCATTCGCACCTCGACTAAGCTTCTTCTGGGGTATCGGTATGAACTTCTACATGGTGAGTTGGTATATACCTCTCCAATTTTCGCAGTCTTTCCATTTCTGTCCATTGATTTGTGCTGATATGCTGGACTTTAGTGATCGATTGGTGTTTCTTTTTTTTTCTGGCCAACATTCATTGTGTAAAGTTACCATTCTAGGAGATTGCAAAGATGCGTGCTGCACGCCGCCTTTGGGCCAATCTCCTCAAGGAGCGTTTCCAGCCCAAGAGCAACAAATCGCTCATGCTTCGCACTCACTCACAGACTAGCGGATGGTCCCTTACCGAGCAGGTAAATTATCCTCATATTTTGAAAATTTTTGAAGTTGGTTTAGCCACAAGGATTACGACCTGGTTTACTACTCTCTTCCGATTTAATGCGGATACGTACTTCATGTTTCAGGATCCATACAACAACATCATCCGTACAACTATTGAAGCCATGGCTTCGGTATTCGGCGGAACCCAGTCCCTCCACACCAACTCTTTTGATGAAGCTCTTGGTCTGCCAACTAAGTTCTCTGCTCGCATTGCCAGAAACACTCAAATCATCATCCAGGAAGAGAGCGGTATCTGCAGAGTATGTTTTTACAGAAGATTATTTATTTTACACGGAATCTAAGCAAAACGTGTTTCAGGTGGCTGATCCATGGGGAGGATCGTACATGATGGAGTCACTAACGGATGAGCTTTATGAGAAGGCTAGAAAGGTTGGAACTTCGTAGTATTGTTGTAGCACATGTGAACTGACTGACATTCGAATTACTCGAAATCGTTGTTTCTAAAGTTCTATAATAGCGTATTATAAGCAAGAAAACTCTCGAGTACACAGAAAAAAAAACAGCACTTCCAAATTTTTGTTAACGTTTAGAATATTGTGGAACCATCGAATTTTTGAATAAAGTGGCAGGGGCACGAAGACGTGTTGGCGAACCTCATTATCATAGGAAACCACACTGTTGTGCAGACTTCGTGGTTTTGAAGAAACGGTTGTACCTTGGATGTTACTGTAACCATATAAAAATGCACTACAGTAGAAAATAGGTGTTACTTTGCGTTAATCAGTTTTTTCCTAGTTTTGCTACGATTATAGCGCGAGTAATAGTTAGCGGTGAGTGTGAGGTTTTCGTTTAGGTCATTGCCGAAATTGACGAACTTGGTGGTATGGCCAAAGCTGTCGCGTCTGGCATGACAAAACTGCGAATTGAAGAGGCAGCTGCGAAGAAGCAAGCTCGAATCGACGCTGGCAAAGACGTCATTGTTGGTGTAAACAAGTACCGACTCGACAAGGTAAGTTTTGTCTGTTTTTGTAATCGGAGGGATTGGCATTGCTTTCTGAAAGTAGAGAAGAAGGCAAAAAAAAGTTTAATATCGAGTAATGTTTGTAAGAATGAGCATACGGAAAAGAAACGCACATTTTCATGATTGCTTTGCTTGCGTAATGTTCTTCTTAATGTATACAATACTTCCAAATCAATCGAACCAACTATTCTGATCGGCGCTATGTTTTAAGCGCAGGGGCAGAATTTAAAGGGATGCTCCACATTCTCCTTTAGGAAACCGTTGTCGATGTACTCAAAGTCGACAACCAGAAAGTACGTGAGAAACAAATCGCTAAATTGGAACATATCCGTAAGACAAGGGATCCACAGCGCGCCAAGGCAGCCCTTGAAGCTATCACAAAGGTAAGCATAGGGGAAGTTCTTTTCCATGTTTAATCTACGATGATTTTAAACGAGCTTTAGGGAGCTGCTGGCAAAGAAAACCTTCTCGAGTTGGCCGTCGAGGCTTCGCGAGCTCGTTGCAGTGTCGGAGAAATCAGTGATGCTATGGAGAAAGTATTCACACGGTATGTTCCATTTCTACATTTTATCTACATGGACGAGAGGATTTCTTTGTTTCCCACAGCCATTTGTTTATCGAGACAGTCATTCGTTTTCAAGTGAATCATAACTTTCCAGTTATGCTGCTATCAACAGAATGGTGTCTGGTGCTTACAAGTCAGAGTTTGGAGAGACGACTGAAATGGCTCAGGTAGAAATTTCAAGCAAGTCTTCTTCTAATTCTGTTCACTATTTATCATCGCTGATTCGTGCCTAGGTGATGGAACGTGTAAAGCAATTCGCAGCAAAGGAAGGTCGTCAACCACGTATCATGGTAGCCAAGATGGGTCAAGACGGTCACGACCGTGGAGCGAAAGTTGTTGCTACTGGATTTGCGGATCTTGGTATAATCATTTTCTTCGCATTTGTTTTCAATAAGTTATGCGCTATGAGCGGTTCAGGCTTTGACGTGGACGTTGGACCACTTTTCCAAACCCCTGCCGAGGCGGCTCAGCAAGCAGTTGACGCTGATGTACACGTGGTTGGCGCTAGCAGTCTTGCTGCTGGACACTTGACGCTTGTTCCACAGCTCATTCAGGAGTTGGCTAAATTGGGTAGAGAGTAAGTTTTAGTAAAGTGCTCGGATCAGCTTTAGTGATTTCGATGGAGTGCGCTAATTTCTCTATTCAAGGGACATTATTGTGGTTGCTGGAGGTGTCATTCCACCACAAGACTACGATGAGCTCTACAAGGCCGGAGTATCTCTAATCTTTGGACCTGGAACTAGGCTGCCAGCCTGCGCTATGCAAGTGAGTACAAACTTCTCTTCCATCTTTCACTTCTCTTATTTTTCAATTCATCAAAATCACAAAAAATTGTTGGATTTCTCAAAAAAGCCTCTTAAAACTACATGCAATGCTTAGATACAAATGAATGTATTCAGGTAGTTCCTACAGTTAGGGGTGCTTCAAATTCTTCTAAACTTTTAGAGGTGTTTTCACAGAGCTAGGGCATTGATTATTTTACGACGGGATTTTTGGGCAGCGTAAACGGTTATTTCAAAATGCTCACTTTTTGATGTTCTGGATTTTTGTTGTGGTTCTTCCCGGTACTGCATGAAAGGTTTGATCTATAAAGTTGTATAAATTAAGTTAATGAACGTACAAAATCTTATCAAATTAGAATTTATCGAGGAGAAAGAGCTTCTGCACGAGTAATTCCATGCTACCACTGAGTATGAGTAGGTCTTTCGTTTCAGCGCTAAAAATTAAATTCTGGGTTGCAGCACTAATCCTGTCTACTTTCTACGCTCATATTGAATTCATTCGAAAACTTTGCTGACGCTGCACTTATTCTAGGTGTTGGACAAACTGGAAGGAAATCTGGAGAAGCAGAGCGCCAAGTCGTGATTTCCTGGGAGGCTGTTATCTCTGCATTAATAGTTAGTAGAGACTAATATGTTGTGTACATTACCAGTTTAGTTCTTGTTACCTTCTTCTCCCGGTGCCATTAGGGTTTGTGGTAGCTGTCTCCATTATTCTTCGTTGGTAGCATGTATATTTCGGGGAATTGCGATCGTTAAATGAAAGCGGTCAGTGATGTTGGTTAACGTGTCCGCTGCATTTGCCACAAGAGTTGTTCAAAGTCGTCGAAGATACGAGTGTTTGCGTACTACATCGCTGTATAAATAAAGATACATTGAACTGTGAAAGTGAAAGTCGCAAGGTCTTTCTGAAGTTGTACGCTTGTGACGTCGAAGTCGATTGTTCAAATTAGCAAGAAAATAATACTTCGAAACGTAGCGTGCTCGAAATTTCGTGCACTTTTGTCGCACATTGAACAAAACGAGAGCATCGTTGCGCTACGTGGTATCTGCATGGCTTGGCGGATTACCGATGACTGCTGATCTCGAATAAAATCGATCTAGATTCTATTGCTGTTCCCATGATTACACAGTGCACGTAATGTCTTCCATCGGGGCCATAACTGGAGAGACGATGGATAAAGAAAAAAAAAACGAATAAAAATGCGCTGCAATTTGAACGAAATTCTATTTCTGTAAAGTGTGCTTTGCACGTGCAATAAATGTTAACAAAAGCACCTTCTACAGAATCTGCACTTAGAAACACCACGTTCTATACTTAGACCGAATACTGCGTTAGTAACTCAAATTTGAGTGCTCGAACAAGTGAGAGCATTATAGCACTCCGATAGATATAAGAAATGCTGTCGGGATGCTGAGTTCTTCAAATAGTCAGATCTTAGAATCGGTTCATGAATCATTGAGTGAATTGATCAAATTTTTCTGTTTTTACTCAGTCCTAGACCCTAAGTATGCCAGATTCGTAATTATCGAATAAGCGTGCTTCAAAAAGCTTTTCATTCCTTCCGTACTTGAATTTCATGATTGCCTGGAGGAGCTGGTTACTATCATGCCAGTGGATTTTTCAATGAGAAATCGACAGACAGGCGGCAGAGATAGCGCAGACGGGCTGTTCATCATTAAGAACAGAGAGCAGGGGAGCTGTGATGCCACACGGATGTCGGTCCTTGGACGCTGNGCCCATAAAATAGCACATTGCGAAACAGATAATGAAAAACAGCTTGGACAACCTGAAACAGTTCAGGATAAGATCGGACAAGAAATTCGGAAATCTCTCCTTGACTGGATTGGGGGGAAAACTCCAAGAAATGGGTGGCAAACGTGAAAATCCTGGCTGAAATGAACAAAAAAGCCGAGAACGTGGCCTGAAGGAACAAATCGATCGATAAGCCGGCGCCACGCAACAGCTTCGCGGCGGTGTTGCACGGCGGCCGCGTTACGCCGTGTCTGTTGTCTGCAGCCGCAGACGTTGGGAACGCGATGACCACGACAATACTTCAGCGGCCCCACTACCGACCCCAAAGTCAAAATCATGGATTTCTCCGAAAACCTGCAAACAAAGATAATTGGAGGTGCTGGTCACGAACATCATGGTCATTTCGCGTGAAGATAGCGATTTTATTGATTTTATAGCGATTTTATTGATTTTATCGAACCGAACTTGACTCATCTCTCACAATCTCGCTGAAACATTGCATGGAGGAGTTTTTGAAGGTGCTGAACACGAATATAGCAGTTCTTTTGCAAAATAAGCTTGATTTAATTTTCTCCTATTTTGCCTGTATGGAGTGGTGTAGTTCCGAACTTTCCTGGAGGGTTCGCCTCCAAATCGACTTTCTCATGGTAAATGCCTATCGTCAAGTTTTCAGGGAGTTCCACGGGGAGAGTCAGAATTCGGAAAAAAATCGATAAAATCGATAATATCATGCGGAACGAGTGTGATATCCGTGATCAGCACCTCGAATTACCTCTGTATGCAAGTTTTCAGAGAAATCCATGATTTTGAGTTTGAGATCAGAAGTGGGGCCGCTGAAGTATCAGGTTGTTGCGAAATTAATTGCCGAAATAGACAGCCCAGTTCAAAATCCTTCAGATTCTACACATCTCTGCCAACGATCCGGTAATTCATTTATACCCTTACAGTAGAAACTGAGATCACAAGANTCAGGTTGTTGCGAAATTAATTGCCGAAATAGACAGCCCAGTTCAAAATGCTGTAACTCTGTTCAAACTCAACTTTATTTATCAAAATAAAATCCTCCAGATTTTACACATCTCTGCCAACGATCCGGTAATTCATTTATACCCTTACAGTAGAAACTGAGATCACAAGATTTTAAGAACTCTTTTAAGGCAATTTCAACATGCTTCAAATCAGAAAACTGCTGCTGACGCAAGTTTGCTTCGAGAGCCCGGAAAAAGTGATAGTTGGTAGGGGAGGTCTGGAGAGTAAGGTGGATAAGGGAGAACCTCGATGCCTAACTGCGTCAGTTTTTGCCGGGTGAGTTTTGAAGTGTGAGGCCTAGCGTTATCCTGGAGCAGGACAGGCCCACCTCTGTTTACCACTGCCGGCCACATTTGTCGCAACTTTTCATACATCAGGTCTAAATCACAACAGTAAGACTCGGATGTAACAGCCTGACCAGTGTTGCAGAAAGCTATAATGAATAACACCCTTACAACACCACCAAACTGTCAACATAACCTTTCTAGGGTGAAGATCTGGTTTAGGGAAGCTTGGAGGGGTAGAGAACTTGTCTACCCACACATAACCACGTTTCTTATTATCAAATAGGAGCCATTTTTCTTCTACAGTTACTGAACGGTCAAGAAATGGCTCGTTTTTCTGGCGAACGAGGAGGTTAGAACAGATCTCGTAGCGGGTGGATTGTTGGTCATCATGGGGTGTTTATAGTCATGGACATTCTGATTCAGTGCTCTTCCTTATCGGCCGTATCACTATACCTTCACCTATCACCAGCGCGAGTTGGTGCAAGAGCGTGAGCGTAGCGGTGGTGTTCGATAAGAGTTTCATTCCACCAGTGAATGGAGCTATTCCCGGCCGAAAACAGTTATCCTCACTAACAAATGAAACCACTCTAGGCTCACACCGCTACGCTCCCGCCATTGCATGAGCTCGCGTTGGTGATACGTGGTGATATTAGGGATATGGCCGCAAAGGAACAGCATTGAATCAGGATGACCACTACTATACTTTTGCATTTTTCTCACCATGCCAATGGGGGCCAAATGTTTTGAAACTGTAGCATAGTGAACCCCCAGGGCTGCCGCCAACGTACGAGTAGTACTATCGGGTTTCGTTTCCACCGCTGCTCTCAGTGCTTGATCGTCCAGCGACATCCTTCGACCACGACCTGGTTTATTTTCGAGATCCAAATCGCCGGAAGAGAATTTTGCGAACCAGCACCTCACTGTCCTTTCGGAAGGAGAGTCCGTGCCAAAAGCAATCGCTATATTACGGGCTGCTTCCGCTGCAGAATGGCTGAGTTTGAAGNAGGTTAGAACAGATCTGGTAGCGGGTGAATTGCTGGTCAGCGGTCAGATCATGGGGTGTCCACTTTTGCATTTTTCTCACCATGTCAATGGAGGCCAAATGTTTTGAAACTGTAGCATAGTGAACCCCCAGGCCTGCCGCCAACGTACGAATAGTAGTATCGGGTTTCGTTTCCACCGCTGCTCTCAGTGCTTGATCGTCCAGCGACATCCTTCGACCACGACCGGGTTTATCTTCGAGATCAAAATCGCCGGAAGAGAATTCTGCGAACCAGCACCTCACTGTCCTTTCGGAAGGAGAGTTCGTGCCAAATNTTGAAGTCGTACAACATGATCACTCGAAAATCGCGACGGCTCACCATTTTTCGCGACCCTATAAAAAAGTCCAGGGAAGAGCTAGCCAGAATATTGAAGAAGCATCTGAAAGAGCAGAGCAAACCCTACCAGGAGCTAGCACAAGTTGGCTTGAAGTTGTTGAACTGGGCAAGAAAAAAGTTTTTTTTCAAGCATACCGTGAAACGGCAATTATTTTCGCAACAACCTAATACAATAGTAGCGTTCGACCTATTTCTACACCAGTGGTATAATCCCTGCCATTTAGATGTTTTANGAAGAAGCATCTGAAAGAGCAGAGCAAACCCTACCAGGAGCTAGCACAAGTTGGCTTGAAGTTGTTGAACTGGGCAAGAAAAAATTTTTTTTCAAGCATACCGTGAAACGGCAATTATTTTCGCAACAACCTAATACTTCAAGAGGTGCAGCAGACAACTAGAGTGCTCGCACCGTGGTCGCCCCCCCCCTTGTCTGCGGCTGTTTAGAGGTCATTGTAAGTGCCAGGTAATCGCGTCTACAGTCGCGTACTACTGAAACGCGTTGCGTCAGGCCCTTTTAGCGTGTCCAGACTAGGAAAGAGTGACGGTGTACGGTCTGCGCAGTGTACATGTTCGCTCTAAAACTTTCCTGGCCTTCTCTGTGGAATTGCGGTTGAGTAAAAATTCAAATCCAAAAAANTGCGGTCGCAATTGCAAACAAATTCCCCCCCCCCCCATGACCACTCCCTAAGCTAACAGACTATACAGTGCATATTTCGGGGTGTCCGATAGCCGCACCGCATGATGCGCGACGCGGCCTCCTGCTGGCGGCGTCCCGGCGGCCGAGCAGCTTATTGTCGATCGATGATGGACGCCGGCAACCGCATCGGGTGAGTTTCGTTTATGTTTATCATGGTTTTTCCTTTTTCTTTTTTCAATCAAATGTTTGTAATGTTATTTTTTATTATATTCCCATATCCAGTAGTTCTCAGCCGACCTAGAAGCGAGCGCGAAATAAAAAAAGAATTTATAAAACAAAACAAATGACAGGAACCTCTCAGAGAAACTCCTCTTCAAAACAAAAACCAACTAAAACGTAGTGGTGCGAGCTACTGGACATGGAAATGTCGTAAACAATAATAATTACAAGCATTTGATTGAGAAAGTAAAAGGAAAAACCATGATAAACATAAACGAAACTCACATGACGCGGTTACCGGCGTCCATCATCGATCGACAATCAGCTGGTCGGCCGCCGGAACGCCGCCAGCAGGGGGCTGCGTCGCGCACCATGCGGTGCAGCTATCGGACACTCCGAAATACACAGACTGTACATACACCAACATCTTTTTAGACAGTGCTTCCAAACGCAGAGGTCTTGTTTCGATCTCAGCGGTAACCTCAAGCATCAACCTTATAGGAAGAAAGGAACTTTATATTGGAACTTTATATTGTTGAGTTGGAATCAGTACTTACACTTACCTTAGCTCATAGTTGTTCTTCCTGAATAGATCTGACAATTTGTTCAACTGAGGAGTAAATAAGGACCTAAACATAAAATTTTCGGCCTATAGTTGACTATATGTGTTCTATTACTATAGTGCGTTCCGCATGGGACAAGAGTTGGGACGATACTAGAGACGAAAAGTACGCGGGTAAGTGCGCAGCGATTGGAGAGGGTGACGAGAAAAACCGACAAAAGGCGCGAATGCTCAACTATTGTCGCGTGTGGAACAGACTATAACAAAAGTAACGTAGTATACAGACACCCGTTAACAGTGACATGGGTATTCTTCAATAATTTAGAGATAAACGAACAAAATGCAGATACTCACTTAAACTCCGGTGTATCGATTTTCATCACTCTAGGAATTTTTCTCTGGTTTGCTACCACTGGCCGAATGAAAGAACTACCGAATTTCCTGATTAGACCCGTCAGCACCATTCATCAGATTGACGCTCTGTAATAAGCCTCTCGAAAGAGAGAGAGAGAGAGAGAGAGAGAGAGAGAGAGAGAGAGAGAGAGAGAGAGAGAGAGAGAGAGAGAGAGAGAGAGAGAGAGAGAGAGAGAGAGAGAGAGAGAGAGAGAGAGAGAGAGAGAGAGAGAGAGAGAGAGAGAGAGAGAGAGAGAGAGAGAGAGAGAGAGAGAGAGAGAGAGAGAGAGAGAGAGAGAGAGAGAGAGAGAGAGAGAGAGAGAGAGAGAGAGAGAGAGAGAGAGAGAGAGAGAGAGAGAGAGAGAGAGAGAGAGAGAGAGAGAGAGAGAGAGAGAGAGAGAGAGAGAGAGAGAGAGAGAGAGAGAGAGAGAGAGAGAGAGAGAGAGAGAGAGAGAGAGAGAGAGAGAGAGAGAGAGAGAGAGAGAGAGAGAGAGAGAGAGAGAGAGAGAGAGAGAGAGAGAGAGAGAGAGAGAGAGAGAGAGAGAGAGAGAGAGAGAGAGAGAGAGAGAGAGAGAGAGAGAGAGAGAGAGAGAGAGAGAGAGAGAGAGAGAGAGAGAGAGAGAGAGAGAGAGAGAGAGAGAGAGAGAGAGAGAGAGAGAGAGAGAGAGAGAGAGAGAGAGAGAGAGAGAGAGAGAGAGAGAGAGAGAGAGAGAGAGAGAGAGAGAGAGAGAGAGAGAGAGAGAGAGAGAGAGAGAGAGAGAGAGAGAGAGAGAGAGAGAGAGAGAGAGAGAGAGAGAGAGAGAGAGAGAGAGAGAGAGAGAGAGAGAGAGAGAGAGAGAGAGAGAGAGAGAGAGAGAGAGAGAGAGAGAGAGAGAGAGAGAGAGAGAGAGAGAGAGAGAGAGAGAGAGAGAGAGAGAGAGAGAGAGAGAGAGAGAGAGAGAGAGAGAGAGAGAGAGAGAGAGAGAGAGAGAGAGAGAGAGAGAGAGAGAGAGAGAGAGAGAGAGAGAGAGAGAGAGAGAGAGAGAGAGAGAGAGAGAGAGAGAGAGGGAAAGAGAGCAAACCATGGAGCCCACTCTGGCTAAAACAATCAGAAGCTAGCAGATTTCCACAAATACAGTTGAAGTTATGGAAGAGAGCCGGCAAGTATAATTAAAGTTTCACGGTCTACACAGTTTATTTTTATACTACTTGATGGTACAGAATTGCTGATAATTACAGGAAATCGTTCGGCACATCCGATACCAAGGGCTTAAATGAAAGACATCACACCAGCAGAACATAACACACAAACCGAGGAGAACTTACTCCTGACAAGAACACGATGCACCAATGAACCAAATAGAAGCCCCAAACACCCATAAAACGGATTGAAAAGAAATGGAAGCAGAATCAGAAATTGAACTGTAAATGAACATATCTACACAGCAGAATGCTTAAAGCTTGAAATAGTTAAATGTATTTCGAACATACTGAAAAAAACAAAAAAAAAAAACAATAACAACATCAGGAACGGAACTGGTTTCGAACTGACTAGAAACTGTAAAATACTTGTTAGTAGTCAACGGAAGAAAAAAGCCACAAAATCTAATCACGCACTTCACTACAATAACAAAATGGGAAGATGGTTGCCAGTAGGCAGGATGGCAGCTTAAAAAAGCCTTTCTCACTTCTGCCGCTGACAGTTGTCCGTGGTTTTCATCTCAAAGGCAGCGTCCCACCTCAATTTCGTGTTTGATCTGATATCAGACCTCGACACCATGATTTCAGCGCTATATACATAAAATATTTCGAAACAGTCTCTGAACCCCTTTTTCGGGACGGGGCCTGTAGAGCATCTGTAACAGTTTGCTGCTCCAAGGTGACGTGTGAAGCAGTCAATCTTCACGATCGGACAAAAACGTGTTAAGGGACTTTCATACCATAATGAGTGCGCGCGCGGCAAACGTTGTCGCCGGGCGGCAAAATACACCCATGACTAATCATTGCCGCGGCAGTCGCCCATGTTTAAGCATAGGCCAGCGACGGGCTTTTCGTCACTTCTGTGATTGTTGATGTACAGTCTATAAAAAATCGGCGGACTCCCGTTTGGCGGGAAAGGTGTGCGCGTCGCGGTCGCCCTCCCATCGGCAGCCTGACATTCTATAGAAAAACGGGTGATCTACGAAATCGACCGACCTTGCGAAGTGGCGCCACGCCCAGCGGGAGTCCGCCGATTTTTTTATAGACTATACACTAACGGGATCAGTATGGCGAGAAGGTCTAGGATCAGCTGTCATCTCCAACTCGCAGTACGAGGAAGGACACTGCCTTTAGCGACGTCCCAGCGACGAAAAGACAAGAGGCCGAATTCCGGCGTGGCCGCGGCCAGCCACCTTTGGCCGGCCAGATTCGGCCACAACAGGTTCCTTCGTTGTTTTTTTTTTTACATGGCCACAGCAGACACGGTATCTCACAGAATTCCCTCAAATTTCGCATGTAGGGGTTATTCGATATGCTGAACACAAATACCGTATTCATTTTGTACAGTATCCTCGTTTTTGTGAAATTACGTTGAGTGGTGGAAAACGTAATTCCATTTGGCCAGTCTTTAACGGCCACGCGAAGCGGCCACATTTTCACATAAAAAATGGCCAAATGTGGCCGCTTCCCGTGGCCGTTCAAGGCTGGCTATATGGCGCAGGAATTACGTTTTCCATCACTCATCCTAATTTTACAGAAACGAGGGTTTGGTACAAAATGAATACGATATTTGTGTTAAGCATATCGAATAACCCCTAGATGCAAATTTTGAAGGAATATTGTGAGATATCGTGTCTAATGTGACCATGCAAAAAACGAAGGGTCCTGTTAATGGCACAGTCTGGCCGGCCAAAGGTGGCTGGGCGCGGCCACGCCGGAATTCGGCGTAAGAGCAAAGCTTTCGGTTTTGTGACGGAGACGTCCAGCGACGTCGCGCAGTGAGATGCGGGTGATGATAGTTCATCACTGGATGTTAGTCTTCGTTGCTATTCTCTTCTGTCGGCTAGATTTAACTTTCATCACGGCAAAGTATTTTCCCGCAGAGACGGCAAAACTTAGGGAGGGGCAAAAAGTTGTCACCCCAATGCAAAACACACCCGCTACCACTCCTTCAAGCACATCGCTGGACGCCGCTGCGACGTCGCCTACTTATGCATAATCACAAGCAAGTGCAGCGGCGGCAAAAGTTAGAAAAGCACTTGAGAAAGGCCCTGAAGTCACCGAAGATAATGAAGGAAAGCGCACCTAGCGACAAGGTTGAATACTCCACTACTGCACAAAAAGAAGCCAGCATAAGAAAAAAAAGCATCCGTAGGAGCAAAAGTGACTTCAATCATGAGAATTTGACAACTCTCGATAACGTCGCTTCAATGTATAAAGCAGCGATGATACAAGAGGGATCACAGTAAAATCAGCCTAGACAAAACGATGTCATCATTGCCCTATACAAAAATGATGAACAAGATCTATAGTAACACCCAGATCTATATAACCATGAAATTCAAGCCCATTTCTAAAAAAAACTATACAAATAAAAAGCAACCATAAATGTACAGCGAAAGCAGGCAATGACTCCTTTACGGGTAAACGGCGTCAAAATCAAGAAGAATTACTTTTGTATCCTCCGTGCCATTTCTGGATCCAGCAGCGCAAGCAAGGAGATTATTAGTGGCTTTTAGGCGCCAAATACAACCTCCACTCCCTCCAGAGGAGAGTCGAACAAGATCACGAATGAATTCGCCTCAAAGATAGAGGATGTTAAACTGAGAGCGATAGATGAAAAATCGATTGGATCCCGCAGAAAACCAACCTTTCATAACATCCCAGAGTTTCACAGCTCCATCATCTCCGCTTGTTACCACTATACCATTATCTAGAAACTGCAGAGAGGTTATTGCTGATGTGTGACCATTTGGACCATGGAGCCGGTACATGCAGGAACCATCTCGTATGTTCCATACCTTAAATTTTATTGTCTATTGACCGAATAAATTTACCTGGATATTCAATAATCATTTCAACAATAGAAATTAAGTCAGATGAAAATGATGTACGAGAACAGTGGCATAATTATAAATGCCAGCAAGAGATAATTTTTCAATATCAATACTTTTGAATGCAAATGTTCTTCTTTGCATAGGGAAACAAAAATAAAATGTGAAACGGTGTAGTGGATGGAAAAATGACCATAGCACACTAGAACAAAAGAGAACAAGTCCATCAGAATTTCTACGCAATAAATGACATTTAAATAACACTTGACTTCATTTCAGATTATTACTTTGCCGGCAAGGTTTGTCAAAAGGACATTCGGATTTATTCTTCAGCCTGACTCAACCGTCGTTTTCGAAGGCGTAAAAAGTGGCTCATAATTTTTATCTGTCTCGGACCACCAAACGCCAATTCCCACTCTGCTAGAGCTCAACCTTCTCACAAGCTTGTCGTCTAGAAACGCATCCAGAACAGAGAAAAATTTTTGCATCACTATAGAGTAAAACTCATTTGTTTGTGTGTTTGTTGGTTATCGCTTATATCTCACGATCCAACCAACAAACACACATGAAACCTATACCGTTCGACTCAGAATTGTGCCCCGCAGTGCAAAAAATCATTGTCATCTGCGCAAAGCGCAGCTTCGCCGCGGTTCGCGTAGATGGCAATAAATTCTTGCGCCGCGGGGCACAATTCTGATCCGAACGGTATAGGTTTCATGTGCAAATGTCTATGAATCGTACCACAGAAGGAAAGTGTAAGTTGCTATCAGTGGTTAAATTCTCAGTTCTCTGTCCGTGATCAATCGAGCCTTTTCAAAGGGGTTAAATGCGAAACTGAATTTTATATGCGAAAACGATTACCAGCACGCAATTTGATCATGTCCGTACAAGTGCTGCGACTCGCCTTTGGTGAGTCTCGCAACTCTCGGCTTCATCCGCTTTTGTTGAAAACTAAGGGTACGTCAGTACCGAAGTCCCGCGAAGCGGGCAAGTGCGAGACTCGCCGGAGGCGAGTCGCAGCACTTGTACGTAAATTAATATCGCAGCTACTTGGAAGGTTAGCTAATTAACTTAATTATTGTATCCACAGATTTCCATGTGTTCATAAGTGTTGCAAGAGCATTCGTTGTTGTGCAGTTTGTTCCACCAGGGACAAAAGTTCCGGATAAATTAGTGAAAAAGAAAAATTCTGTTGTTGCGAAGTAATATTGCGGCCCAAAGATGTTCCCTTGATCCAAAAACAATGCGACAGTGGAGGCGCGTTCCAGAGGACTGTTATGATATGCGTACTGACTACTACTAAAATATTTGTTCTTAAATCAGAATACTAGTCAAAACGGAGCGTCTCCCGGTCAGGAGGGATCCGGGTCATCTGAGTTCCGGAATGTGCGCACATACGGTAGATTACGACATTGCGTGTGTGGCGTCACATAATACGATGCGCCGCGTTAACAACTTTGGCATTCTCGCTTTTAGCGGGAGGGACGTCCATGTCGCCATTTTATGCACAAATACTAGGTATCGCCGCGTACGGAACCGAAAGTCTAGACGCCCAGAATTGTCAAGGAAAGCAATGTGGCGGCCAATCATCCTTGCATCAAAGAATACCGCCTGTCCGCTCTGCCACGCAGCGCTACCTTTGCGCAGATAGAAGTGATGCGGTAGAGCAGATGGGAGTATTCTGTGAGGTAAGGATGATTGGCTGATGTATACTGAATCCACGTTTCGGGAAAAGTATAACTCGCAACTCAACCACGAATGTGAGATCCGTTTCACCACCCAACTAAATTCTCATTAATTGAAGAGGATAGGTGAGGAAATGTAATACTCACATGTATAGTGTGTTCCACCAGGGGCACTAGTCCTGGAGAAAATAGAGAAAAAGAGAAATTCCGTGGCTGAGACGTAGTATTGGGGTCCAAACATGTTACCGTAATCCAAAAACATTGCTATGGTGGAAGCGCGTTCCAGGGGAAGTAAATAATACTAAACTAAGGTAGATTAAATGTTAAAACGGCTATTATAGCGATGTGCGCATAGCACACCGATAAAAATAGCGTAGGACAAAGACCCACGCGCCTGCGGCGTCACATAATACGATGCGCCGTGTTAACAACTCTGGCATTCTTGCGTTTAGCGGGAGAGACGTCCATGTTGCCATTTTATGCACAAATACTCAGCTATCGTCGCGTACGGAACGCACTATATAACATCGCAACATTGAACCTTATGTATTACGATAAGCAGTCCAGCAAGTAAGTGGAGCGAGATCTATGCGGAAATGGGAGATTCGTGGCTTTCTTGTCACTAATTTAAAAACACTCCATACGTACAGTTGCTCCAAAAGAAAAAATACTTGCCTCCGGCATCCACCGCCCGTCTGCTGAGCCGCGCCGCGCCGGTACCGTAACCTGACCTCTTTCGGGTGTCAATTATATTGCAGCGCGTGCGGTTCGCAAGCGTATACGGCAGCGCCAAAGATATTCTACAAGTTCATTTGAAGACTGTGTCTATGGAATATCTTCACTATCAATGTCCAGAACCAGTGTTTTTCTGCCTTACCGAATCTCAATTATATAGGTCTCACGATTTTTTTTTGACCACATCACATCCTGACTCCAAAATTTCAAGGTGAATGTTTTTTTTTGCTGAAACTTTGCATACTAGGGTTATTTAGGATGCTGAGTACGGATATGCTATTCACTTTATACCGATTCTTGTCTCTGTACGTCTATGGGAGGACAACTGTAGGAAACTGAGGAAGATGTTGATGACGGCAGAAAAATGACAGTGTAATACTAAATGATGATGATGATGATGATCGTGACCAGCGTCTGAAATTACCCCTATGTGAATGCGCCGTACGCCCTCGCTGCATTTTTTTTTTTTAGTTGAGCATGAGACCATCACTAGCCTTTAGTCGTTACGATATTAACCCACCACTACAATAGTGGATCAACCTTCCCTGCAGCATGGCTCTTGGGGAGAAAAAATCCCACGAATGGATAATCAGGCCAAGCCTGCTACTGCTTGTATTTATAGGGAACTCTACTCATAATGATTATGAATCATTTTTTCTTTCTCAAAATCTAGTTCAGCAATTCCAAAGTATGAAGCATGTTAATTCTCGATTCTCCTCTTAAGTTCTCGGGACTCCCTGCTTTCTTTGACATGGAATGTGTCCCTACAAGCCAGCAAAGATGAGTGCTTTCGCCACCGCATTCCACTCAATTTGAATCGTGGATCAAACAGCTTAAAGGAAAGGGATATTAGCGGAAAGGGATATTGTTAGAGAAACCTGTACTATTAAAGTGACTACACAGGAGCGGTATAATCACTACATGCAGAGCAATTTTTTCTAGTTTGATCGTTCACAAAGAGTATCCTCGATTTTCTGCGAAAATTTCACTAAATGACTAGCAAGGTACTCAGATCATGAGGGATTTCCATTTCTGCCGACCAGCATAGATAGACGAGGAAAGGAGCTATATGAAGCTCCCACCTACTGTCGAAAAGCAGATTTATACCAGAGTTAAGTAGTAACGGAGGTATGAAACTCTTTTAGCGCGATTGATATTGTTCCCATAAAACAGCGGTTGCTTAGCCCATGAAAAACAAATTTATTCCTCAACCCGATAGTTGAAATTAATCAGAAGAGTAGCAGAAAACGCCGGTTCTGGACATTGATAGTAAAGATATTCCATGGACACTGCACTCAAATAAACTTGTAGAATATCTTTGGCGATGCCGTATACGCTTGCGCATTGTGTGCAGCCACACGCGCGGCAATATAATTGACACCCGAATCAGGTCAGGGTACGGTACCGGCGCGGCCGTGGCTGCCTTCTATAATCTTGTCGCCGCGCCTCTTACGCAACATCATACATGCTGCGACGTTACTCAGTCGACGCGCAGTGTAGTGTGAGGCAAGAATTTTTTGTAAAGACTATATATGTACGCATTATTTATAATGGAAAATCACTCACCCTTACATCGCTGTCAGCATTGCAAGACACCAGTATATCACCTCTGAGCTGCATACCCGATGTCAGTGAATGGTGTCCGGAAAGAACACAAACACACATGCCCTTTGCAATATCCCAAACTCTTATCGTCGTGTCCAGACTGCCACTGACTACAATGCTGCGAGCCGCGTCCAGCTGAAAGTAGATTCAGCAATTTTTAAATTTATAACGGATACACGAGGCTTGTTGGTCGACACTCTAGAACTAAGCCTCTCATGCTTTCAAAAGAAGTTTTTGCCACATAGGTGCGATAGAGGGGAGCCGGGTATCATCGACGATTCGATGATCCCCATTGTACTCACTCTCATAGTGGAGGGGGCAGGGTTGACCCCGACTTATGCTTACGATGATACTAACTAGTCAGAATGATGCTGTAAGCCGTACGAGGCACTCACTTCTCACCTCTCTCTCTCTCTCTCTCTCTCTCTCTCTCTCTCTCTCTCTCTCTCTCTCTCTCTGTCCTCTATACAGTAATAAATATCCACTGAACCACCGCGTTGATTACGCATACGGACAAGAATAGTCCAAGAGTCTCTCGCACCCACGAACACCGGTGGGTCTCCGAAGTTAAAGGGGTCTGAGGGGTCTAAGGCTCGTCAATCGTGCCCAAGGTGAAGAGGGTCTGCAGCGGAATTGACAGCAGCGGCATGATGAGTCATCACTTCGACGATTGAAATCTGACTCAAATTTCAATTCAAAACCACATAAAATAGATTATTTCAAAAATGGGAGAGCCGGAGCAATACCAGCATTCCATATCCTACCTCCTGGTGTCAAATACCCTATAGTTCACCCACAGCATCCTTCTCCCTTTTGAGAATGCTGAAAACTGGAGAAAAAATGGCTATTTTTCCCTTATAACTCCCTTGCTGCAAACTTTAACATATCAGTGAAGAGTACATATGAACGATTATTCATGGCATTACACCTACACCAATTGTTATTTCTTCTGGAAGAACGTGCTGAGTTGCTCCATAGGGAAATGAAGGGTGCCGGAGCCGGCCCTTAAAGGCAGTGTGTCATCTCGTTTTCGTGTTTGAGCTATTAGCAGATTGTGAATCTCCCCGACTCGCTGATTCCGGCGATATACATGAAAGATCATAAAACGGTCTTTGAACCCGTTTTCCGGAAGAGGGTTTGTAAGATGCTTGTAACAGTATGCTCGACAGAGCTGACGTGTGAAGCCGTTGATCTCATAGATGTGGCATGTCAAAACTCGTTGACTACCGTTGCATGCGTGGCGGGCAGCCAGCACACCCACGGACCGCTCCGCCCAGGTAGTCCGTGAACTGCACTTTGGACCCTCCTAAAAATCGTCACTTTTGTGACGTTTTATATACATTTTTGGAATCAGCATGGCAAGGAGATCAAGAATCTGTTGATATCTCCAACAAGCGAAACGAGGTGACACACTGCCTTTAACAACGGCTCAGTCGCCGCTCTGCGCCTCCTCCCTCACCGCACTGCCTTTTCTTTCTCTGACCAGTGGCCAGAGCCAAAGTACTGGTTTTGGCTCTCCCCCCTCCCGCACAGCGCAGAACG
>JARK01001348.1:0-11264 GCA_000688135.1 Ancylostoma ceylanicum | reverse complement strand
GGGGGGGGGGGGGGGGAGAGAGGGGTGCGGTTGGGGATACGGATGGAAAATAAATATAATGAAAATATTAATTATAACACTGAAATACAGAGGTGGATTTTCCGTTTTCCGTCTTTTAAGCTTTCCGACTTGCAGCCATTTGTGCACTTCCATTTTCCGGTATCTAAAACCCCGCTACCGCACATCCCTGATCATGACATCTTAAAGGCAGTGCGTCACCTACCTCGTTTTCGTGTTCGAGATATTAGCGGATTGTGGATCTCCTCGACACGCTGATTCCACGGATATATTAGGGTGTTAAGTTGGAAATGCGCGTTTTTGCATTGAACGAATTATTTTTTTTTTAAAACAAAGTTACAACACCTCAATCCGAGTTCAATGCAGAACTAGTATTGTTGAACCTTCGACGTCTTCCACAGAGAGTGAGCGCTCTCCTGTGGAATGTCGCAGCATCGTGACCTGAAATAGCGGCTCACACAAATTTTGGTTTCGTTGCTGTTTTGGAATTTTGTTCTACCATGTGAGGCTAAAACGAAGCAAACAAGTGATCGCCTGATAGCGCAAAGTCTGGGCTATTGAGCGGTCCCAAGTGCGGTTCCCGATTCCAGATCTGAAGAACAGGGCAGTCGAGGAATCGATTTGCAGCCACATTTTCGGTTCAGTTACCCAACTTCGGGGCCATTTTCGAGTAATCCATTGTCGCATGGATTCAGGCAAGTAATACAGCGAAAATTTCCATGATTCTTTACTTGGTCTATAGTGGTGCTCCGCTGCAGTTTTACGTTCTTTCACAGCATAAAACCAGGGAAAGGGAATTCTGAAATTTTGGTCGGCCTCCTTATAAATTTCTCCAAAAGTAAGGAATGATTTATTGTTCCGGAAACCACATGCGAAAAAATTCTCCATGATTTGCTCTTTCAGGTGGTATCAAAAGTTTCACAAAAAAATGTTTGACAACACGTTCATAAAGACGTCATTCATTCATTTATTCATTTATTACATGCGCAGAACACATGTGGTGAACATAAATTAAAGAAATGAAAAAAAAAACATGTGATTTGTCTCCGATGAGAACAACCTTTCAACAACGACTATAATTTGAAAAAAAATCATTAAAAGTAAAACGAGGTAGCATTACGTGAAATTGAGATAAAACAGCACAAAATTAGGACTGAGATAAAACAGCATAAAATTAGGACTTCACAAATCTGTCAACTAATTTGGAGAATGAATAAAAGCTAGCAGGTAATAAGTTTTTGCTGAGTTTCCTAGATTGTGACCCGGCTCTATGCACGAAAAACGCAGATCTAGTTTTAGTCTTGGCTAAAGGTAAGTCTAATTTAAGTGTTGATCCCCTTGTGGACGATTGATAAGGAGTGAAGAAATTTTGCACTTTAACAACACCATTTAGAATTTTGAAGATCATTAGCATATCGTTCCTTACTCTTCTGGAAGCAAGAGAAGAAGGGCCAAAGATGCTGTTCCGTCTATCGGCTGGAGGGACATTGTTGTAATCCAAGCCTCCTTTTCGTAACATAAGTTTCCTTTTGAAGCTGTTTTGGACACTTTCCAGCGCACTAATGATCATTTTCTTTGAAGGGCTGGATATTGTGGTGCCATATTCAAGAATAGGTCTGATGTAAGTCTTATAAGCTTTGAGAATAACAGCTGGATTTTTGGATTCAAGTCCTCTAAAAAGATTGAGCGTTTGGAACATAGCTTTGTTTTTAATTTCGCTACAATGTTTGTCGAAGCTTAATTTGTTGTCGTAAGTGAATCCTAGATCTTTAACCTCATTCGCTACAGTCAGATCCTGGTTATTTAAGCTACAACGAGCCAACGGATTATTCTTGCCAAGATGAAGAGCTTTGGTTTTTTACTGATATGGGAAGTTCCCATTCCTGAGACCAATTATAAAGAGTATCAATAGCAGTTTGCAAGTTGGAAACGTCGCTAACAGCTGACAAGGGAGCGTATATTTTAAGGTCATCGGCAAACATTTTACAAAAGACATTCAGAGGAGACAATAGATCAGGAATCTCATGTGTATAAATATTAAACAGGATAGGGGACAGCACGCTTCCCTGGGGGACTCCACTAGGACAAATCCTGGGGCTAGAAAGGGATCCTTGCACAAATACTTGGAAAGATCTATTATTTAAAAAAGCCGTTATCCACTTGACAATTCTCGGGTGAATGCCCACAAGAGCTAACTTCCTAAGAAGTTTGCCATGTGACACTCTATCGAACGCTTTCACGAAATCGAAATACACTATGTCTACTCCTTCTCCTTTCTCGATAGCCAACGTCCAGTCATTCAGGCACTCAAGCATGTGCGTTTCAGTGGACTTGTTTTTCACGAACCCATGTTGCTCTTTAGGTAATATCGAGTACTTTTCTAAATGGTCGGTTATTCTCTTTTTTACTATTTTCTCAAAAATGCGAGCAAAAGGTGACGTAAGGCTGATAGGCCGATAGTTTTCGGGTTTGTCGTGCGGTGTTCTTTTAGGAACTGCAACCACATAGGAGTGCTTCCATCTGCGAGGTATGTCAGCATACATGAAGCTATAGTTAAAAATAAGCTCTAACGGGAAAGCAATGCAATGAGCAACTTTTTGTATGAAATAGAATGAGAGGGTATCTGGGCAAAGCGAGCTTGTTTTTTTTCACTTCGACAAACAGTCGAATATTTCATGCTTAGAGAACCAAAGAGAGTCTGCCATCTCAGGATAAATAGAATGAACGGATGACAACACATCACTGTCGCGTGGTCCGCTGCTGGAACTATAAACACTGGCGAAATGTTCCACAAGAATTTCGGCGCTGGTAAAATTATCGAATGATCGCTTCCCAGACTTATCCACAAGAGAAGAGGTCTTATAGGTGTTCTTGAGCTTAGAATTTATCATTTTGTAGAAAAGTTTAGGCTTACCGGAGTCAATGACTTTCCTCTCTACTGATGCGTTGAACTTAGCCAATTTTTTGGAAAATTTATCATTAAGAACTTCAAAGGCCTTGACATTTTCCGTTGAGTGGTTGATCTTAGCAAGATGCCACGCTTTGGTTCGAATTGAGGAAAGCCTTTGTGAATACGCAGGAATTCTACACCCCGATAGGGGTTTCCTCGATAGGGGGACATACAACTCAACGGTTCGCTCTAGTACAAATAATAACAGCTCGTACATGTCATTTGCTGGAGAGAGTTGCGCGAAGGAACCAACCCAATCGATTTTGAATAGGAAGTCACAAATTGCACCGAAGTCAGCATGCTTATAATCTCTGTAAAGACAGGTATCCTCCACAGGAAATGGAATATTGAGCTGAAATTCTATCCCATAGTGATCACTGGTACCTATTGGAGAGGTGACCTTAAGGTTACGAACCAAGTTTGGATCGTTGCAGAGCAGTAAATCCAGAATATTATCACAGCGGGTACCTTCATTAACAAATTGGACATATTTGTGGGCATAGATAAAGTCGAGAAAAACCTTGGAAGCTTTGTGGGTACAAAAGGGAGGATTATTCCAACTGATATCCGGGTAGTTGAAGTCACCGCCAATTAGACAAGGAAATGAGCAAACAGTGAGATCACTCACGGCTTTGACCAGCTGATCGTTTTTTTTTTGAACGGAACAATTGGGAGTTCGATAAACACCAATGACTCGTAAAGATGTGCAGCGAAAGAACAGATCACAGCAAAGTATCTCGTAACTGTTGGTGACTGACTCTTTGAAAACTAACTTATAAAACAGTTGATTGCGAAAAAGGAACAGAACACCACCTCCAGTCTTTCGTGGCCTGTCACACCGGATATCGATATACTGAGAACATATGGGCCCTAACAGGGGGGCTGTATTCAGGGAGGGTTTCAGCCAGGACTCAGTAATAATGATAATATCATAACTGTTATTCACAATTGAGAAAGCCAGGTTTTGAGCATTTTTCGCGGGCGAGCGTATGTTCGTCAGAAAGCAGCTTAGAGTGTTGACAGATTTCCGAGGACCTAATTTTAGTTTAAAGCTGGTATCGGAATGGACACGAATTCAGAAGAACCAGGAGGGCTGGACATAGTTTGCGAACATAACGATGAGTTAGCATTCACCTGGGGAGTAGCAACAGAATTGATCACTGGAGAAGAACGCGTATTGTTGGGATGTGAAAAGGAACGAGATTTAAGCCGGAGGTTACGAAGAGATTCTCTTTCAGTCTTAGAAAGTGATGGTCTGATATAAACGCCGGGAGCAGGAAAATACTTCAAACGTGGGGCATGCCTAAGGATTTTGTCACGATAATAGCGAGAGGGGAATACAACTTTCATCAATCTTGGGCGCCCTGGGGATGGCTTCCCCATCCTGTAATAGGCAAGGGGACTAAATTCAATAGAGAGATGGTTAAAAATCTTCCTCAAACAATCTCCATCATAGATACCACGTCGAAACATTCCCAACTTAACACCCTAATACCATGGCGGCCACATATTTAGCATGCTGCCAATTTTAGGCGATCAGCTGATGAAAATATAAAATCTGTATCTCAGAGCTGGAATCAGCTATCAGGACAATATTTGAGATTGTGATAAGGTATAGTGTTCTCATTCCTGCCTCACCTTTGCTGCTCCAAGAAACGCTTCTGCATCGTACGCATTTAGAACTCGAAATGCAGTGTTTTTGGAAACATTTCCGTATCTCTCCTAGATCACTTTACTGAAACTGGGTAAAATGTGATTCTACTCTCGATATAAATGCGTGTTTTGCTATAGCAGTTTCGAAGAGCAGTTTCGCACCAGAGTAGAGAGAAAATTGTCGTCAGGAGTGAAAAATGGTGAAAAGAGGATTCGCGGTGATTTCAAGGATAAACCATGCATTTCCAGCCGCTGATTTTTTCCCCATTTGTCTTGCTAACAGGCAATCAGGTACTCATGGGAAAGTACGAGGCTTGCTTTATTAGCAAGATTCATTAAAATGGAATTTTCGGCGAAATTGACGGTTTGTTTGTCTCTGGCTCCAGCCGGTGCGTAGAGTCCGGTAAAAGCGTTTATAGGGAAATTTTGAAGGGAAACATGCTCAATATTACCACTCCATTTGCTTCAATAGCGAGATACAAAAATTTCACACAGAATTTTGGGAAAACAACAAATATAAACTTTTATTCTTTTTCCAGTTCGAACCGACTGTGTGCCCGTGGTAAGCAACAGAAAGGAAGCCCCCATAGTGCGTCAACACATAGTCGAACCTTGTTTTGATAGCTCATTATAAGGCTGAGAAATGCAAAGAATTCTGTCGGCCAAAGTTGTGGGTGTGCTAAATATGTGACCACCACTGTACATAAAATACTTCAAAACTGCCTTTAAACCCGTTTTTTGGGACGGGTTCTGTAAGGGACTTGTAACAGTTCGGTGACCCGGATTGACGCGGTGAACTGCACTTTGGGCCTCCCGAAAATGAGGTATTCGTCACTTTCGTGAGGTTTTGCATACATTTTTGAAAACAGCGTGGCGACGAGATCAAGGATCTGTGGATATCTCCAACACGCTGAACGAGGTGAAACACAGTCTTTAAGGGTCTTTCATGCATTTGCCGCGGCGGCGGCGTCACCGCGGCAAAAGTGGGTGCGCGACAAAAGTTGTCGCCGGGCGGCAAGATACCCCCATGACCATTCCTTGAAGCACATCGCGGGGCGACGTCGCCGGGCGCCGCCGCGACAAAAAATGTATGGAGGCTCTTGCCGCCGGACCCTTGCCGCGATGTTGCCAGCCTTTGCTCTTGCAGGACTTAAGCCCCACTGAGAGTTTTGCCGCCGAGCGAGTTGTCGCCGGGCGGCAAGTGAAGGGCGGGGACACGTGGTTGCCGCCGAACGCTCGACGAGTTTTGCCGCGTGCGACAAAAAATGGCACAGGGCATTCTTTGTCGCCGCTCGGTAGGCGAGCTCGCGGCGATCTCGCCGCGGCAAAATACTATGAGTGACCCCCTAGCGAGTTTTGCCGCGGCGAGCTCGCTCTCCGTTGCAGCCCAGTATGCTATAACGTGGGCGACTCGCCCGGCGGCAAAACCCTGTGTGCGGCTTTAGTTTTAATACTCCCCTCATGTATACAACAACTCATTGTCTTCTCCACTAGAATCATTTTTACGAACAAACTACGATCAGTTGGCTGATTCTCTCTGAATAGATCAGCCAGCCACATGGGACTGATTTCCTTGTAGCATTGCTTTAAGAAGTGTTTATACTTCGGCGCGACGCGACCGTTACGTCCAAGAAAACTGTTCAAATGGGATGGGTCCCGAGTGGAAGCATGCACAAACAATGGTCGCGATGTGGTAGTTGGCGTTTTCCGTCGCGACGCGACGTCGCGCCCTGTTTATACTTTTTTCTTGAAAAACGACGCGATGGGCCCAATTCGCGTCGCACATGCTAGCAAACGCGACGCGATGATTTCGCCGATGTGGGAGCCTAGAGTAGGCTGTTGTTTCTTTGATTTTCTTGATGCTTTGGCCTGAAACCTACGGGACAAGACGACTTATCATAAGAACGCATAAACGTTGACGCTCACGCCAAATCGAACCACGTGTTTAATTCTGCGTGTACGCAAATTTGCAAACTTTGGCATGGCGCAACCGCGCGACGCGACGGCTTCGCTGCCGGTTGCGTCGCACGTGTTTTAGCCGTTGCCGCGACGCCATCGCCTCGCGAAAAAAGTATAAACACTACTTTAGGGCACAGCGATTTAGGCAGACAGTTAATTAACACCCAAAAAGGTGACCTAATCATCCTCAAATATGCGAACTATCGATAGTATGACAAATTCACAACATTATTCCACGTGGACTACAGTTTGTTTTTGCTCTTTCTATAACATTCCAGAGAAAACGCTTGTAGAAAAAACGCTTGAATTTCTACGCTCCATTAGGGGATCGTCCGAATTTGAACTGAAAAACCAAAATTTCACTAATGAGTTGATTGCACTCAGTACTAGCCTTATACTTAAAACACAGTAGTGGTGTGACGTAGATCAGCGCCAAATATGGTATGAGTAGCGGATGTTTCAGGATACCAGCACACATGAAAACCGCTTTGGGACATCACAATCCCAAAGAGTAAAACTATTTTAAACAGTGGACTATCACCAACTGCCGCGGAATTCTTGCACGCACTCAGTGCCAACCAACACAGAAATGAGTAAAAGTAGAACACGTTAATACAATAGAACTGGAAATATAATAGAAGCGAAAAAGTTTTCAGTATGGTAGTGGAAACTAGTGTGCAAGCGCCATTCTTTCTACTCTAAATAAGCTCTTGGTAAGCGAATTCTCGATGGTTTACAGCATGCAGCTCTAAGAGCATTTAAGCTCTCAGAGGTGTTTTCCCCGCACCCGACCAACACGGAGGGTCCACCCCCAGGTCCAGCAAGTCCAGCAAGCGGTGGTATTTCACTCTCGCTTCAAGTAGCAATGAATCTGGTTTTAGTCCCCTGCACATCGTCAATCCAGATTATACGGCAGCGTTTTCGGGACATAAGGTGTATTCCAGAAGCACATTAGGCTGTCATAAGGATAAGGACCTAGGAATATCTGATAAACGATTATGGACACGGACTTCTCATCTGACTGTCGGGACCTACAACAGTCGATCGACCTGCAATAGGGCTCAGCTGCGCTTCTTGATGGAGAAAAGTGAGCGAATTAAATTCACTGTCATCGGCGTTTGTGAGGCGAAGAGGAGGAACCCGCTGAGATGCACATGGAGGAATGGAGATGGAGTGTTTTTGGGGTCTAGGAGGGAAAACTCCACATCCGGAAGAATTGACGTCATTGTTACACCTCGATTGATACAGAAGATCCAGCAAGTAAGCTTCAATACCCATAGGATCGGTGCTTTGGATCTGCAGCTAGATAAAAAGACCAAGGTATCGGTGATCCAAATCTACGCGCCAACCGCGGGTGAGGACGAGGCGGATCATATTGACTTCTATGACGAGGTTCGAGAAACTGTTACAAGGTGCCGAAGTTACTACAAGATAATTGCCGGAGACCTCAACGCATATATGCGTTTAAGACGTTTTAGGACGTTTTTTTTTATATGCGTTTTAAGACCATTTATGTACACCGCTAGAATCAGCGTGCCGAGGAGATACAGAATCTGTTATTACCTGAACCACGAAAATGAGATGGGCCTCTGCCTCTAAAGTTTTCTGGAAACCTCCTCTTGCGTGAATCACAGCCCTCAGACGCTCGAGGTACGACTCCATTGTTGGCCTAACACGTTCACCCGAGGATGGACTTATCGACGAGAAGTTGTAGTATGGACCTCATTTGGTGTTACGTCTTGATCAGCAATCGATGAGTGCTTCTTTGTTAGTATTTTTATTCAATTCAGTGAGCTTTCGGCGCTGAGCGCCTTCGTTAGACCGATCACAATGGACGGAGGGTGAGAAGCTGTAGTATGGTGCTGTCGCGAAGCCTCATTTGGTGTTACGTCTTGATCAGCAATCGATGAGTGCTTCTTTGTTAGTATTTTTATTCAATTCAGTGAGCTTTCGGCGCTGAGCGCGTTCGTTAGACCGATCACAATGGACGGAGGGTGAGAAGTTAAGTTAAGAAGTTAAGTTAAGAACTTCTCACCCTCCGTCCATTGTGATAGGTCAACGAAGGCGCTCAGCGCCGAAAGCTCATTGAATTGAATAAAAATACTAACAAAGAAGCACTCATCGATTGCTGATCAAGACGTAACGACGAGAAGTTGTTGTGCATAATTAAGCAGGTCCACCATTTCCATGATCATGGAGTACACAAAGGAAGTTGAGGGGAATTCGATGTATCCAGTTGGATTGTCTCGCGGAGCTCCCATCTGGGAAGCTCATGAGAGATAAAAAAGCAAGTAAAACTCTGGATTGACTCACCTTGGACTTCTTGCATAACGTTTTCCCTGAGACGCAACGTCCATGGGAGACTTGCGCTTGGATGAAACCTATAAACTATATCTTAACATACATAAAGGTGAAACTTTGTAAGTGCGAATTTGTGCATGTTTGTCTTAGGTTGGTGCAAAAATAATGCACGTTCAGGGTCAAGCGTGTGTTGGTAAATTATCAGGAGGGGGTCGTAAGGGGGTGGGTAAAAGGGCGGGAGGGGGTTGTGAAAGGGAGTCATATTCGTTGACCATATTTGTGCGCACGTTGTACCAGTCCTGCATATTTCTAGAAGCCGAGTGAAAGTTTTTCTGTGGAGCCTACCCAGCTGTGGTTTACCCCCGAGTTACAGTTCTCTATGTTCAATAGGAAAGATTCAGCACAGGAATCGCGGAAGTGAGGTAAATTCAATAAAAATGGCCCTTTTCACGTGTTTTTATCGACTAAATCGAACCACGAAGAAGGACAACTGTGGAGAAATGAACCATATGTGCTGGAAGCGTAACCCTTCTATTAACTGAAACTGTAAAAAAATTTGACAGGTCAATTATCTAGATCTCCTGTTCTTCACGTTCATCTACAACCACGTCTACGACAGAGTCAGAATTTTAGGTGGAAATATTTGCAGGTTTGCACTGTCAGTCCCACCCAGCCCTTCCAGCCCCCATAAGGCCATTCTGTTTACCCCACACAGCTGTACTTTACCCCCGAGTTTCAGATTCCCTGGTTCAAGAGAAAAGATTCAGCACGGGAATTACGGAGATGAGGTCTCATCGATAAAAATGGCCTTTTTACGTGCTTTTATCGACGGGGTTGAATCGCGACTTTCGCAAGCGCGGAAAAACGAGCTGCATATCGTGGAAGCGCAAACCTTCGACTATTTGAAACTGCAAAAAAATCGGCACCTCAATGGGCTAGATTTCCTGCTATATTCATGTTCATCTACAACCATGCCTCTGAGCGAGCCGAAATTTTAGGTAAGCATCTTTGCACGTTCAAACTACTAGTCCTACTCAGTCCTGGAACCCAATAAAAAGTCATTTCGTGCAGAATGTTTGATTTTATCGAATCCACTACACGTGTACGTCATTTTACGTCTTGCAAAAATTTTGGCCCAGGAGGGTATCGAACCTTGGACCATGCAGACCATAGGTGCGATAGTCGGAGTCGAGGCTCTTCCCCCCTTCAGTTTGGCCGGGTGTCCAGCAGATCCTTTTCACTAAGGCGAAGAGGTGGTGACCGGGGCGAAGCCCTGGTAAAAAATCTGTGAATCTGCTGGCTGTGCAAGAGAAAGCTGGAAGTGATTTCGCAATTTGATTGGAGCGCTGAATTTGACGAAATGGGAGGGGTTGAAAAAAGAAGAATAGTTCTGTTCACAGCAAAAATTTCCATGCAGTGAAGGGTATTTCCAGGTAGAGTGAACCTAGTGGATCAAGCGTGCACCTTGGAAATATCTCCCATGTTGGAGGAACGGTTTGCGTTTTTTAAGACCGACACATTTCGCGGCAGTTTCACTTCTGTTGAGAATAACTCTGATAAAAGTCAGTGAATCAAAAATGGGACAGTCCATGGAAACAGAGGGAGAAATTCTGTATCAGCACAAGTAGAACATGAATCTTGATATGAACATCTTATAGGAACCAAACAGAAATATTTGAAAGCGACCAAAACGACGAGAATTAGGGGGTTTTTAGCGAATTTCTCCCGCACACCTAACGAAATGAGATATACTGCATACGAAATTCAAGTACAGAAAATGCTCTACAGTTTCATATGTAACATGATGGGTGAAAGTCCGTTCTGCGCTGTGCGGGAGGGGGGAGAGCCAAAACCAGTACTTTGGCTCTGGCCACTGGTCAGAGAAAGAAAAGGCAGTGCGATGAGGGAGGAGGCGCAGAGCGGCGACTGAGCCGTTGTTAAGGACCGGCTCCGGCACCCTTCATTTTCCTAGGGAGCAACTCAGCACGTTCTTCCAGAAGAAATAACAATTGGTGTAGATGTAATGCCATGTATAATCGTTCATACGTACTCTTCACTAATATGTGAAAGTTTGCAGCAAGGGAGTTATAAGGGGAAAATAGCCATTTTTGTCAGTTTTCAGCATTCTCATTCTCATTCAAAAGGGAGAAGGATGCTGTGGGTGGACTATAGGGTATTTGACACCAGGAGGTAAGATATAGAATGCTGGTATTGCTCAGACTCTCCCATTTTTGAAATAATGAGTATTTTGTGTGGTTTTGAGTTGAAATTTGAGTCAGATTTTATTCGTCGAAGTGATGACTCATCACCATAGGTGCGATAGGGGAGAGCCGAGGGTCTTCGAAGTGAAGGGGGTCTGAGGCTTGTCAGTGGTGCCAAAAGT
>JARK01001347.1:2846844-2874214 GCA_000688135.1 Ancylostoma ceylanicum | reverse complement strand
TCTCCTTGCGCCTACCCACTCTTGGATGCCGGCGCCCCTATTGCCCGTACCTCTTCCTTGTTCTCTCCCCGACTACTTGAATCGACTGCACCTCACCATACCCTTTCCTATTATTCACTGATATGATCGGTATCAGAAGAATACGGTATTCAATCACTACCACTGACCAATCAGGGAATTTCGTAACGTTCTGACACACACGTACACTCACAAACACACTTACATACAGACTAAGCGCGTTATTATAAGTGATGATATTAGGTCGTCAAGTATGAAATGTCTGATTTTGAATGAGACAATTTCGGGTAATGTTTCTCCAACAAGATTGGGTACGAGCAATCCAAATATGCCCCTATGCTACCGGCACAGCCTTGCCATTTTACCGGTAGCATGGTTGCCCCAACGGCTTGGAAGCCAGGGAAGCAGGCGGCAATAACGTGGCGAAGGGCTTTTCCAACATCATGTTGAAAGTGGAAAATTTCCTCCAACAGGAAGTGGACTAATACTTGGGAGAAGTTGTGATCAAGTAGAGCAAGGTTTGGCCAGTGCATCGAATGGCAGGTGGATTAACCTTTTTGTTCCCCAGGCCTACGCAGAGCGTCTTTGCAAAAAATGGCCAAAAAATGGCCCCAATTTTTGGGGATCTAACTGTAGGAAATTCGCTCATCGAGCCACTTTACCTTGTCANTGGTTGCGCTAACGGCTTGGAAGCCAGGGAAGCAGGCGGCAATAACGTGGCGAAGGGCATTTCCAACATGATGTTGAAAGTGGAGAATTTTCTTTACCAAGAGGTGGATTAATACTTGGGAGAAGTTGTGATTAAGTAGAGCAAGGTTTGACCAGTGCAACGAATGGCAAGTGAACTCCTCTCCTTGCTCCCCTGGTTTACGCAGCGCTGTTTTGCAAAAAATGGTCAAAAAATGGCACCAATTTTCGGGGATCAAACTGTGAAAAGTTCGTTCATCGAGCCACTTTAGCTTGTCTTATTGCTTTGAACACCTGAATAATATAGGGTTACGAACGCCAAACACTGCTGGATATACTGGCATAGTTTGACTCCTATCCGCTTAAGCCACAGCTTCCAACTTATCGTAATCCAGATTCATCACAACGCTCACTTTGCAGCTCTATATCACAGGGAAGAAATTCCTCAAAACATCGTTGTCCCGTTCCTTTATTAGCCACTTCCTTCCCAAACATTTCTTGGGTATTTCGGGTTGTCCTTGCTTTGCAGGCTCCGCGATGGAGCCCATATTCCAAAACGATACGATTTTTTGTCTTTGAGTTCTTTCACAGAAGTTCTTCTCAGACAAGAATTTTAAAGTTGACCAAAAAACAAATAGGTAATTTCGAGGGAGGGAGAATTTACCTTCTTAATGGAAAGAAAGATGAGATTGACCTAAAGAAACCCCGAAGATACCAGCTGTCAAACTGACCTCTCAAAAAATCAGACATTTCATACTTGACGACCTAATAAATAGTCANAAGAAACCCCGAAGATACCAGCTGTCAAACTGACCTCTCAAAAAATCAGACATTTCATACTTGACGACCTAATAAATAGTCAATAAAAATTGTTCAGAAAAGAAAAATGAAAATAAACAATTAAAAATAAACTAATACAAGATTTTTGTTCATTGTATGAGGTGAATGGGTCGCCGAACTGTCAGTCGTTTTGCACATTCGCACATTCGAACGATATGTAAATCGGCAGCCAACGGTATCAATGTTTGTAAAATACACCTTAGANTTACGAACGCCAAACCTTGCTGCATATACAGGCATACTGTGGCTCCTATCCGCTCAAGCCACAGCTTCCAACGCATCATAATCCGGGTTCATCGCAACGCTCACTTTGCAGGTTTATATCACCAGGAAGAAATTTCTCAAAACACCGGTGTCCCGTTCCTTTATTAGCCGCTCCCTCTCCAAACTTTTCTTGGGTTTTTCGAGTTGTTCTTGCTTTGCAGGCTCCGTAATGGAACCAATATTCCGAAATGATACGATTTTTTGTCTTTGAGTAGTTTCACAAAAGTTCCTCTGAAACAAAAATTTTTAAGTTCGTCGGAAATTAAATAGGTGGTTTTGAGAGAGGGAGAATTTACCTTCATAATGGAAAGAAAGATGAGAGTGGACCTAAAGAAACCCCGAAGATACCAGCTGTCAAACTGACCTCTCAAAAAATCAGACATTTCATACTTGACGACCTAATATATTAGGTCGTCAAGTATGAAATGTCTGATTTTGAATGAGACAGTTTCGAGTAATGTTTCTCCAACGAGATGAGGTTTGAGCAATCCAAATATGCCCCTATGTTACCGGCACAGCCTTGCCATCTAAGCGGTAGCATGGTTGCGCCAACAACTTTGGAGCCTGGGAAGTAAGAGGCCATAAGTTGGGGAAGGGCATTTCCAACATCATCTTGAAAGTGGAAAATTTCCTCTACCAAGAAGTGGACTAATACTTGGGAGAAGTTGTGGTCAAGTAGAGCAAGGTTTGGCCCGTGCAACGAATGGCAGGTGGATTCCCCTCCTTGTTCCCCTGGTTTACGCAGCGCGGTTTTGCAAAAAGTGGCCAAAAAATGGCACCAATTTTTGATGACCAAACTGTGGAAAATTCGTTCATCGAGCCACTTTACCTCGTCGTATTGCCTTGAACACCTGAATAATATAGGGTTACAAACGCCAAACCTTGCCGCATACACAGGCATAGTTTTACTCCTATCCGCTCAAGCCACAGCTTCCAACGCATCATAATCCAGGTTCATCACAACGCTCACTTTGCAGGCTTATATCACCAGGAAGAAATTTCTCAAAACATCGGTGTCCCGTTCTTTTATTAGCCACTCCCTTTCCGAACATTTCTAGAGTTGTTCGAGTTGTCCTCACTTTACAGGCTCCGTGATGGAACCCATATTCCGAAATAATACGATTTTTTGTCTTTGAGTAGTTTCACAAAAGTTCCTCTCAAACAAANTCCGCCGTTATGATAAGGGTACGCCGGCGTCCAAAGTGGGGGGAGTCGGGTCCGCCGTTGTGATAAGGGTACGCCGGTGTCGAAAAGTGGGTAAACGCCTGCGAATGAGTCGAAAGATGGAGAAAAGGTGAGCCAGTGCAAATTAGCGAGGAAATGGTCTCAATCAGGTTGATCTTTGTTCAAATTGTCCTCTGGCGCCTGAATACAGTGAGAAAGTATCAAGGGCCGTCCTCAGCAGTGACTCTTACACCACCCATATCATTCTGCTCTCATTCTCCCCCCTCAAGCGTGTTCTACTCTTATTTGTGTCTGAACATGCCGCTCCGTCCTCTTTTATATGTGCATGCTCATTGTTATCAATGGATCACTTACAGCAAACAAAGAATGAGAAACCATTTTCCCTGTTCATTCCAGGTTGAATCGGTTAATATAGCTACGATTAGCTATTTCACCCGAGAGAATGAATAAATTGCTCCGGCATACGGGTGCATTTCTCTTTGATTAGTCCATTTTTTTATGGGGAGGCATATAGGGAAAACGGAGCGAAATCTGCATGCCAATTATTCTTCTAGGATGGATGCGAGATGAAGTCATGCGAGCGAAGCGAGCATAAAGAAAATTCTGGAAGTCCGGCGTCAGCCGGACGGCCTGACTGGTATACAATAAGCATGTTGTCATTCCTCTATTTATCTCCGCTAAAATCTGGCAGCCTAATGATAGCTTAATGAAACTTATGTTGAACACATCGTTATCAGTGTAACAACAAAAGCATAGAAGCATACCACTCAAACATTGCACTAGTATTATACTTCTTTCATCACGTCCGTGATAATATGAAAATTTTTCCGGGATTCGCGTGATTTACGGGATTTCCGCCCAACTGAATTCGCAGTAAAAATTCCTCAAAATACAAAGAATGCAGAATAATATTTCACATCGTGCCTTGGCTACATCTAACTTTTCTCGCTGTCACCAAATGTATTTCAGAAAATCCGTTATTTGTTTTGGAACCACCCCCCCCCCCAAATTGAGGTCAAACTCGCTAAACTGCGTAAATTTCTGCCCATTATGTTGATAATTTACATTTTCGAGAATTTAGATGAACTCCAATGAGTTCCATAGGCGATCGCGAACAATCTGATGTGGAAATTATTGAGTGAGTTTGCAATTTCTTAGCCCCCAAAAGCAGTAGATTTTCAGACTTATCTGTCACAGTTTCAACAGATAGGAGAACCGCAAAGTGTTATATCAATTTGTACAACAAGCCGGAAAAGTATACAGTGGGTGGACAACACCTCCAATTATCCTTCAAATTTGCGCAGAAGCGCCAGCGAAAATTCAGATTCATTGGATGCCGCACATGACTGTTCTGCAGCGAGTGAACTTCTGACCTGAGGCAGATGCACACTTTTCCTATCGTGAAAAAGGAGTGCTTGCCCATCTCAGCTGGATTGAATGTTTCGAGATTCTACAGTGGAGGGAAAAAGAACTTTCATATACCACTAGACGCCTTCCGCTTTAGGCAGTTTTCGCTCACCCGTCCTCCGTTTTGCGTTCCAAGGAGTGTGGAGTCTCACCTCGGGAGAAGAAGAAGAAGCAGAAGATGACATGACGACGAAGAGGAAGACGACGACGAAGAAGAAGGAGAAGAAGAAGAAGAAGAAGGCGGAGACGAAGAAGAAGGAGACAAAGAAGAAAAAGAAGACAAAGAAGATTCGCAACTCTACCTAATGTAATGAGCTAAAGGGGCCCGCTAAAGGCACAGTCCCACCTCAGAATCGTTTTGAGATTTTCGCATTAAAATATCTTAACTGGCTGCTAATTACAATGGTATACATATGTGGTTCCGTTCGAGACTGTCGAAAGAATTCGTTTGCGACCACGTATTCTGAAGTAGCCAGTGGGCGAAGTCCGGGCGCCGGGCCAAGGCTCCTTCTGGTTGATCAATTCCCAGGAGCGCTGTTTCTGAAGGGAATCTTACAAATGAAATAAGTGCTCCATCCACTTCTTAACACAAAAGAAATTGCGCTGGATGTGCGGCAAGCGAGGGAGTACATGATGCTGAAAAACTGTAATCCCGAACCAGTGTAAATGGTCGAGGCAGGATTACAGGGTTTTCGCATCATGTACTCCCTTGCTGGCCACTTCCGAAGCGGATTTTTTATTCGTGGTTGAGGAACTTCTTAGATGTGTAAGATTTTCCTCAGAAGGTGTGCTCCCGGGAGTAAATTAACCATGTGCCTTGGCCCCGCCTCCTACTCCGCCCACTGGCTCCTCCAAAATAGGGGATGGGAAAGGGGTTTTTCGGCAGTTTGAACGAAGTCATTTATACCATTCTGATCAACAGTCATTGGAGACTCCTTTAATATAAAAATGTCTAAAGCGATTCTGTGATAAGACGGTCACTTAGCCATTTTAAATTTGTGACTGAGTGTTTTTCTCGTTCTAAACGGAATTGGTTGAAACACCCCCTGGAGCCGTATGCATATCTCTCCCCGGCTATCCCCGATCCCCGACCATCCCCGCTTGGGAAGTATCCCCGGCCGGGGATGGTCGGGGAAAACTCGTATGCACATCTCCAGGGATGCCCTATTGAAGAAACTCGCCCACTAATTTGCGTTGGAGCGATGATTTTACGCAGTCGTCTAGTCTCTTCTCATCCCCGCCCCGGTGGGGATGCTCGGGGAGAGGTATGCATACGGCTCCTGATGTTGTGCCACGCAGACAAAGAGCAAGATTATTCGACCTGATGAAGTATCGTAGCAAAAAGTTCGAGCGATGCTTTATTGCGCAACAATCTTAAGTCGCACACAGTAGGCAGTAACCACATCAGTCACTTTGATACGTGCTAATCCCTCTGAACGGTTCCGGATTAGCTTTTTTGCTCTGAACAAATGACATCTCTCCCTGAATTCACTTTATCACGATGTTTCAATTTATCACAATATAATTCCAATATAGACAATGTCTCTACACGTATTCAACATAAAGCGAGCTATGCTCTTAAAGTTTGGCACTCGATTGGCTGAGGTTGGAAATATTGATAACATAAAACTTCTTCAAGATGTTTCTCTGCTGCTGGAATTCGTAGCCCTTCTATGGAGATCCATGGCACCTGGAACCAGTCACGTCTCAGAAAATCACTCAACCAATTGATGAGCTCATGAGAACTCACCCAGTTGACGTTCTGAGCAAATTGCCGCACACTGGCACCGTGTTGATCCATCAGAATCATACCTTTGTCTCCGGTTGCGCATTGAACAATCCTGAATTTCATTTCCCTTTGTAAAATGAGCTGCCTATCAGACCATACAGTAAACATACTTGTTTTGGTTCAACCGTCCACCAAATGGGCCACTCAATATACAGTTTTCAATAGAGTTATTGAAGCTGTGTGGGCCCTGGATGCACGCCACTGAAATGCAAAATTCTCTTACTGCACAGCATAACAGTTTAAAACAATTCATTTGGACAAAAAGTTACCAATGTCCATGTAGTCTCCAGCCTCTGGAAGGGCATCAATCACACAAGCTTGCAGTGCGTTCTTGCGACATTCGTCGGGTCCATGCTGGCAAGTACACCTGGAAATATGTTCCGAAATACATCACTTCACTTCGGAATTATTTTTGAAGTTTGCACTTAACAAGGATTTCCATGAGTTCTTGATTACAATGGTGCACGTGGTTCCGCAGAAAGCTGGCGGAAAACCCCTTTTCGAGTCCCAGCTTCTGGGGAGCATGTGGGCGGAGCTAGGACGAGACTAATGGTCTCCGCATCATGTACTCCCTTACTGGTCACAACCAATCCTATCAGGTAGTGGATGATGAGGAATTCTCACGAGAAGTACGAATTTCCTCAGAAAGTGCAATCCCAATAGTGCATTACCCAGAAAACTCGTCCTTCCGCCTTCGCCTGGCCCCGACTCCGCCCTAGAGCTCCCCAAGAATTGGACTACGAAACAAGTCTTTCAGGATTCTGTATGGAATCACGCGATGAGCAGTTCCTGAAGATTCCTTCAAAATGATATCTTCAGACGTGAATCAAAGGTGACACGGTGTCTTTCATATTACGAGATATAATATAACCATTGATTTTTATAAAGTTGCGGGGGTGTAGCACCCTGCCACTGTGCTATACTTCACGTGGAGTATACTTGCAGCGCTACGCTCTCCCACATCATGTTCGTTTTCGACAACTTGATATATGTATAACCTATAGAGCCCATCGGTAGAGGCGTGGATCTAGGCGTGCGTTTGCGCGCCGCCTGTATTGTGGGGTTGGAACTCGTCCACTTCTCTGTTGTTCGAGTCCAGTAGCCCAGTGGGATCAATACAACGGTTAACAATGGTGACATAATGTAGAAAAACATTGTATAGTCACAAATGGTATTGAAGAGTACTCATTCTAGGTGGAAACAGCAGATCGATAACTGAGTTCAACCCTTACGATCCAGTCACTACGCGTACGCGCCACTGGTTCCCCGATTCTACCGATGGGGTCTATAGACCACAGCCGCAGTCTTATCGGAGTTTTGGCTGCCCAACACACCTCTCTGACAAAGACCCTAGTCAGTTTTTGCTCCCACGCTTCTGCCTTCTGTAATCACCACTTCTTGAATCTCTGCAATATTTTTTGTCATTTAATCCATAATTGACGGGTATTTCTGAAAACCAAGTGAGAGCGCATTAAGGGATTAGGGCAGCGGGTGTGTTTGCAGCGATAACGATGCAATCTCTGCGCATTTCTGTTCAGTAATTCCAACTTTTTGCCTCCTTATCATCTTAAGAGGTAGCCTCAGGATCCGTTCATGCATAAGTGCCTTTGCATCACAATTATCGGTTTGGTTAGAGATTTGTGCAAATAGCGGCGATCGCGTTGCCGATACAATTGTAATGATGAGCAATGATGTAATTACATCCTCGAGAATTGAATGCGAAAATTTAATAAATAAGCAAATAAATAAATAAATAAATAAATAAATAAATAAATAAATAAATAAATAAATAAATAAGCATGTCGAAAGCGTAACAACGAAAAAGGAACACTAATTTATTCATCTCTCTAGGGGTAGGAACGGAAAAAAATCTTGTTTGCTTTAATTTCTTCTTTGTACTCCTTTTTAGCGTGTATTTGTTTCTGTTTATCTACATAGTGCAATCCTTCAAATATGGTACGAAGCTGCGATTGACTTAGCTAGTACTTTTGTAATTGAGGTAAGGTGCATGAAGAATAGGTTACTACACCGCTAGTATACTACTTGAAGAGTATAACGTTCATGGTCTCTGCGACGCTGCGACAGTGATTTTGATACATATTGATCGTGGGCGAGACGCTGTAGCGGCGCAGTGCTGCTTTCGCCAGCGCCAATCGTTATGTACCAGTAAAATCATAAGTGTTAAGGAAGTTGCTGTATTGAATAGGATATTGAAAACTCATAAGAGAATGTGGCCAATTTGCCTGTTTCGTTCTCTTTTCGATAAAACGGTAAATGGGCTCAATGAGCGAACCAGTGTCACCGCGCAGCAAGACGCTGCGGAAAAGAATTTTCAAGGTTTTGAACATAAAACTTCACCACTGCCAAAGTTCATAGATACTCACTCAGTCCCTCCATTTTGGTTCTTGGAGCATGCTGTGTACTTGAACGGCCCATATGGATGATAGTTGATGCGAAGACGAGACCAGAACTTCTTGAAAGCTGGCAACAGCTGGTTGAAGATGAAGCTGAAAGGAGAGCATATAGATTTGTTGTAAGCTGAGGGATAATAAAAAAGAAAAAAAAGGTTCGGTCTGACAGTTACCGAGTAGTGTCCGGACATTTCGACTCGCCAACTACATCCACCACAACCTCGTTTTCGACAGGATCATAGATTGCGTTCCCTCCTACGGTTGGCGGGATGCTCGGCCTTATGGAACCCCCGTTTGTGATAACCGGTATGAGCACGAGTGGCACGAAGAACAGCATCTGGAACGGCAAGAGAAATTGCTGAAGAGGTTGATGTCGTTCTGAACTTTTCTCCTTGTTTGTTAATTAAAATGGACTCTGAAGATCCTAAAAACCCAAGAAAGGAGCAGAGGGAAGGACTTGGGAAAAGCGCCACTGTAGGGCTTGGGCTCTACATACTATGATAATAGATCTCCTAAAGACTGTTTGCAAAAATGAGGCGTTTGGCGAGGCAACACACGCTCGCACCGCACCGCATGGGGTCCACAAACTTTCAGCTCAGGGAAACTGACTAAAGAGCAGCCAAACGGATGGCGATTTGTGCTTGAGAACTACCTCAAGTAAGAAAGCTAAATATTGTTATTCTCAGGATTCTTCTCAGGATATAGAACTGTACATGAGCATCCAAGGCGGTGGTGTAACGTCTGGCGGCTGCCCTTTTATGGCATTTCTGGATGGAGGTCAAAACAGTGCTTAGGGACCATATATCATCAAAATAAACACAAAGCTCAGACAAATATGCGAGGTGTTGTCTGCCAAGGGTCACGTGTCTCATCTTTATGCAGAACACAAAACAATATTTATTCAAAAATTCACTACTGGGCGGGTAAGCCTATTATGAAAATTCCTATAAAGCGGGTTGGAAACCCTTAAGGTTGCCCCGGTCAAATATACGTACCTTAGCTATCTATCCGCTAAAGTTTCTACAGGAAATCTAGCAAAATGTAAGATGAGTAAACGATCTTCCAGAACTTTTGAAAGCCTGCTCTCTCAATTCGTTGCGGAAACATGTGAGAACTCCTGTCTCACGGTATAACAACCACATTGTGAAATATTTGTAACGTCACTAAAGTCATTCACCCCATTCAAGCCCATTCATTAATTTTTATACGCAGTAGGTGCTTAGAAACAAAGAGCAAAGTGAAATGAATGACAAACACTGTTAGATATTTCGACAGTCGCTTCAGTTGCGACACTTATGAGCTTTTACAATGACCAAAAAAATTTAAGTGCTGTCGCTATCAGCTAAGGCAAAGTGAATTCTGATGCAGACATCACAAACCAATTTTACTTCTGCATACTTGGTTTTCAACAATATGGAGGAGAGAGATAAGACTGGCGAATGAATTGGGAGAAAGTAGAAGAGAGAAAAAAGTGTGGATAGGAAAAGGAAAAACAAGAAAAAACAAGGAATCAAGGGGAAACAAGAAATGCACGGAGAACATGTCTATAGCGCCAAATCTTGACGGCTATATGTAGTAGAAAGAAAGTGAAGAAGCCTACAGATAGGGGATTTCAAAATGTGTACTGTACCTCGAAATGGAGAGTCATACTATCCATTGCTTTTATTATTCCCATTATTTCTATCTCCATTCTGTCATTTTGACCAATCCAGTGACAGCAACTCCACCACTTTGAACACATGGATGGAATAACACAGATGGTTGCACGAGATACGTTCCCGAACCAAGACCGGAGCCGGCCGCGCACAGCTAGCCCTCTCGCTCCCTGCGCCTCTTATCTCTAAAGGGTCCCTGTACTACCTCCACCCACACTCCCCCTGTCTATGCTCTAGCCCCTTGCGGCCGGCGCAACGCAGCTGGGGAACGTATCTCATGTAATCAACACAGATAGCAAAAATATCAGTTTTAACGTTGAACCACTAACGATAAATATTCAAAAGTATTAATAAAAATAGGTAAACGAAATTAAACTGATACAATGTCTTTAGATTTTTACAAAATGAGCGGGACAAACGCTAAAGGAGAAGAAGGAGATTTCTAAGGAGATTTGTGAAAGATTCGACTACCCAATTCTCAAGAGATTTGCTCCCCTCTCCCTCCTGTCCCCTCTCCCCTTGCGTCCGCCACCACTACCGATGAATGTATTATTATTGAAGTTACTACCTTCGTAGAGAAGAATGCCGAGAAGAGCGGATTTGCGTTCGCTTTGCTCCAGCGCTATAACTCACCACAATGAAGAGAATTACAGACCAAATCAGGATGCAGGGACCGCATCGGCGTCGACTATCATACATTGTGAAAACAACAACTCCGAAGTTCTATTTCAACCATTGGATTTTGATTATTTAAAATTCCGCCCTAATTTTGTCGCGCGCGAAAAAGTCGGTGACAAGCAGCCTGACGGCTTTAAAATTAGCTAAAACAGGTGTTTTTATCTCCTTGGTTCTGTGAAGGCTTATTACATTACCCATACATGGAAATCGAATATCTCTAGTGATTTCAGGATTTCACGACTTTTATCAAAGTCATATGATGGTGGAGAGGCTGCCTTCACAGCAGCTCTGGCGGGTAAGAGATTATAATAGTTTTGTGACCGTATTCATGAACGTTTCCGGGGAAGATTCTGAGCTTCTCGTCCATACAGTGTGAAGAAGTTTATCGAACAAAATGCGGAATATATCACTACGTTTTCCATCAGCTGTTATAGCTATCTCATTGTGAGATGAGTGATAGATCCAACATCTCAGTAGTTATCGCATCTTCCTTTCAGAAAATGTTGTCGCTGGCGGCAGCGACACATAAGTTTTGTTTGCACCTAACGTGCACTAGTAGAGTTTGTCCTCAATTCAAAGTTGCAAAATTCCCCGGAAGTTGAAAAACTACTAAAACGAAGGTTTAAGGAAATGATGGAGCCGAAGAAGGGGGCACCTACATGGAGCAATGAATGGAAAAAAGCCTCCAAAAGTCTTCAGGAGGTCTGTGATGAGCTTTTCGCATTGCAAACATTGAAACAGCGCACAACTCCAACGTTTACTTACTACGAAGTAGTACTAATGTTGGCAAACAGTAGAATCGTCATAATAACAAAAGTGTTATGACATGGTGTTAGCCTAAAGTCTCGCCGAAACTAGTGCACTGCCCAGTGCAACCGCCTCCACTATTGCTATGAGCAGCAAACGAACTTCTTGTGCAGCCTACGAAAGCATGTTCAGCCAGGCATCGAAATTACCTTTAATAGCCGTGGTGCTAGAGTAAGCGTGGCCAGATAAAGTAGCTGAGTCACCGTGAAATGTCAACAAATCCTGATCTAGCCAGGAAATTCGTAAAAAAATCGTAGACAAGTAACCACCAGAACAAGATTTCCTGTTAAAAATTGTTTCAAATAGTGTGACAATGCCCATGGCAACGCTTTCTACTTTGCTCTGCGGTGAGCAATGTGAAGAACAAAATCTGGAATGAAGAAACTACTACACTTTTTTAGCATACAAAATTGGCAGAAAAGTGTTTCTCTGCAGAATTTCCTTACTTGCAAAAAAATTTCTTTAGGCGATAATCGGAGAGCGCGGCGAAAAAAGCCGAAACATCCGATCGCAATAAATGTTCCACTTAGAAAATCTTGTAGGCGCAGTAATTACATGTAGAAAATCATATTGCTTCAAAAAGACCTAACAAGGGAAGGATACTTGATGACTGCGGCGATTCGTGATGCGATGTGTGCTACCAAATGCAGTTTTTGACGCTGATCTCGATTCCGTAGCCAAAAATTCCTGCGGGGTTCTGTATAGTGAGTTACACCCATTCCTTTTCGCTGAGATGTAATATTCCGAACTCTTGTATGGGCTCTGGGCTATGCCTGTAGGTGCTTTACTGTCCTAGAAAGGTTAAAGGCAGCACCCACGGAAATCCTCACTTTCGAGGTGAGTCGTTCTCCGTGTGGTCGGCTGCCAGACAATCACAATGGTAACTTGAACATGGAAAAAGCGGCCTAGCTGTGGAGATATTGCCGTGGACACAGTGCCCAGCGTGGCCATTTTGGTGTCCACCACGCCAGTTAACGCTATTGATTTGGCATGCTACGAGTGGTCTGGCCTAATGTATCATGTTGTATAAGCAATATTTTACAGTGTAGAGTATGGAATGCACACCATCCACAAGAATTCGTGACGATGCGCGCGTATACCCTCAGCGGAAAACTCGTCCGCGCTGTGGACGCATGGGAAACAGCGCCTTCATTTCTCGTATTCCAGCGTGTTTCATCCCTGCCCATGAGTTCATCGTCCCTGAAAACCCCAAAATTCAGCGAAATCTCCAACACAAAAATTTCCGTGGGTGCTGCCTTTAAGTGCTGCTAGAGGGAACAGGGGCCTTGCTAGTGTGCTGCGAATACAGCCGCCTTACTCCGATTTAAGCTCATACATATATGTATGTGGACAGTACTCGAAGTGAGTGACTGGCTCACTCACGGTCTTCAAATGCGAGCCCAAATCGGGGTGGAGTAGCTGAATCATCAATACACTAGCAAGGTCGTTGTTGCCCCTAGAAGCACTCGATATTTTGAGACACTAAATCAGCTACCAAGCGTAGTCTGCGGCACATACAAGAGCACGCCACATTAGATCTGCGCGAAGAGAAATAGCTGTCACTCAATACACAGAGCTCCGCGGGAAATTCGGGCTACGGATTCGAGATCAGCGTTCAAAACTGCATATAGTAGTACACATCGCATCATGGATTGCCACTGCCACCAAGTATCCTCCCCTGCTAAATATTTATCCCTACTGCCTGTCATACAACTATTTTGGATGAGTGTGGTTGCTTTCATCCAATAAAACAAAAAAAAAGATGCGGTATTAAGTTAAACAAAGCCTTTCACAAGAAAACAACGGTAGGCGAAGTCTTTGGATTATTGAAGGTGCCAAGATTTATGTGCATAGAAGAATGGAATACAAATCAGTGAAGAAATATGCATAGTGAGGGGAGTGAAACCATCCTCATTCAAAGGGTGAGCACATAGGGGCAGGAAAGATGTAAAGGATTGCTCAAGAAATGGATGACTGCAGAGGAAACAAGGCGGAAGTGGGCGGTGTGCATCGATAGAATTTGATCTGATGTGTCACAGAGATCAACAATATTCGAAAATTATTGAAAAACCTACTTTTAATTAAAAATAGACAATGAGGGCAGAGGAGTTAGACTCGTTCTTCCGTGGATGACGCATCGAAAATCACATACATCGAGAACCGGATTAATTTTACAATTAATCGTCTTAAACGGCTGCATCAACTTGCGTTCACTTAGCTAATGGGCTAGGTAGAATCCAAAGAGACAGCTTTACGAGCTGGACGAGATTCAGATGGAACAGTTCGATACTTCGAGAACGCCTGTGGATTGATGGAAGAATGTTTGATTTATATCTTCTTGGTAGCACTCATCACACTTCACATATGACAGCTAATGGCAGCTGAACTGTCCGGAGTGTGGCAGATAGTAAGAGGAAGTGGTTGTAAATTGTCTTGGTTGTACAGTTGGTGAACACAGACACCTGCTCCTTCTCACACTCTGATCTGCCATTTATGTTTTGATGATACTCATCATGTATGTGGATTTCTGTGCTTCTTTTGATTAAAAATGCCAAAGTGGTAGTAATATAGAACAGCATTTTACTTCATATTGCATTCTCATTATGGGTAAAGAGATATAATACATGGACCATATCATCCTTTCAAAAACAAAGATATAAATGCTTATTTTATCTATCTACCTGTTTATTTATTCATTTATTTAATGCACAGCATCTACAATGTGCCTCAAATAAGCAGAAAAATCCTGTTAGGCACATTCCAACGTTAAGCAATGAAAAGAAAAAAATCGTAGAATAAATAGGAGATGAGCACCCTTCTCCAGTGATTTCGAGAAATTATGCCCGAGATTATATTAGGTCGTCAAGTATGAAATGTCTGATTTTTTCAGTGGTTAGTTTGACAGCTGATATCTCCAGGATTTTCTCAGACCCACTCTCATCTTTCTTTCCATTATGAAGGTACATTCTCCCTCTCTTAAAATCACCTATTTGATTTTTGATCAACATAAAAATTTTTGTCTGAGAGGAATTTTTGTGAAACTACTCAAAGACAAAAAATCGTATTATTTCGGAAAATGGGTTCCATCGCGGATCCTGCAAAGCAAGGACAACTCGAAATACCCGAGAAATGTTTGGAGAGGAAGTGGCTAATAATCGAATGGGACGCTGATGTTTTGAGAAATTTCTACCCCGTGATATAAACCTGCAAAGTGAGCATTGTGATGAACCTGGATTATGATGCGTTGGAAGCTGTGGCTTGAGCGGATAAGAGCCACAGTATGCATGCAGCAAGGTCTGGCGTTCGTAACCCTATATTATTCAGGTGTTCAAGGCAATACGACAAGATCAATGGTAGTGACCTCCGTAGAACCGACTANTATATATATATATATATATATATATATCATACACTATATATATTGCAGAGAATTTGTGACTCTGTGCATGCGTGCGCACCACTATGTCTTGATTGCGCGCCGTATCCAGCGCGCGTGAACAATTATCCTCCAACATAGGAGGATTCTATAATTTACTCAATTAAGAGAAAGCATACCCACTGGGGTTTTTCAATAAGCTGAACACAAATATGAGACGACCGTATAGTACGGAAATATTGATTATATCGATTTTATTGGTTTTTCACCAGTTTTTCTCATGGTTCGGAGAAGACGTTCACCTTAGGGTTTTCCACTACGCTAATCACGAATGTGACAATCACTTTGCACGAAAACATCGACTATATCGGGTTCATTAATTTTTGTCCATGTGTCGGGAGAGACGTGTCCACTGGGGTTTTACAATACGCCGAACACAATTCTGACATCCATCTCACTGTCAGTGATTGGAACGATTTGCAAAACTGCTTTCTGGATACAATCAAACCCCTTACTTAAACTTGGAGTCGATTTACAGATTTTCCACTTCTGAGACTAAGCGTCCGAGCTGTTTCTAATCTTGGGAACTACGTGTAGCTGAAACGAAATCTAAGAACCATATCAGTGCCGTTGAGTAGCACTTCGTGGATAACCTCTGGGTCGAAGCCTGGCAGGAAAATTGGTTAATTTAACTCTGCACATGAAGACCTGGGGGCCAGCCGGGCGACGCCGCGTAGCGGCGGCGACCGGCTGGTATATATATACGAATACGTATATGCACACATATTGTGCATTTTGTACTTCCGAATTTCGACTTCCGGTACTTCTGCCATTCCGGTGTTTGTTGGAGCTCCCGACTTCCGAATTCTGACTTCCGCAATTAGAAATCTGTCTTCTGCTCCCTTGTGGCAATGTCTGCAACTGCATACCTTTGGATCGTGGTGAGCACGACAATATGTGCTATATTATCCATCCAAAACAGTCGTTCCCTTATCATCTTTGCCAATGACAGCCTTGGAATGTACCTGCTTGGAATCGGAACATCCTACGAGACGAATGCTGAAATCCTAAACATACTAAGGAGGAAACATTTCGTACAAATTGTTGAAAATGCTCTTCTAGGTGACAGCCTAGGCTATTACATAAAGGTGTGAAATCTCTTAGATAACCGAAGGAGCTCTGTGGTACTACACAGTACCAACACCCCGACACTTTTGACTTCACAGAACAGAGCTTTGTACCTGTCCAGAAAATACTAAATGAAGCTCTATCATTAGCATAGGCGCAACATAAGGGGCAGAAATTGATAGCACAAAAAAGTGTGTGTTCTGCCAATATTTGTATGGGGAGGAAATGTGCTCTTTGGCACTCGAACTGACGAGCTTATCATAGATGGAAAGTGAGTTGAGAGTTAAGCAAAAGTAGCCTAAATGGCTTTGTCGCGAATGGAGAGCACAGAGATGTTTTTCCACAAGTAGCGCACGATCTGACTTGTTCTTCGCAGGGGTTCTGACAGGGCGCGCACGTCCAAACTTGTCAAGTGCGGGGNTGGGGAGGAAATGTGCTCTTTGGCACTCGAACTGACGAGCTTATCATAGATGGAAAGTGAGTTGAGAGTTAAGCAAAAGTAGCCCAAATGGCTTTGTCGCGAATGGAGAGCACAGAGATGTTTTTCCACTAGTAGCGCACGATCTGACTTGTTCTTCGCAGGGGTTCTGACAGGGCGCGCACGTCCAAACTTGTCAAGCGCGAGCATTTCCCGCTAGGATCAACAGAAATCTATCAACGAACTACCAGAGTGGCTGCTGCTCTCTTCCTGACTATTCGCATTTTCACTTTGACTACAGCGTGGCAGCAGTATTAGCAAAGAATTCATGATGGGCTTTTTGATCGAAAGTGGACTTTTGTGGAAGGAGCGACCCTACTTCAATCATTGAAGTCCACATGAAGTCAGGATGAGAGAGGCGAATGAGAACGATTCAAGGTAATGAAGCTAGTAAACGTGAATACTAGATATACCAATACAGTTCAGTGGCTTAAACCTCAAGAGACCTGTTTGAATAGCCATTACGACCACTTATGTGCGCCATTCTCCCACAAGCTCCCTCTTTTTTCACGCATGTCATGGAAAGCTTCATGACCATGGATTCATAGTGGAATTGAGGTCACAACTTGGTGTAGGCACTGATTTCACAAAGCTGACTGCGAAGAGAATCACCAATATTTGCAAACAAGCGTTCTATATCTCCTTCAATAGTCCATAAACCCAAATAGAATAAGAAATATAAGCATAAGTCACACAATTTCAAATGAAAAGTCGATTATCCATACAGTTGCTGGTGCAATACAGGTCCTCAAAGCAGGTGGCGATGTGGCCATCTTTACGAAGCACGCTGCTATAAATTCTGATTCAAAGTTAAGTTGCAGTTTCTCGAAAGAAAACCTCCCCGTACAAGAGATCAAGACATGTTATTGGAAAACATTTTTAGAAATTACCAGATAATCCTGTCTTGCTATAAGATGTAATACTCTATGACAGAAAGCAATGAAAAGCTTCTGCTTTCTGTATGCGGTTTCAATCAACACCAACGGCGTCAGTGATACCGTGCTCTTGCCCGTGCTCTGCTGACAACAAGTTGCCACCACCACTGTCTTCTACTGCTCATCCAGTGATATCGAGTTGAGAAACACTGGTGGGTTTCCAGGCCTGAGTTCTGGTATAGGTGTTGAAAAGGCACCACGGAAGATGGATCCATTCTCTGACTCGTCGCAAGAACTTGTCCTCCATCATTCTGCGACGAACTCTCGATTTTTCTTGCCACAATCCGCACTAATGATTGCTTTTCAATTCTCTTTAAAATTGCCGAGAAAAACCGCGAACACAAGCGCCATAGAAGGCAGAACCCGGAGATGTAACAAACAGAACTGCAGAAGTTGCACGCGGATAAGAAAGCGTCGGTATTTTCGAACACGCTTAAAAATATTGACATCATTATAGTCGTTGTTAGTTTTTCGATTTCTTAGTTTCTTGTAGGGATCCTATCTTAGGAAGACAAACGGGCCACCAGCTGTCATGAAAAAGTAGGAATAATAAATTACTGTGCATATGGTCATGTTGAAAAACCATAAATGAAGCGACAATAAATTTAGAGGTTTGCGCGAACTTGTTGTGCCTACTGGAAATATCAGCACTACTACCTTATATTTCCTTAACCAATCCGTGATTCCTAGTATTGTGTCTTTTATCACGGCAGCGTGTCGAATCTCGGCTATCAAGCTAGAGACTATGATGTGCCTGCAAACTGTTGTTCTTCGAGTCTGAAAATATAATACTTTCTAGACAGGTACGATGCTCTGTTCTGTGTACGCAGAAATCTCGGAGTGTTGGTTCTTTGTACTGCCACATCCTCGTTTAAAGAAACTTCGCCCAAGGCAGCTGTTCTGTTAGATCCAACACGAAAGCAGAAGCTCACGCGCCTAACGGAAGAGGATCTGAGCAGAAGCTGAATGGGTGAGTCATATCTCGTGCATTTAATACAGCACGAAAAGGCCGGAGCGTTGACCCCGAAAGAGCTGCTCGTATCGTCACAATCTCGCTGGCTCGTTACGGAGAAAATTGCCTTTCATTAAAAATTATTTACCCTAATCTGAGTTGCAGGTCGTGGACCTGTTCCGAGAGGCAAGACTACGTGAGCGATGTCCGGAAATAAACACTCGCGAGATATAGCTATTTCAAACCGACGAATCATATTAGTGGCACAAGAGGTTCTGGGGTGGCAGAGCTGGCTTGCGAAGGTATAACCCATTATTTGATGACACAAAGTTCGGCCTGCTTAAAGCACAAAAAAGTCTGTCGTTCACAGTTCAGCAGAATGACATATGCTGATTCTTAAAGAAAAATGATGACGCTTTGACATAAACATATTGCAGTTATGGGATGTCTTGTGGAATTTAGTATTTATTCGAATTCTGTTTATTTTTTTTTGTTGAAATTCTCGCGTCAGCAACGGTGGTGAGCTGCGACGGTCACTACTGCCCTGACCCTTCCCTGCTAACCGCCTTTCCACACCCATACATCAGTATTCTGTCGATTCTCTAAGCTGGAGTTTCTTCTACTGTACACCTTTGTGGCAGGCCAACACGTTTATCTTACTACCTTACGTTTTACTCTGTCGACATTGAGTCACCTAATCATCGACGCATCGAGACCACGCGAATTTCAATTGACGCAGAGTTAAAATTTTATTTTGTACCAATGCAACCATTTAAGGTATACTAGGACATTGGGATATTCGGTTATGTTACGTTCACCACGTCTCGCCCTTTGTCCATTCAGGAGAGAGTCAAGCTGGTTCTGTTGAGGAGGCCGTCGCAGGACCCTGCTATTATCGTCGCTATCGATTGACCGCAAGCAGATCAGAGCGTCTCCTTTTACGTCAAGTGCCTATGGACTCACCTGCTAGACAATAAAGATCAAGTGATTGCGTGCGTGTTGGGGAAGAACCGTGAGTAGGCAGAAGAAGTGGCTAAGGCCGGAAACGAGCTTTTCAGGACATCTGGTAATCGCGGTCAATCTGTAAATTCTATTTCCTCTCCTTCTTTAATTTTCTCTGTACCTGTGGTCGAGAAGGTGAATTCTCAAAATCCTTTTCAATTTCAGAGTGACGTAAAGGAAAGGAAAAGTTCTACCGTTCCCATCGGTTTACAGGAGCCATCAGGCCCTTCCCCGAGTTCTCAGATTTCGTATGATTTCAGTCGTGTCAAACAAGTCCTTGAACATGTCTGTAGCAAGTATTCCAGTCACACATTATCTATGTAATAGCCACATCACCTTTTAAACAAGTTCAAAAGATGGTGATACTCATTTCATTAATATATAGCAGAGCTACTCGCGGCAAGGTGTTTCTGTGTATGCACATTCTTCATGACCGAGGCAATTAATGCTAGCGTGCATGCGTACGTCAAGCATTTCTTGACATGATTATTGAACCAGAAATAACAAAAACGCAGATGACATTCCTGTTTGTGGCGCACGAAATACTCTAGGTGGTGGTCGTGGGCTGTTTCCACCAATAGTTTAGTTCCAGTGAGTATAGTACAATTTAGTTCCACCATGTAGTCTAGACCGAGGCCTCGCAGCAAATATAAATATATGCACCGAAACTAAATTGCATGTGATAAATGTGAACAAGAGCATCATTCCTCCCAGCTCATGAAAACCTTCCATTCATTCTTGCGTTGACATCCATAGCAGGTGGTGCTTTGGATCTAGCAAAGTGGACTCCTCCCCACATTCAGCTTTTTTCTGACTAAGTCGAATGTACAGTGCTTCAAAGTGATGAACTCTCATTCCTTGTCAAACGCGAATGCAAATAATGCAATTTCGCAACTATGAGAAGTGTCATTTTCAGACGCTTGGTTTTGAGCAGTTGCCCCTGTATCTACCCTATTTGGAGCAGTTACGGCTGAGCGGAGACAGATCACCGGCCGGTCCCCTATAGCATTACAGGCATTAGAGGCCCAGTAATTCGACGGCAGATAATGGTGAGGCGAGCCGGCCGAATGAGGTGACTGAGCAGCATGAGTGAAGAGTGAAGCCATGAGTAAAGCACTGTAGGTTAACCTAACAGTGAGCCATTCTTTACCCTAATTGCTTTTCTTCAGAGGTGATTTAAGAAGATACAGAATGGTGGACAATGCACTCATACCACCGAAAAGTAGACATCCACATGTTTGTTTTCAGACTTTTAAGAAATCTCTCTATGTGATTGTTCTTTCGGAAGAGTGGCTCACCAGAGCCGGGTTTATCAATGGAGCAGTCACATTTCAGACCACCTCGAGAGGAGAGAAGGAGAACGCTCAACCAATGGAACCAAGTACCAATGCAGCAGAGGCTGGCACAGTAGGAAGGAGGCGCAAGAGAAGGAGGAACGATAGATGCTAATGAAAGTGTGGACATCCCTTCACGTATAATTTGCATTGTTTCTCGAATTTCGATATGCTCCTTAGTTTTGGCTTGTTTTTCGATTCCAGTAAATAAATAAATAATATAACCCTCGATCCGGTCGCCTTGTCGTGGTGGGGTGGCTTGAAGGCCGTTAGGTTAACACCGATTTCCGAAGTTCTGCGATGCCGGTTCGTCGTCATGGACTAAGGACTGTTGAGCTTTCGAGTGGACCAAAAGACCGGAAATGCCTCTGGAAGTAACCGGACCAAGGAGGCTAGTCTGCCAGGGTCTGCAACCCACGCAGATGAAGATCAAAAGACAGCCAAAAGGTCAGCACTACAGCCAGTGTTCTTTCCAGGAATTTCGTCAATATTTCAGAAGATGAGGTATTATTCGCACGTATAGCTATTGTCTTATTCAGTTCATATTCAAATAGAGATAACAATAATTATCATCAGCAATTCTGAATTATCTCCCTATTATCTTATCGCGAATGCGGAAGAAATTTTTGTATCAGGAAGAACCGTTGCTTTTCTGTATACCTCTTGGCTGCCCCAGCTGTAATTAGTTGAGCAGCCAGAGTAACTGAATCTGAGGCATTGACCCAGCTATGCCCTATATTCAGAAGAATGTAGGTCAATGCTGCTCAGGACATCCGCATCTGTCCGCTGCCACATCGCTAGGAGCGGTGTCTGTCCGCTTTCACACCGACAGGCGCGAATACTTTTCCGCCCCTACACCGTAAGGAGCGTGGCATCGCACCGCATTTGCGGGATGGTGTGGCAATCTTGGCGGTGTAGTGCAACGCAAGGGGCGATGGAATGTCTGAGTAATGGTTCTTTAAGTGCTACTGCATTGAGATCTCATTCTCCACCCTATTCTAAAGAAGGCTCGGTAAATATCAACTGGCGGTCTGCGCACGCTCATCAGTTAGCAGATTTAAGTTCATTCCACTTAAAGAATTTGATTTGTGTTCGGATCGCAAGAAAATCCTCGATCTGCGGCACATTGTGAATGCCAGCAAATCACGGATTCATTCCGAACTGTACAAATAGAAAAGAAATCCTTGGGAAATGTTGTCGACTATTCTGCACAAGTATCTGCAATATCCGCAACATCCTAATTACAGTTATCAATAATTTTGATTCAGGCGTGGGGCCGGGGATGGAATCAACCGTGACCTAGGAAAAAACCATGTTGCACCATTTTTGGTCACAAAATAGCAAGTATTTCTATAGTTTAGGTGTTGTCCCATATAACAGTTGAGGGTTCTTGGCTGTGCTATAAATACAGACCTTAGCTTTGATCTGCACTGTGAAAATGTGGCGCATAAGACAATGAACGGGGTGCATAGTATACTTTGGACCAAATAACGTATTCGAATAAAAAATTCGAAAAAACATTCGAATTCGAATAGTTCAAAATTCGACTATTCGAAAAAAGTCCATTTTCGAATTTATTCGAAATTCGGCCATTCGAAAAAAGTCCATTTTCGAATTTATTCAAAATTCGAATATTCGAAATGGGTCTACTTTCGAATTTATTCGAAAATCAATTCGGCTTTCTCTCGAATAATCGAATAACTTCGAATATTAGGAGGAATTTTGTGTCCGCACAGTTCTGCTTTTCAAGCTGCCAGGCTTTTCTCTGTATTATAGGATGGTCCGCAGAGGTCAAATGATCAGCAGTGTATCTGATTTTTGAAGCTCTTCATAATGTTACTCATTCATTAATCACGTAATTCCATACTGATAGTGCTCCTCAAGGTCAACCCCGAAGAAAGAAAGAAAAATGATTGCCAAAGAATAATGCTATGAGATTGCAGTATCATTTTCTGCCCTGCGTAAGGCTGCCCCCATCATCCACCACAGCAAGACTCGTCAAAAAGGACTTCCATGCGGCAACAAGGAGGTGTTGCTGTTGTGATTTCCTACATAAGCCTCGAGAACGACTTATGAAGTGGAAAGCTTTGAGGTCACTGTCATCGTAGGGAACTTTTCAAGCAAGAGACACATGAAGACCATCTTGATGAGACCCCGCCGTTAAGATTTGGTGCCATATTGCAGCTTGAATCCCTAGAGCACTGATTCGGCCGGTATATTTCCTCGCATCTTTGAGTTATGAGAATGTCATGGTTGAAGTCAAACATACTTGCAGAGCGTCTATCATAGCAGAAGAAATCTTCACCTCCATGACTTCAAATTCTAAGATCATCGAAGACTCCACGCTTTCCGAAATAGTCATGCTGCTCGAGTAATCGGATGAAAACGAACTCAAATTTCAAATTTATTCCATTATTCGTAGTTTGAAAAACCGAATATATTCGAAATTCGATTATTCGATAAAAGTGAAAAATCGAATATATTCGAAATTCGATTATTCGAAAAAATTAAAAATCGAATAAATTCGGAATTTGATTATTCGAAAAAAACATTATCGAATATTCCAAAGTATAGTGCACAGTATCGTCAAAGCCCTTAGTGTACCTGAAAGCCTACAAAAGTTCCGTTAGACCCATGCCGAAGTACTGAGTTGTTCAACTCATATCGTTGCAAAAATATTGTGCTGGGCAATAAGTCCGTACAGACATTGAAACCGTTATTTTCCAAAAGCAACAACAAACACAACGAGTGATTCATATACCTCCCTCTTCTTCGCTATTGATGCTACCTGAAGCAGAGTAGCATCTATTGGTTCTACATGTTTCCGTGAAAAGCCACATCGTTTGAGACGACTCAATTTCTGGCCCTCGGCGGCAACTGCTGAATGGAACACTGTAATATGTCAAAGGAAGTGTTGAGTTGCACAAGCCGGAGTAGACTGAGGGAATAGACGAGTCGATAGTCAGGATTTATTAGCCGGGTTCAGTAAATACAACACACTCGAATGGGCCCTTTATACAACGTTCTTGAGTACTACATAGCACAACATTGGTGCGATTTTGGAAAACATAAACATCGAGGATCAAAGTCCAAGTTTTACTCTTGAACGTATAGAAAACGTAAGGTTTTTGTGTATAGCATATCTAATATGGAGTAAAGGAAGAAGTTGGAGATTAATTCAGGATCATACGAGGGCGGTTTGAAAAGTTTCCGGAATGACCACCAAAGAGTTGTTCTTTTTCAAAAATTCTCTTGCAATTATGTGGGCCAGTTCTTCACATAAATTGATCATAAACTTTGGATTGATATGATCAAGGCTCTGCTTTTGACAAGTGGATCAACTTGTGCAACTTCAGCTGCGCTCAGTTGCGGACAGATAAGAAATTTGGGCGTTTATTCATTCTTTCAGCTGGAGGAGATAATCGATAGTAGACCAAATGGGACTTAGGTGGTGATTTTGAAGAATCATCACCTTCATTTTCCACTTGGAGTATCTGAGTTTTAAAAACCAGCCGTGGCATAACGCGATTAAACAACAAACCATGCGCTAAACGCCGAAAACAGGTCACCATTTTGGAGAAATTGAATAAAATCGTTCACAAGGTTTTGAAAGATGGGTACAAGTGAATGCTGAGAACGGGAGTTTGAGGCTTCTCTTACGAATAATTAAGTTCGACTGTACCTAACGAATTGAGTATGAAAAAACATTTTCAAAACACTGTGCCGCATTTGCTCAACCTTTGATAAAAACGCAACCCAGCATGAAAGTTGATCAATTATTTTGGAAGAATGAGAAATATATCAATCCAAAATTGTGATCCATATTGAAGTTTAGATCACGCGCTACAAGCTGGTCTCAATAAAGGCGATGAGAACAGCAGGTTAGACACGAAGAATGGGTTCTAAAGGTAAACACACCTTCCACTGAGGTGAGATGGTGACGGCATCTGTTTCTGGGAGTTTCAAGGGAAGGGTGGGGAACTTATCACAGCTGAATATTCGTCAGTATTTGTGGAAGCTCTGTACGTGAAAACTTGAGCGACACACACGAGTTTGACCAAGAAATAGGAGTTGTCCCTCCATGTCAGCATGAGCGCGATTGCATGGGTTACCACTTGGAAATAACTTGTCATAATAAAAATTTCAAACTTGATCTCATCAAATGAGTTTCTTGTCTTAGCTTCCTCGTACTTTAACCTGCCAGAGCAGCCTAATGACTCCCCGTCTAAGGAGAGATTCCAACCAAGCGACGAGTTAATCATGGTCCAATCCGGTTATTGTGAGTACTCCAAGTAAACTCATTCTAGGACAAGAATGGAAGAATGAAAATAGACGGGAACACATGCACTGGGGTTCAAAGGGATAGGGTTAAGAAATGAGATATTAATTGCATCCGATTTGTTTTGTTTTCATTGTCATTCCGGAAACTTTTTAAACCGCCCACGTAAAATTGGCATTAGTAGAATTACTTTCCATCCCATCATCTTGATTATCGTTTCGGCGAACTTGGCACAAAAGACTTGTGGCTTCTCAACGCGGAGGGTCATATCGTACTGAGCCCTTCGATATTTTTTTGCAGATCGAACCGACTGAGCTCAGGTTTTGCTTGGAGTTAACATCCGCAGTAATTCTTTTTTATATCTAATGTAAACCCCAAGGGATAATCGTTGCAATACTCTTCAAACTGCACGGGCAAAAATTGATAACCCTGAGGCGGACACCCGCACTGCCGTGTTGTATTTTGAGCAGATCTAACTTCGTTTAAGAGGCATTAGGTGTAGCCTGCTGAGCTGCGTTTGACCCATGACTAAATTCGAACAATGGAAGAGGTTTGAGGTTTTTGTTTAAGTTAAGTTGGATCGTCGCATCAGCGAGCGAGAAAACAGGGTGTAGCGGTAATTGAGGAATCAGTCATAATATTCGTAAAGAATAAAGCAATAGCTACGAAACGGTTCCCGTTACGTGATAGAGCAAAGCTCAAATCCTAGCAAAAAACAAAACCAAATGGAAAAAACCACACGGACCTGATGCCAAACATAATAAGTAGAAATGAGAGAGGACGCACAATCTACAAGGAAGGAGGTGATAAAAACACGAAGGTTTTTATCATTCTCGGAAGCGACGAAAGAAAAAAAATGCTCGATCTGGAGAAGCTTTGTTTCCGCGAAAAAAAAACCACTGATCGTCTTCTATTTTACCAAATAATTTGTGGTGAGTGCAGCCTCAAGTCTGAGGACCTCTTTTCATCGCGCCGATTGACCACTAAGAGTGGACCTACATTCCAGGTCAGAAAATCTAGACTATACTGCTGGCGATATTTTTCACTTACAGCACTATCTCCAGAGTCAACGAAATTCGCAAAAATCACTTTCTTCCTATCAGATACAATACATTCAGAAGATTATCTGATCGATATCCTATCCCAAGATGCCTTAAAGGGTGCACTCACGGAAATTCTTGTGTTGAAGATTTCCCTGAATTTCGAGGTTTTCAGGAACGATGAACTCATAGTCAGTGATCAAACAGCTCGAAACACGCCGAACGACGGGAAATGAAGGCACAGTTTTCCATGCGCCCTCAGCGCCTACGAGTTTTCCGCTGAGGGTATACGCGTGTGACGCTACGAAATATTGTGGATGGTGCGCATTTCATGCACTACATTGTACACTGTTGCATACACTACACTATACATTGCGCTGGTCGCATGCCAAGTCAATAGCGTTAACTGGCGCGGCGGACTCCAAAATAGCCATGCTCGCATCCGTGTCCACGGTAGTATCTCCGCAGGTAGGCGGTTATTCTTCGCCTTCAACTTACCGTTGTGATTAACTAGCAGCCGACTACATGGTAAGCGACTCACCTCAAAAGTGAAAATTTCCGTGAGTGCTGCCTTTAAAAGCAGTGTGCCACCTCGTTTTCGTGTTTGAGCTATTAGCAGATTGTGGATCTCCTCGACACGATGATTCCAGAGATGTACACAAAATAGCTCAAAAACGTCCTCTAAACCCGTTTTTCGGAATGGGTCTATAAGGGGTTTGTAACAGTTTGCTGACCCAAATTGACGTGTGAAGCCGTCGATCTTATCGATCGTACACGTCAAGACTCGTTGGCTAACGTTGCAGCTGTGGCGGGCAGCCACCCACGGACCGCTCCGCCCAAGTGGTCCGTGGGCTGCACTTTAGACACTCCCAAAAACGGGGTTTTCGTCACTTTTGTGACATTTTGCCGGCGTAACCTTATCATAGCGCCGGACCCATCTCCCCCACTTTGGACGCCGGCGTACCCTTATCATAGCGCCGGTCCCGTCTCCCCCACTTTGGACGCCGGCGTACCCTTATCATACCGCCGGACCCGTCTCCCCCCCCCACTTTGGACGCCGGCGTAACCTTATCATAGCGCGGGACCCGTCTCCCCCACTTTGGAC
>JARK01001347.1:2834802-2845909 GCA_000688135.1 Ancylostoma ceylanicum | reverse complement strand
CCCGTACCTCTTGCTTGTTCTCTTCCCGACTGCTTAACTCGACTGCACCACACCATACCCTTTCTGATATTATCGGTATCAGAAGAGTACGGTATGCAATCACTACCACTGACCAATCAGGGAATTTCGTAACGCTCTGACACACATATACACTCACAGACATACTTACGTACAGACTAAGCGCGTTATTATAAGTCATGATGATTGTCTTTCGACATAATCTTTATTTCAATACATTCACAGTACAGAACCCGCTTAATTCACGATGTTGTTGCAATCACAGACATACACAAGAGCAACTTTCAGAAATAAGGTTGATCTCCACAATGTACAATGAGTCCATTTCACCAGATGGGAGAGAGGTGTTTAGGTGTAAAATGCTACTCATCACAAGCTTTTTCTAAGACTGGTGGGAGAACTCATTGACCAAATAAGGTGGAGGACATACTGAAGTGAACAACGGTGATAAAGGCACAAATTAGCTGCGGAAGTCACGTGGAGTTCTCGACATACAATTTAGAGCAAAGCTATAAGTATCAATCAAGACAAGGCAAATAAGAGATAGGCTAAGCCACCAATGTACAGTAACATTTCAGTTGAAAAGCATAAAACGAAATTTCAAGTGTAACATGAACAAACGAGCACTACAGTTCTGCTATATTACAGATAATGTCAGTGATGACTCTGGCTACTGGTGAGTGGCTGCACCTGCCGCTCATCGTTGCTGATTGATCGGTCGACTGTCCAGTTACACACCGCACTGTAGTAGGCAGTCTGCAATCAGACTATGGTAAATTTGATTCGCCAAACATAGTCTCCTCGAAAAGCTAACATTTTCTCTCAAAAAAAGAGATATCTTTGTAGCATATACCAGTAAATAGCAGTAGCACTAAAATGCAAAACAAAACCTAAAAAACAACGGGTTGCTGTAGCATGTATTCACAATTTTGCTGAGAAAAAATTGAGTGCGAATCTCCTAGGGTCTGAGTTGCAACCTAACAATAAACTGTTAGCATTAATTGTAAAGAAACCGTACTATATACATACGTATTCAGCATAATTTCAAAACAGCTGTCTATTTCCTTAGCTTTAATTAGCCTGGTCTCGATAAACTTCGAAAATATGCTGCGCAGAAAAATTTTGCCTATATCTGATCCCCGCTTACTGGGCATAAGATATTCTGAAGATCAGAAAACGATAGGTTTGCGATTCGAAACAATGAGAAAAGCAAAGGAAGACATAAGTGGTATTTCCAAATACTAGGTCCCCAACCAGCTTCACTTTTCTGGCGAGAGATAGGGACCCTTACCTTGGGGAATCGTGGAAGCGTAATACGGGGAGCGCAAAGCCCCTCCTCCCGCACCACCACCCATCCGTACCTTGACAGCAGCAAGAAATAATGTGTGAACTAATAGAAACTCATGCACATATTAAGTTAATGTACAGGGGCATAAGTTTACCTACACCGTTTGGTGGCTTATTTCTCGGCAGTAGTGACATGTTTTTCATCCTGGTAGATCTCGCGAAATAGTGCCGGATTTAGCGATTTTCCTATCACAAACATGCTCTGGAGACTTGCGACATAAGAAAAAAATTTATCGGAAACTTTCGATTGAGGGTTTCAGTGCCGCCTAGTGCACTGATTCACCTCTTTCAATGGAAGAAAATTTCCGAAAGCAAATCTGGTGGAAGTTCCCGCTTTTTTTCAAAAGTCTGTTTTGAGGCCAAATATTCCAATGCAAAAGTCCCCCGGAAAGTTTGGTTTCGACCAAAAGATACTTCAAACTTCCACTATTAGGAAGAGAAACGAGAGAACATGAGTGCATGGTGGAGAAATCAATGAGCAAACTTTTTACAATAACTGATGCCCCCTGTGCATGTAGTTGTTGTTGCATTGCAGGGCCAAACTACATAGGACTACGTCGTGAAGAGTTAAATTCTGGGAGGAGTCGCGAAGTCAGCCCATAGGGGACGCTGATATGCTACGCTATTGTACATATGTATAATTCGCTGAATTGTAAGGTGTAGCTCATCGAACAGCCAAACTTGAATTGTGGTATTCAACCTTAGACTTACTGACTGTAAGCGTTATGCTGTACTCAGACATTCAGGCGTTTGGAGCGCCGGCGAATCCGCCCACTTTCAGCCGATGCAGGCTTCCAGCAGGTTAACCTGGCTGGAGCAGGAATACTTGCTGAAGGTGCGGATGGAGCAGGAAAACCTGCTGTGAGTGCGCATGACGCAGGACTTCAGCAGGTATTCCTGGAGCCTATTTTTTTTCTCTATTGCCACATGGCAGCCGAGGTGTATATAAGCCGGCAGACGGCTTTGGAAACTTAGTCTTGCTTCCGCTGCGGCGGAGAGCAGACGGGTCCTACGGGACTTGTCTGGCCAACTGAGGCCCGGTTGAAACCGTGGCCCAGTGTAACGAATGGCCAGACGAGACGCGTGGGTTGCGCTCGCGTGCTGGTGCGGTGCGGGCGGGTAGATCCGTCTTACCACAACCGTCCGGCTCGCTGACTGCTGGCTCTGGAAGCGCATACGCTTCCGGGGAACTCATTTTTGTAGCCATCGGTTGCTGTACGGGTCCGTTGTGTTTTTATCCTACATGAGAAGGGTAAAAACTGTTCCAATGCAATCGAATACAAGACTTATTCTGGACTAGTACGTCTTTAGTCATGCTTGTTAGGCACCACTATTAAGGCGGCTAGTACTAGCGCTGCAGGTTAACCTGCCCGACTCCTGTCATCCCAGCGACAGGTTAACCTGCCCGACTCCTGTCATCCCAGCGACAGGTTAACCTGCCCGACTCCTGTCATCCCAGCGGCAGGTTAACCTGCCCGACTCCTGTCATACCAGCGGCAGGTTCACGGCAGGTCTCACGCAGGATAAGGCGCGACAAACGGCGGAATAGGCGCGACAACCCCGCCCACTTTTGCGTTCGTCCCGCAGGTGTCATGCCGCGAGAAACGCTGTAGGCCTGCGCGACAAACGCCTGAATGTCTGAGTACCTACATAAACAAAAAAAGAATTACCTCACTGTGCATCGGACTGGCACAGCCTGGAGTTGCAGTGGAGTTGTTTAATGGATAACTGCTCTGAAAAGACTGTCTTTGCCTTTACAGAACTATATGGTGTCCGTAGCTGGAAACGAACGTACAGTTCTGGTCACTGATTTTAGTGTCGGCACTTCGAGATTCTGCAGAAGTCGGGTGGAACTGAGTGAAAGTCTGCTGAGTGCCATGCTTAGTGAGGGTGTGGTGTCGCAGACGGACTGACGTGGATTCACAGACAATTGGCCATAGCTAAAAAGGAAAAGTCAAACTTCTTGGGAAGTTTGAGAGCGGAAGTATTCTTAAAATGGAATTCACGCCAAATCCGGTTTTTTCAAATGTAGTAGCATAAGATGAGGAATTTTCTCATCCAATTATTCCCGAAGACAATTTTCACCAGATATTTTTCCGTGATAAGAATCACTGATGCCCACTAACATCTCAACCTTCTATGGCCCAAAAAAACTACCTTAGATTTCATACAGAGTGTGATTTGTGCGCCTCACTCTGGTACTTGTACACCGGCGGTTTCGTCTGATTTCCTGGGAAACTCCGTGTCAATAGTGTACTTTCGCGAAATTCCGCCGGTTTCCGCGTAAATTCTGGCTGAATCTCGTGTAAATCGTGCATTTTCAGAACCACTGGCGGATTTCCCCTGAATTCCCGGTAAATTCCTGTTAAATTCGGTCGGCCGCCGGTTTCCGCCTAAACTCCGCCTAAATTCCGGGTAAATTGGGAACGTACTAGATCATGCGAAAATTTCTCCAACTTTTTGGTAGATCTCTCCAAAGCTGTGTTTGTACTTCTTCGCGAAGCGACAACGTTGCGACGATGACCACAACATGTGCAGCATCATAGGTAAAGGTGTGTTTATACTTCGCCNCGGGTAAATTGGGAACGTACTAGATCATGCGAAAATTTCTCCAACTTTTTGGTGGATCTCTCCAAAGCCGTGTTTGTACTTCTTCGCGAGGCGACAACGTTGCGACGATGACCACAACATGTGCAGCACCACAGGTAAAGCTGTGTTTATACTTCGCCACGACTCTACCGTCGCGTAGAAGTAAACTATTCAAGAACGCTGGGTCCCACGTGGATGCATGCGCAAGTTGTGGTTGCGCAGTGGTGGCTGCGTTTATTTTCACGATGCGACGTCGTGAATTCCTATCGTTTCCTGTATATACTTTTCCCTCCAAAAACGACGCGATAGACCGAATTTGCGTCGCGTCTGCTAGCATGCGCGACACGGATCGTTGCTTTTGAAGGAAGAAGAATAAACAGAACGCGACGAAAAATATAAAATAAAAATAAATGCAAAAAATATTAGAGAAATTCCACGTTCTATTTCACTTTCACTGATATCGGTTATTGGATGTGCCCCATTAAACTCGTTTGTGCATCTTATGGCAAAACAGGAATCAATTTCAAAATTCATCGAATTTACCAATGTTAAAGGCACAGAAACCACCTCGCTGTAATACGAAGCAACAGCCCCTACAGATAAGCGAGCTGATTAGGTGATTCAAAATGAGCTCTGCTACTGCTGTGGTTGTGTGGCACTCCACTGCAGCTACGTGTTGAACCACACTGGGCAGATTTTTGCTTGTAACGACAGGAGTTGCTGGCGTTACCTGTGAAGCTAGATCGTGCTTCATCGCCTCTATCCGTTGATCACGTTTGGTCGCGCATTTGCGCGTTTTCACTTGTGTTCTTGTAAATTCCGCCTAAATTTCCCCTATGTTTCCTGTAAATTCCGTCTAAATTCCTGGGGGACTCCTCACACTTTTCCGAGCAATTTAGGCGGAGTTTCCCAGGAATCCAGGCGGAAACCGCCGGTGTACAAGTACCAGAGCATGAAGCCCACAATGCGGCAAATTTTCGGAAAGAAAGGTGACATGGTGTTGGTTTCAATAATAATTCCTACAATCTTCCGCAGAACACAGGAAACTATCCCTGACAGTCAAAATCATTCAATTGTGATGTCACGCCTACCTTCTCGACAGAGGCGAGAACGGAGTGCGCCAATTGTAGTTCTGTGAAGCGGTACGACTCATATAGGCAGTAGTACTGCTTGGAGTAGTATTAACAGAGGTAGGCATGGCTTGAAACGAAACAGTTGAACGACGAAGATGAGTGCTGAGTGAAGGCGTTGCAGTTGCGTTGAAAGCCGCGTTTCGACGTGCTATCCTGAACGAAATTTTGAGGATTTTCCCGTCTTGTGGACTTCACTCAAACTATGAACGAAAGATAACAAAGAAAAGACACGGAGTCATGCAGAGACAAGAGGGCCAACACAGAAGGTTGCTGCGAAATTAAATGATGGCTAACTTCCTGTACGTATAGAAAATGAGGCCGATGGAGACGATCACCATGAGAATGATAAATGCGAACGCCGAGACACCTGACTTTTCCACTTCGACGTGACCTTTGACCGGAGCGAACAACCGCGCCACGAAGTGCAGCTCACATCGGCTGCCCCAGTAACCAGGTGGGCAACTGAAATCGGTGTCATTATAAAGTAACTTCAAAGTAAGAAACAGAAGCCACTTAAGGGAGTTGCAGCAGATTGAGGTGCTAATTCGAAACGAGACCTATATTGCAAGAAGTCTTGTCCAACATAATATTATAGATCGTACTCCTAAGTGGTTTCGTAAACTTCAGGATACCACTTCGAATTTTGGCCAGAAATTTTAGCCCTATTAGTCCCCTTTTTAATGGAACAGCTCATTTTAGTGCCTTCCTCTTACTATAACATTTTCATGAGGATCTCTTCTTGAAGAACTCTTGGAAAAAGTGCAAGACTTCTTGAGTCAATATGCTTCAAAGTCTCATTAATATGCTTCAAAGTCTCATTTTTTTCGAGCCCCGAGAAAACAGAGGTGCTGCAGAGAAGTGAGCAGTTCTACCGCACCGCTCCATTTTTTTTTGCTGCGTTTTTTTTTTCGCGACCATAGTTTGAGAACACCCGCAGCTTTGCAATTAAACCAGAAAACGAAGAAAAAAATCAAACCCACTGGCAGTTCACTGATCTCAGCTCATACGTGACTTCATCGATGTCAACAGAACAATTTCCACCACGGTAGCACCATCCTGGAATGCTTATTTCGTTGCAGTGGTGGTGGTGGTGACAACTTCGTAAATTTCATGAGTATTTAACATCGAATGAATAGGTGTGAACGTGAGTAAGCAATTTGACAGAAATCTACTCGAGTAGTGCCAGTAGTAACTAGGCGGTTATATTCTGTAGTCAGTTCCTTAATAGCAGTAATGGTTCTATGTATTATATAATAGTAAGGAATGGCAAGAAAATAAACTTTGCTGAAGAGAGAAGTCTCCAAAGAATGTCCCCAAGGTCGAAGTCCCTAATCACAACGAGGCTTCAGAAAGATTTTCATTCCAAAAAAAAGTCACTTTTTAAAACGATACGATACTCGTGGTCAGCGCGCCAGGAAATTTTGAAAGATTCAAGGGCTCTCACAACGAAAAAGTGTTAACGTTTCCGATGCGAAACCAACTACTGACATCTGTGAATTTTTTTAATGTTAGGTCGAAGTCCGTCCCAAAGCCAGTAATTGTGATAATCAACGTATCAGCAGTGGAGTCGTTTTGAAGATAAGGAGGCTGATGAAAGTAACAGTAATATGCGTGCTTACAAGGGAAGGATACTTGGTCAGTTTGGCCATTCATAGAGAGATGTATACTGCCTCATGCAGCTTTCGACCCTGATTTCGAGTCCATTTTCAAAACTGGCCAAACTGCACTGTGTGATGTGTTATGCCCATTTTTGGTGTTGTGAATATCACGGTTGTGAAGCGATTTTTTTTCATTCGATGATCTCATTTCGGCAAATTCCAATGTTAGGCCAGCGTTTATTATAATTCAGAAGATTTCGAACCTGCACGTGCCCGTCTGGAGCAAGAAAGACTCATTTTTGCGCTGAGAGGCCTCTTTGTACACCAATCTCAGGGCTCGCAGATGGGTAGTGCCAGTTTGGCCAATTTTGAAAATAGATTCGAAATCAGCGTCGGAAGCTACATAAGGCACTACACATCTCTCTATGAATGGCCAAACTGACCAAGTATCCTTCCCTTGTTAGTTCTGCTTCAATCACAACAATCTCTGGGCCTGGATGCATCATTGAGGTTACCCAGGGTTAACACGACTGCGGTCTTGCCAACGGAGGGTAAATTTGGGCGGGGTTGAAACGTTTGCCGCTGCTAATCTCAATGGCGCATGCGGCTTCTGGTCTGAATTTTCATTGCTTTGAGACTCCCGTCACGATGTAATATAACAAGCAGATTACGGTAGATGTTCGACGCTACGGTATTATACCATGCGGGTTTGTTCGCAGTGCTGTCTAGTAGCAGCACAATAAATGTGTACTGTAATTGACTAAAGAGAGCCAACAGCTATTAGCAGAGAAGTGCCAGGCTCACCTTTGCACCTATGTTTAGCGTGACGTCTTCGCGCCTCTTCCAGCTTGTGGTCTATCCGAACAGGAGCAGCCGTACCGTACAACGCATCCAGTTCCTCGCTTTCGCTATCGTAGCTACCACCTAAATTCATATGCGATCTGTTAATAGATGGTACAGTACTTCTCTAAATTCTCCTAGCATACCATGATCCGTTCCAAGTTCATTGGTTTCATGAGGATGAGGGTGATGGGTCTCGTGCGAGTGATGTGAATGATCCTTCACTGTTGAATGGGAGGTCTCCAGTAGTTCCGGAGGTTCGTTGATCTGAACATAAGAAATATAAATTTCCCGCCAGTAAGGGCAAGTTATACTGGATGCGTTCGACTGACGCGCGTGCGTCTATATGGTGAAAAATAGGGGCCAGTCGCATCGCAGTCGTGCTCAGACGCGTGCGCTTACGGCCTCGCGATGCCAGCGCCTTTTTTTCAGTGACAGTTTCATGCCGCGTTGACCGATCATCACAGAAAATCTTCCGCAAACGGATGCGTGCGTTTAAGTAGTATAAATTGCCCTATAAAGAACGGTATAATGTTCACTTACTGATACAACTTATTGTTAACGGTATCCATTACTGTATCAGTCAGCAAATTTGAGATAATATCTTTCAATAGGCCTCATTTTTTGATAAAATCGTTTCTCAAAAGTATGCGGGAATGCCTTTCTACACTCTCCCAAAAATATGTACTGTGGTTAGAGCCGGGACATGCTACATGAAATAGAAGATTGATGAAGCTCATCAAACTCTCAAATGTTTGCATACTTCTTGATGAATGAGCGCTCATGGTCAAAAATAAAGTTCAAATGGATCAGAATTGGGTAACAAGTTCGAGCAGGAAAAAATAGCCATTTTTTTTAGAAGGAGGAGCGGTTTGAGAAAGGAACTCAGCTTCAGGGGCAAGTATATAATTATTTTCCAGCTCAAGTAGGAAAAAGCTCAGAAAATTGGATCACATACGTGTACGATCCCATCAATCAATTTCTTCGAATACCCACAACTAGCAAATAAGTTTGCTTTTCTTGGGGGATTCCGAATGTTTTTCTATAATTGGTCTTGTCTTTGTCGCAGAACACCGGGCAATCGAATTCGAGATCACTAAGGTAATCTAGCAGCAAATTCAGAAGGAGCCAGTGATTGAACCACAAGGGTTTACCCAATGACAGCGGAAAATCCACCTAAAAATCTTTTAAAAAAAACAAAGAGAGATTCCACATTCTGAGGCCGCATGCATCATATCATGGAGATTACCAAGGATAAACGTGTTAACATCCCCCAAAGCCATCTTTAGCACGTTCGTCAACAAGTTTACCATGGGTAATCCCAATGATGCTTCTAGTCCTTGCTATCAGTTTTCTCCCTCATTTCTATTGCATTAATTGGACTAGAAGTGCTCCACAAAATGAGCTTAGACACGGGAATCATTCCACTTGCGAAACGAATTAGTGACTCATTTTTTCTAATAGTTTATCTACCTGCATTATCTCAGTTTATTTAAATAGATTTCCGTAATCATTTTCGCAACATTGTGACTCAAGTAAGTGATAGTGAGCAAATAGAAACTGAGTGCACGGTGACTGTGGCTAATTACTTCTCCCACACTTATGTTTAGCTTCTAAGCACCACTGACTCATCGAGCCATTTGTTCCTGAAAAAACTGCTTGGGGTCCTTTTCTTGATAGCTCACTTGTAACAAAAAACGAGGAATATCACCAGGAAGGTCTACAAACGAATTAAGAGGTGAACCGAAATCATTTTAGGTATACTTAGGACCAAACAAGGTACCAGGCGCAGATATTTGAATTCGAAAGTTCGATTTCGAACAAGTTGAAATTTCAGATTTCAGAAAAAGAGGAAGAAGTACAACATTTGAGAAAAATCACAAGAAGAAATTAGTAGCCTTCTGTATTTCCAACATTCGAATTTTTTAGAACGGATTTTTGGGTTACTTGATTTTTTCGCTCAGCATATGTATTATGGAGCAAGAATTCTGACGACCGCACTCGTTCCTTTACTATGCCTTGCCAGCTCCCCAAGCTTTACATTTTTCTCCTTTCGCTAGCTTTTCTGACTATTCCAATGCTTATTTTGACGAAAAAATAAATAATTAAATACTGAACACATTATTGTAAAAGTGCTATCTGGACTATGCCAGAACGATGGCTTGAAAGATGGATGGATTAATGATTGGTTGAATATCATAATCATCAATAAACTACAGAACATTGCAACAGCAGAATTACTATGACATCTTTCCTGGAAAGATCCACATTCATGCAAAAAAGGTGAATGAACACCCAGTAAAAATGTCACCAATCAACGTTTCAATGCAAGTTGCAGGACGCAGCGCATACTAAGGTAAGCAAGAGAGAGTACTACGTATCGTCAGAGGAGCTAGGTTTCGGCCCGGATGCATAGGAAGAATGGATAAACTAATACCATGGGTATGATTACCCATGGGTAGCAGCAGGTTATGAACAATATAAAGTACTGGTGAGCTTGATTATGTGTGCCAGAGAGACGGTAAAATTGGGTACTATGGCATGTTTACAATGGGTAATCTCACCTGCGCACCTGGCCCCTGTAGAAGAGGAAAATGTTAGGTTTTTACAAGAAGAGTAGTGACGTGTAAGTTTACCCACTATTAGCTGCCAGTTATTGTTCGGTACAAACCTCATTTTGCTCTAGATCGTTCTTCTCCAACGCCTGTGCATCACTCCGATCGTCTCGGAACCATGAAGGGAGGCAGCCCTCTGAAAAACACAAACGTCACCTAATGCAGACAAAATGAGCCCCTTTCACTATATATTTGAAAAAAACGGTTTTTACCATACTTAGACAGAGTAAGTCTACTAAAATTTTTGTTGAGTACCTATGGGTGGAGAGATGAACCGAGGTTCCCCTTCCGTTATTTATTTACAGCTTCCATCGCTGTGTTATATTTTTTAGCAAGGATGACATGCATTGTGGCGCGCAATTTTTTTCCTTTGTGTGTAAAATAAATAAATACACAAACAAATAAATAAGCAATGACATAGCAGCGTACAGTTCCTCTCACCTAGCCAGAGCAGTAATTTCTCAGGAATACTGTGCCTGTGCCGGTGCATGGATGCCGAGTGCAACTTCTGTCATGGCGCAGTTCTACGCCCTCCTGCTTCAGCTCTCTTTGTTGCAGGCGAGAAAAAGAACAAAAACACAGCCAGCTGCACTGCGCGAACATGGCCCCAATATGGGCATTTTCTTACGAGTGCTGCGTGTTCCGCTGTTTCCAACAGAAACGCACTAACCATACATCAATTCAAACGACAAAGATCATGAGAAGAATCAAAAGCAAAGGTGTAAGCCAGTGGCGGACGCAGGGGGGACGAGGGGGGCGCCCCCCCCCCCGAGAATGGGTCGCCAAATTTTTGAAAGTACTTTACAAAACATATAAAAATCTTGTATTAGTTTATTTTTATTTGTTTATTTTTATTATTATTTTTAAAATATTGATTATTTATCATTTATTATTAAAGTTAATATTTTTATTAATTTTATTTTCCGTCGGGGTCCCCAAAACGGCGGAGACCCCAATTTTTTTCCCA
>JARK01001347.1:2793313-2834564 GCA_000688135.1 Ancylostoma ceylanicum | reverse complement strand
CCCCCCCCCCTCCCGCCCACTTTCTGCGTCCGCCACTGGTGTAAGTAGATTTCTGATTCAATACGGCTCCAAACAAAGTTGTATCATGACCCCTTACAAACGATTAGGTGTCTGCGAGACAACGTAGTTGAAATTGGATCCTTTAGCACATTTTGTTCGATTTTGTTTCTTCTACGAAGTACTAGCAGCGACAACCTTGTAAGTCTCTTGGCTCAGGCTTGGGTTATGTTTATACTTCAGACGATGGCGTTGTGGTAACAGTAAGAACACGGGCGTAGCGAAGTTAAGTTAGATATTGGCCAGAATAGCTAGTGGAAGAAGGTAACAGCAACAGATCCTAGTCTACGTGGTCGAAGAGGTCGTAATATCGCTCCTCCTCACATCAAGCAACGCGAACGAAGCTCATCGCATGGGTTTCGAACGAAAAAAAGTATAAGCAGTATGTGGTAAAAATTCACAACGTCTTGTCACGAAGATGACCTCCAATTGGCACAAGGTGGCCACAACATCAACATGCTTCCATGACGGAACATCCGCTTTTAAGCAGGTAGCATGTGAGCGGTGGGAGCGGCGCGGCGAAGTGTAAACACTGCCTCATTGATGTCGAATTTTTGGCAAGCGCTTTCCAAAGCTTCAAAGGGTAGTCCAAATGCTGAATTGCAAGGAATTTAGACTCCAAAATCTGGAACGATTCTTAAAAATTATGAAGATAGATGAAAAACCAAGAGAAACGACTGTTCGTTTCATTCTTCGTAGTGGAAAGTTTTAACATTTTACCCGGTACGTAACACATCCTGGAAACCCTTGCTTACGTCACAACAAGCACAAATCCATATGCTGTATGGAAACAGCCGAGAGTGCCTGTGAGCAGGGAAAAATATGGAAAATATAGCATTAGGGGGTGGGTCGAAGTAACGCCCGCGGTGTGCTATTTGCGGAAAAAATTACCGTTGAGAGAATTGAAGAGAATAAGTCACAGTCTCAGATTACTCATTTCCTAACTTCTAAGAATTTCTGCAGTTTTTTTTCGTCTATACCCGAGGATTATGCAGCCTCTTCACGAAGAGATAGAATAGTTGTGGTGCAAAATCTTCACCAATACCCATACACCTCTTTTCCAATTCCCTGCTCTTACAGTAGTATGAATCTCTAAAGAATAGCACGAAAATTACGCTAACAACAACTTCTTTAAAAAATTCCAGTCATTTGATCTTCTAATTTCGTGGTTTCGTGGTTTTTATGATCTCAGCGAGCAATTATGCTTGCGTAGTGACTTTTGGCGCATTGTTCTTTTTTTTTGATACTCGGAAGCTCCTAAAGTAGTATAGCTTGGTCAGAGAGGCTGTAGAAATAGTAAGTACGCGACTGTAAAAAACGAGTAACTGCTGCAAAGAACATAGACGTTAAACTGGTACCTAGCATACAGTACCGTCGGTAGTCTTTGGAAAAAAGACGAAAAAGACGCAAAGGTGCGTCTTTTGCGTCTTTTTGCTATAACTCAGTTCAGTGCAGAGATGTCTGCATATATGTATACATTTTTGCAATCAGCGCCTCGAGATCTATAAGAAAACGTTGTGCAAGTTTTTGAACGTGTGCAAGCTTATGCCCTCAGGGCATTGGTGCTATAAACTTCATTGAAAACGAAAAAAGATGCTGCAAAACACCATTAGCTCCTCGAAAATCTCAAAGCCATGATTGCAGAAATATAGAATTGTCTCAGAAATTAGCTGATATCGTGCACTTGAGGAAAATGAAACAATGAAGCTAAGAAAGCAGCCAATCTCTAAGATTTTCCATCGACAATACCCATAAATACAAAATTGCAGGTGAAGAAGAAAGTTGAAGGAACGGCGAAGAAAAATTCTGAAATTTCACCATGCGAAGTATTCCCGGATATCGATTCACGGCTTTGAGAACATCACAAGCATGGACTCTTCGCAAATGAGGCGATTATTCAGGAAGAAAACTGCGGTACTAACCTAGATGAATCCCTTGGATCTCAGTGACCCGGTAGAACAGCGGTACATACATGTTGCATATTGCATGGAGCTGCCGCCATAAACCGCGGCACTCGGATATCCCTTCCCCGCCCTCAGCCCCCTGTCGCGCTATTTCGAACGGCCCTATACGACCTTTGTCAATATCCAATTTACACATAATCAAACAGTGCCGCTCGCTGGTCCGCGGCCAGCGACGAGCAAAGGCCGCGCGTCGAAGTTGCGCGGACGTGACACAGCACCGAACTTGGCTGCGCGGCTTAGCCCCCGAGTTTTTGCACCCGCGCCACTCTGAGCGTGCGAACAGTGCAGCAATTAACAAAAGGAGCCGGGATGAAACCCAAGGAAGAAAGCTCCTTCGGAGCTGCACTGTACATATGCTGTGGAATAAGAACATCCCACGGTCTTCCTTCATCAGCGAAGGACTAGCAAGGACGGAGAGAGAAAGTAAATTTGGTAAACAGCTTGCGTTTTTAAAGGATTCTAGCCCATCCCCTCGATATGACCCAACACAAAAGAGGTGGAATAGTTAATTCAGTGCTCTTCCGCGTGCAGTACGGAAATGGTCAAAAAGCATCAACTGTTTGAGGATGAGCTTTGCTATGAAGGGGCAATGACACGGTGTACAGAGCAAGTAACTATCTACAGCCTTCTGCTTGTAGGCAAGGGGTTTGTAAAATGCGTCGGGGTAGAAGGCAAGAGTGGGGAGTGGGTCCACACTAATTTACCTACTTAGAAACGGAATTCCTCGCAGTGATGCCTTCCTGACGAATGGGATTGGTTACTCAGACCTCTAGAACAAGTTGCTGTCTAGATTTCCCCCAAAGCAACTTGCAGACAACCTTCTAACTAGGAAGTCGTTGTCGACAAGTTCGACGTCATTATACCATCCAAAAACAAGTTGTCAGTAAACTCCCTCCCAACAACTTGTTGACAAGAAATAGACAATGCAAGTTGTAGGCTAGTTCCATGCATGAAAAACTTGCCAGCAACCTTATCCCCGTACAACTTGTTGACAAGTGGGCGCCAAAACAAAATAATAGATCTTTTCCACCCGTGTTGTATGCGACACAACCATAAAGGAGATCCGGACAGTGGCACGTGTCACAAAAAAGGAGTACTTCTCATGGTCGGCTACAAGTTACCGCTGAGAAAAGGTTATGGCAAGTAGTTGAAGATTTTCGAGTCTGACAACCTGCCAGAAAGATGTGTTCTCTGTTTTTGACAAACTACATGGCAGACTTTTTGCTGTTGGGAGGGAGAACAAGAGGATACAATTTGCGTACTAGATTTAGGATCGACAACTTGTCGGCGAGAAAAGGTGAGAACAAGTTGTTGACAAGCTTCGGGACCGATAATTTGTTTGCAAGATAAAGCGAAAACAAGCTGTTAACAAGCCTTAGGGCGAGTAGCTTTCAGATGCGATCAAAAACTTGTTAGCCAGTGTTTGTGGTCATGTTGTTCTAGCTATTTTGAGTTGGGCCTTCAAGAATATGACTTTTTTCCTTCCACTTGCTAACAGTTAACTGGCAATACTTTGGTGAATTTATCTGTTCATAGGACGGATCTACTGAATATTTGGAACAGCTCTCCTGCAAGACTAGACACGTGGGCGGATAAGACCACATGTAGGACATTTAAGGTCACATGATGGAAATTCTGTTTAGATAGGTTGAAGAAGGTAATACCTCAAAGTTTCGAATGCTCTGACTCTTTAAAGGTATTTATTTGCTCACAGAGCCATTTTACCTACTAACTATTCTTGAATGGGTTGAGGCCTAGGGCCTTCCGATGCTCTCCAACGAAAACTACTCGTCCCATACGTACGAAGCGCATCGGATAGCCATCCCGAATGCGTTGTTGGTAGTCCATTGTAATACCATCGCCGCGCGTCGATGCCTTAATGATGAGTTTGGATAGCAGCAATTGACGGCATTCCCGTTTCCCTTAACACAGTGTACATATTATGTACTACATTTGTTCCACCGCTCGATCCGTAATTTGACCTGGTTCTTTTAGAGCAAGACATCCCCTTTGGACGTTCCGTACTATTCACTGAAACATTGTCGAAGCAAGAATAGTTCTCCTGTGAAACAACTGTCAATATCGCTTCGAAACGAGAGGTGCTCGTAATGCGCCAGTAGAAAAGAATAGATCTTGAAATTCAATAATGCTTGAGTACTTATATGAGCGCGGATTATCGGACGAAGAACTGTTCTTGCAAATGATCGGAAGCGAACTTCCAGCTCAGTTTAGGTTCGAGGCAGAAAGAGTTTATTGGAATTTTGGCTTCTCCAGATATACAGTGAGATGGCTGGCCCCTTCTGATCAACTGTTTTACCGAACGAAGTGTCACTTGACGGCACCGCTCGCCAGAATCCGCCAAAATCCGGTCACATCCGTTACGCAATGCTTCCAGAGCTACGTGTGTCAACAGTGCCTCGACTCCAATCTGCTGATGTGAATCACTGTTATATGTAGTGTTGGGTTACGCAACAAGCGCGCACTGAGAGGTTATGTGGACAGTGGAATTCGTAGCAAGGAACGACCATACACATACTAGAGTGTGTTCTATAGTATCTGCAGAAAGTACACATCACAATACAGGGTGACAACAATGTCCTTGGCCAAAGGTTTGCTGCAATTATTTCTTGAGCCGTGCAGGTAAATCCCGCGATATTGTATTCATGTTGACTGCTCAACTGTCCCCAACATACATGTACAATTTCGTATTCCACAGTTCTGTCCAGATCTTTTGCGGGTTGCGGACAGAAAACGAGGTGAAGATGGAAAATCCCGCTAGTAGAGCCTTGATGACGTCTCTTGCGAGAACATCTTTCAATCAATAATAATAAAGCATTCAAATCACTAAATTTCTAAATAGTATTTGGGAGAATAGAAGCTTTCTCGCTCAGAAAGTTCCACGCTTGAACTGATTTTATGGCCCGGAAAAGGCCAATAGATTGAAACCTCTACTTGTTGCCACTAAAAATCGCAAAACAACGGGCAAAAGTGGGCTAGACAAAACCCTATAAAATATGTTATTTGTAAGGCTTGAGCACATCTGGTAGAAATAGAATGGACATTCGACAGAAGTTTTCCATCAAGTTCTAGAAGAAAAAGCAACGCAACGTTGGTTCAGACCCGCCATTTCGTCACTTCATCACATCTACCATATTTGCTGTACGATCAGCAAACGCTCTGAAAATAATATCTCTGCATCTGTGATGTACAGGCCAGAAAGCACAGAATTAGCCCTAACTTTTCCTGAGACATCAAGTTCCTCACTCTAGAACTAAGATGAAAACGAGCTCATAATACAGACTAACTTGCGGGCATTTTGCGTTGCAATCGTCGAAGGTTTTTTCAACGCTCCGGGCAAGCAAAGGGAGATATTCAAAATCCAAGAGCGTTTTCTTGGAGCGCATGATTTTTGCGTAGTCCACGTAAATTTTCAATTGATTGCCTTAACGGAACCCAGATTTATAATTTGTTATGTTTGGCCAAAGACTTTGTTGTCACCCTGTAATAATAGCTGCTGATCCAAAAACAGCACTAATTGAAAATTCTAGGTAGAATCAGAAGGGCATTCTGTATTAGGTTGGTCAAAAATTTTGCACCAAATTTCACATTTTTAAACTATCATCATTGTTGTTCACGGATGTAATAATGAAAGAAGTTTTGACATTGTTGTCGTATTTATAGGTTCTTAGAATTTTTTGTTTTACATCTTCAGACTCCGCTTCGTGCATTACCCTTATACGGATTCTAAACACTAGCATATGCCTTTTCTGCATTCATCAGTAAGGGGAAAAAGGCATTGGAATGTCTACTGGATGAATTATGTTTTTTTTTGTGTAAAATTCATTTTAATTGTGTGAACGCGCTCTACACGCGTTCACACTTTGGTGATCAAGGGAATCACCTTATATGTACATGTATTTTATCTCATTTTGTTCTATTTTGTATAAAAGTAAAACTTCAAACTCACGTGCGGTATGGTTGGTTACCAGCGGTGAATCCCCCACCGCATCCCGGAAGGAGTATACATGAATAGGGCTGTGGTATGAGCCTTTTTTGGTGGTTGGCTACCATATAATGATTGCACATATTAATTGAGCTATTATAGGTTACTTCTGGTTGTAACCATTTTTATTGGTGCCATCATTGTTCTACGGTAAAACTTGAATTGGCAATTCTTGCAGTTGAGAAGTTATAGAAAGTTCTACAACTTTCTACTTCCGAGGGATTTCAATTTAGAACCAAGAAACTCTGGATCAAAAAATAAATCATGACGCAAGACATTTGTGCCACCTAAAAGGAAGATCTCTTAACGTAGCACTGAGTTAACAACGAGAAATTGCTGCAAATTTCAATGATATTGCTGGGAGAAGCTTAGACCACTCCACCTACGCCCGTGAGAACTACTGTTCCACATCTTCTTTCTGTGTACAAAGTGAGCATTGGAAAAAGATCAAATCAGTGGATTGTATCGATGAAGCTTGCAACTCCATCACTGCTCACAGTGCCCCGCCTTTATTCAGTGGCTCTCACGTAACTCAGAAACCACAGAAGTGCAGTTTAGGTTGGTCCTATGGAGCGGGGAGCTGAGGAGGCTGTAAGTTGAACGGTCGCTGACTAAGAAGTCAAAATAATCTTAGCGTAGTTCAAAATGAATAAATCAATGTCTAATGATTTTCCCGTGGGAAATGGGAATATGATCTGAAGCCAGGTTTTCCAAGAAAGTGCACGGCCAACGCTGGGAACACGAATAAGCTCAAAATTTGATAAACCATTGTCTTTTCTGATATAGGGGATGGTGAGGTTGTTGGAGGGAGTTTAAAAAAACATTTTTCAGACTGGATTCCGAATTGGCAGCCAAATTATTATCAAGTTATTCAATTTTTATCCGATTCTAAGTGAAACGGCGTTGTTAATAATGAAGCCAATGTGGCAGAAACTAAGCAGGAAATACAGACCTCTAATGATAAAGGAAGGAAACGAAACCACCCACCAACCGCAGCCAGTCTCCCAATCAGGAACACCACCACGAAAATCGTGAACACATCATGTCGGAGCCTCAATGACGATGAGGAGAACACCGGTGAGCTGTACTTCTTCGATCGAACGAATCCGGGCAGGTCCTCTTCGGTCGAGGCGCAAGGAGTTCGGTCCTCCATTGGCAGCCTAGCTCTGTTGGCTCAGTTAGCCGCGTAGTATTCGCGAATTTCTGAAGAGGTTCACTACACGACAGAGCTATAGTTTGCTCCAAGGTAGGAGTAATCAACAGTATGAACGAATCTACGAGCACTGGAACAAGAAATTCGAAGAGGTGTGCGAGAACATAAACGTATGTGCAGCGTACTGCCGATACAATGGTTTATTTGTTTGCGTGGGAGAGTTTAGAGCCGATGTACAAGCCGCTTCAATACACCCCATCATATACGGGAATCTTTGAATTTCTTTGATTCAGCTACTTTCACCAACGGGAGTGACTGGAATGAAATTCCATTCACTCCCGTTGGTGAAGCCATTACATCCGCAAAACCTCACTTTTTCATTAACGACAGAAAAAACATACATGGTGTGTTTATCAAAGTAGAAAGCTTTTTTAAAAAGGCAAAAATTCATCAGGTCTCTAGAAATTTCCGATAGTTTCTGGGGGTAATTGTGCTGTATATATGTTATTTTTTACGCATATTATTCATTATTATTTATTATTTTTATTTATTACGCATTATTGTATGGTATCAATTTTGTCATGCTACGTCTTGTCCGTACTATTTTCCCTTGTAAATCCGCCCACATTCTCCACTCATTTCTCAGAATCCAAGTTTGTAGTCTGATCGAATCTGTAATTTTCTCAACCCACAAAGTTGTTGACAACTTGCATTCACCTTTTATTCTCGACAGGTTGTCCACCCAAAGTTTGTCGTTAACCTGCAAAGCCAACAGCTAACCACTTTGCTAGTCGTCGACAAACTTGGGTGGGCAACTTGTCGACGAGGAAAAGCGAAAGCAAGTTGTCAACAAGCTTTAGATCGGGCAAGTTTCAGATACAATTAGAGAACTTGTTCTGAAGACTATGAGCTATTACTAAATAATTAAAACCAAGCTGTTCTAAAAATCCTAGCTCAATATGAAGACGGCTTTTCGGGAAAATGCTAACTATCAGCTCAAAAAGCAACGGAATCTTCGTTAATCGTTAAACACGAGTTGCATGGCTCTGCAACTCTACACATAAAGGTAATGGAGAAACACCTACGGAAGTTTTAATCTGGAAGAATTCCAAAATATGAGAAATGTGAGCGAAACAAGCACCCAGTAACGTTTTCCTGTAATGTGCTGTGGGTTTGTATTGCGTAATTACTTTCTTAAAATTGAAAAAAAAATAAAAGGAGGGGTTCAGCAGCTTGAAATAGCCCAAGGCTCAGAAACCACCAAAACAAGAAGTCTGAGAATCGTTAAATGTGCGATCAACCGCTGTTAAGCGATCGACGAATAAACTACTGAAAGAATGAATGAATGAATGAATGAATGAATGAATGAATGAATGAATGAATGAATGAATGAATGAACGAATGAATGAATGAATGAATGAATGAATGAATGAATGAATGAATGAATGAATGAATGAATGAATGAAATGAAATGAACGGATGAACGAACAGGAGCTACGATTCATTGAAAGCTATGTTGCCTTTGAGTGGGTCGAACTATGACCAGTACTTGGACCAGCGAACATTCCTGGTTACATTTCAACCTATATATTTTTCTTAGGGTGATGAGTTTCCCAAAAAAAAAAAAGAAACCTATCTACTTTGTCCGAGTGACTAATGTCAGTCAACAGTGACAAGTAGTGGGAAATATAGTAAGATCATTTCTTTTCGTTTTAGTCGAACTGGTCCACTCCCGGATTGGAGGCATCATTGAGATTACCCAGGGTAAGAGTGGTTACACCTTATTAATGCTGGGTAAATCTATGGGTGTTCACATGTTTACCCTGGGTGATTTTAATCATGTGTTCGGCTTTTAAATTTGAATTTTTTGGGAGCGTTCCTGGATACTAGCCCAGGAAGGGAAGTTAGTCAAAAAGGCAATTTTTGAGAATGAAAAATTGTAGGATTTTTCGAACAAAGCAATGAAAAATCAGAGGATACGCTTAAGAAAATGAGGATCCGTCGAGAAATTCACTAGTTTGAGGTTCAAAAAAATGTGAGAGCTTCAAAAACGAATAACCCTCAGGAGATTTTCGCATGACTGTGACGAATTAACATTGAACTGACATGAATTTTCCGCACGAACCCATTCGAGAAACATTTTTTCAGCCATAATGAGATGGACCAAGAGCACTGCCTTGAATCCTGTAACGGAGAAGCCGTCGGCTGCGACGTACTCCATTGCACGGGTGTCACCCCGATACAGTGTACAGACAGGTGAATCGCTTGGAAGTGAAATGTCAGCGCAGGAAGTCCTCCCGCTCCACAGCGACTAATTTGCATAACATTTTGCCGAGCAAAATGTCAACATTCAAATCAGAACCCGTGCCCCAGTCCCCTAGTCAAGGATCACTTGTAAACTAGCCCGGGAAGAAGCAACTATGTCAGTAAGCTTAGCATAAAAGAACAGCACGAAGGGACAAAGAAACAGAACTTCGGTCAGTCAGCGGTGAGCAGGCTGGCTGCTCCGTGAGAAGCGAGTACAGTGTGTTTCGCAAGGTATTTGAGTTTTCGCGGGAGCCGGGAATGAGTCAAAGGACAAAAACGATCTAGTGGGGGAGCATCCGGAATATGAGAGTAAATAGACGAGCGGGGATTGGCTGCTGCTGCTGCTGGGAAGCAGCGCGGCCGCCGAGCAGGAAGCTGCTCGACGGGCCTCTTGTGCGAGAGATGCTGCCGAACGCCACGGATCTTGCCAGCACTTTCGCAAGCACCTTAAGAGCTTGAATCCGGAAGAGGACCGGGAACTGGATAATATGGAGGGTAAGAACGTTTCGCAGCGACCGTAACGCATGAAGTATGTACATACCCTTATCGCACATAGGTAAGACCTTAGATTCGGTAAAACACAGCAGCAGATCCGTTTTGCAGGGTGTAATCAAGGAAAGACAATTTTTGCTTCAAAGCAACTTTTTATGGACAAATTTCACTCTATGCAAACAAATGTTGTCTAGGATAAATGTCTTCTCCGTTTCCTTCCAAGCGTCTTCGGAAGTGGGCTCAAAAAAAGGCAGAAACGAGCCCGTGTTGTGGAAATCTGGAGGAATTTCCTACACTTATGGAATTTGTGCGCTGTGGAAAGCAATTTTGATTCATTTTCTTCTCATAGCTGCGACGGATGAGTGACTGCTCCTGACTCCTAAAAAGCTTTCCATTGGCTGGGATGACAAAATTGACTATGAAGCACTATACTTGGAAAGGGCGAGTCGGCCAAGCTCCATGATTGGTCAGTTCACTGAAATGGCCAATCGCGGGTAGCGCTGCCTCTTCCAGGTACAACGCCCAAACGTGGCAAGTTTCATTACTTCATGTGAATAACCTGCAGCTGAAACATCCTTCTTTTCCTTTTCCACCATTTTTATTCCGAAAGATTTCCACGTCATGCTTCTCTGGAATAAACATAGAGCATTTGTTTCTAATGCAGTTGTATAAAATGCAGACAGAATTAATTTATGTTCACCGAGAATGGTACAACATCATGACTACAATTGCTCAAGCCAAGTTTTGCTAACGCTGGACCAAAAAACTCTTGAACGAGTTGTGACATCACCAGTCTTTAGAACTTAAATTGAGACTAAAGAGATTACTTCCATCTGTGAAGATCGAGTTCGAATTTTTTACCTACACAGAAGAGGCGCCTACGGTAATACCTATGGATTCTTAGAGTTCTTCTCTCACTTCATCACTAGTTTAATACCTTTGGCGAAAAGGGAGATGGGGAGCATCCTTTAAGTTGCCATTGGCTTCAACCTGGAAGCCTGGGTCTACGCCTCAGCCTCAGCCTGGTCTAACCCTATGCAGAAGCCTAAGCCTAAACGCAGGTATATCCCTCCAAACTTCGTTTCCTCCATAATTTTACTACTTTTATGTTTGATTGGGGCGCGTGTGGCGCAGTGGTAAGAGGCTCGTTGCGCACGCACACGGTTGATGGTTCGTTCGCGCCCGTGGCCAACCAAGCCATCCATCCCCCGGGGGTCGGTAAATTGGTACCAGAGGAGTCTGGGAGGTTGAAGCACTGACTTGATTCATCGGATGCCCCCTGCAAGTCACTGTACAGGACACATACGCGTTCTGCGCCTCTACTACGCCTCAGATGAAGTCGCATGCGTGGCACATACCACGTGACGGGATTGATCAACGCCGACCACATTATCTTTTTATCCTTTTACCTACACAGGAAACCCGAAAACAGTGTTATACATGAGATTGAAAGATGCAAATCCCACGATAAGACATGCATGCTGATGCAAAACACGGTTCTCTAAATCAATAATTCGATACCAGCAATGGTTAGATTCATGCAAAACCCATGCATACCCATGTAGAACCCATGCAGAACCCATGAGAAAACGGTGGGGTTTCGTGAGTTTTGCATCGACCATGGCATGGGTTCTCCATGGATATACCTGTGTATTGTATAGATTTGACCACTGCTGACAGAAAAATTGGTTTCAAAAATCTTGCTTCGCATGAACACGAGTCTTCTAATCTCATGCAAAACACGGTTTTTATCCCTGTGTAGTTTTTTTTCATGCCTGATTAGTACTCGGAAGCAACAACTGCCTAATTCAGCACAACAATTTAAAAAAAAAAACTCCGTTCCTGTGGGTTGGCATAAAATACGTATGGAGACTTTAGTGAATCGGACCCGCTTGCACGCACCCCACCTCTAGATCACTCGAGAATTAGAGCGATAACATTGCCAGAATGTAGGGAATCTCAGACAATCAGAGTTTCAGGACGCCTATAGTGCAACGCGTACGAGCGAGCCCGTACTACAAGAGTATCTTGTATCCCCTGATTACGCACACTAATTAGTTTCTAAGGCTAGGTCATTTATCGGGTTACATTATGTTAGCAATTTACTGTAACCTCTTGTGAATTTTCCTTACGATTAGATTTACATTTCAACAAATCCGACTTTATTGCCGCGAAAACTTAAACAGCAAAAAGTGCACAGCAAGAAGAAATTAGCTACGTTTTCCTGCAAGTGGCCAATTCGCTGAGGCTGGTTTTGTCGCCTTTTTCCTTAGTGCTTCATTTTGTGTCCATATCATTAACCGAACGCTAATCCTTTCACCTACATTGGCCGTCTGTGATTACTATAGCGACTTGGTCAAGTGTGTGTGACTTTTACATTTCCTCTTCATTTCCCAAAAAAAAAACGTCAAGATATACAAGTCTTTTGGAACCTAGCAGTTTCTAAAAAAAGTGATTTACACAGATTTACATAGCATTTCACCTCGAAAAAACGGACCAAGTTGACCGCAAATGCAGAACTGACTGAAATTCTTTAAATGATTACAAATTCATATGTGTAATAAAAAGCGAATATTTATACCGCTAACTACCACGCAGCTCACCGATGAGCAGCGCCTCTTTCGCATGGTCCAGTGTCTGTATTCATGAACGTTTTCGAGAAGGTTCTGGTCTACGCGCTCTCTCAGAGTGAACGAGTTTGCCGATTAAGAATAGGTGATCTCTGTAAAAATCACTGGTATCTGCTACCATGGAAAAGTAATGATCAATCTGGCAAAATCTGTAGGCTCGCCCACTCTGGTAGAACGGGGAGCATTAAAACAATCGCGGAGAGCTTCATGAATATGGAAACAGTTTTTCGATCATTAGGCCCTAATGGTTCCAGAGATTTCCTGAAATAATAGCGTAGTAAAACTTCTTTGTCAATATGATTATAAAAAACTATGCAAGAGTTTTTGCAGAATTTCAGAAAAAAAGAGCCAGATCTTGAAAAAATGTGGGAATGCGTGAGAAATGGCGCTCTCATCAATAGGTACAAGAGATGTCTTCAGTCATTAGGAGCATACATAGATGAACATGAACAGCGTATGGGCTTTGGAAAACGCTTTGGAAAAAAGAAATAAGGCGAAACATAAGGCGGAATGAAAATGTGCTCTATTGATAATGTGTAGCAAACAAGAATCATCACAAGTAAATACTAATCAAGTTTTGCTCCTCTGACGTATTAGTTTTACTCCTCTGACGTAAAGTTATAAAACATCAAAACTAAGCCATTAGATTACGTGTTCAATAAATTTTTAGCAGTTAATGCCAATTTCTCACCAAATTTTATGAGTTTTCCAAATTCTCAACGCAAATGTGGAAATGTAGAGAACAACTAGCTCCTCTCAGCTCAAGATAGCGTGTCGCTTCCATAGTGTGCATAGTGTGCATACCAAAATACTGTGTGAAACCTCGTTATATCTGTATTTGTCTAAAGTTCGTCTAAATATATGTTAGACATATGCAAATACAGTAGGTTTTTACACCGTTACCCATTTCACCCACGGCGATATTCCAACTTACAGAAGGCGCCAGTGGAGTGGACCCGCTTGCACGCGCCGCTTCCTTCACCTGTTTGGACAGGAATGGACAGAAAGTGAGAGGATCGCTCGAGATTAAGAACTGCGATGTTAATCGAGTGCTCATGCGCGGAATATAAGAGGTACACGTCTCAGGCGGTGCAACGCGTGTGAGCGGGTCCTATTCATCGGGTTCTTTCAAAATGGGTTTTTCATGAATACCACCACGCCTGCTCTAATTTTGGTAAGTGAAATATGCTTCAATTACACGATACAGTTTGGGCGCCGGGTTTTATTACTACAAATGCAAACTTAATCATTTGCAAACTAAGCCAGTTTTAAATTGTGGCCCCGTTGAGGCTAAAATAGCGAACGCAGGTATGTAAGTCAAGGAAAAAACCCGCTTATATCACGAAGATTGGATTTCTAGCAGTTGAGACATAACACCATCCATACGATCAATAACATGAGCATTTTCTAAAAAAATAGGTCATCTGTTGACAAAAGCGGAATTTCTTCGTGTCTTCTGCCTTTCGTTGTGTTTATGGCGTGTCGTCGAGTGCATGAAATAAATAAACAACCAAACAATCAAATGAATAGTATCAAATAGACAAACAAGTAAATAAATAAATAAATAAGCAAACAAATAAATAAAAGGCTATTGATAGCTAAGCATATCGAAAGCAGACAGGTTGGAGCCATTGGAGCCAAAAACAAGGTGTTAGCAAGATTGGCAGCTGAACGAGTGAGACCAGTTGATCCACGACGTCTAATGGGGGAAGTGGACGGCGAGTGAGGAGAATGACGGGCAATCCACACTTTCTGCCAACACCTGCTATGCGCCATCATTAGACAAAAACGCAATTCGCTCGCCGGTAGCAAAAACTCGGATGCGCGGAAAAAAATCCGAAATTGTCACCTCGACACCACATAACAGCTGTTGCTCCGTCGCCAAACCATAGCTAAAGGAGATCTTGGACAATATAGTGAGGGTTCTGTGCTGTGCTTGCCTTCGAAGGTTTTTTTTTCTCATGAGTGGACGAGTCTTTTTTTATCAATAATGGGTATAATTTTGTATGACTGAGTTGCTTCAGCTAGCACCAGCAAAGATAAGAGACAAAAGAAATATAGCACGATGGTGCTGGTGCTGGTCCTCTTTGAATGAAAAATCCCCAAAGAACTTTTGTAGCGCGTCCATGAATCCTTCCGACGCTCATAGGGATGCTCATAAAAACCTTTAGATATTCTAGAACGGTTTGATTCAGAATAATTGCTTTCCGATAACAGCTAATTAGGAAAATGCAGTATGGAGAGAGCATATCATCAATAAATCATGAAAAACAGAAATTATCTCTATTTATGGACGTTCCGCAAAACTCGTAGACATCACCCGGTGGGCGAGTTTTGTGAGCACTAATTCGGTTTCCATGAAACCAACGGGAAGTTCTGCAACATAAGAACGGATTACCCAGAAGGTGTCACCTTACAAGCTTATTGGAACGCAGGACGTCTTTTCCGTTAACGAGAGACCTATCGATACTCGAAACACAAATTCTGTCCGTTTGACACTACCGATTCCCGTTTTGAAAATGTTGTGTTGTGATCTCTTGATTTCCATTCCGTCAAAGATCAGCCATTTCATCCTGTCGAGCTATGTATTATATAATCTAGTAAGGTCAACGTGAGAAGCTGTAGCTCCTAAATGCGGGCAGAAGTCTTCTAAATAACATTTCATCTCTATACTTCACCATTTCAGCTTGATCACGCTTCTTGCTGCTAAGGAATGTTCTAGTACCGCATATCATCCGCGTTTTCAAGCAAAAGAGAACGGAAGGAAATCCGGAAAAGTCAAGAAATTTGAAAAAGTATCAAAGGAGATCAATCTCATTCCTAATGAATAAGTGTAAAATTACTAAAAGGATAAAAGCGCTGAGGTGAGCGTTATTCTCTTGAGAAACCATGACCCGCCTACAATGCTTCAGATCACTTTTTTGCAGTTCACGACTGCATATGTTGTAAGTCGAACGCCTGACACAGAACTACTCATATACAGTCGTTCCAAAAAATACTTGCCTCTGGCATCCACCGCCCGTCTGCTAAGCCGCGGCGCGCCTCCTATGCATTATCATACCTGCTGCGACGTGGCCCAGTCGACACGCACATTAGCGGGAGGCAAGTATTTTTTGGAAAGACTATAACTAGGGTGGTTTGAAGAATTTACAGGCCTTTTTTCCAGAGATTTTGACTTGATGACCAGGTACAATCCTAGATTTTTTTTAGGTTTATGAGAAGATTTTTAAGCAATGATGCATCGAAAATAAACAAGGGAAAAATGGCCAGCTGAGCAGGTACCATAAAAATCCTGGTGGACTTATATAGCCCAAAACAAACGTTATTTGCTGAGGCTTTGATGAGGATAAAGATACAAAAACAGGGCGTAGGGGATGTTTGATTGCAGGTATGGTTTGCAAAAATGAAACAGATTGACCCAATAGCGAAAAATTCGAATAGAAGAAACGAATGAAACAACAGCGAAGAACAGAAGATTTTTCTCTTAGAAGCAGAAAAAGAAAGGGAGGATTTCACAGGAAAAATGCTTGGGCCCTAAAAGAGAAGCGTTGATTAAAACAGAGTTCTGGCATTGCTCTCATAACTGCAGTCCTATTCTGCAAGTACGGATAAATTAATTGGAATGTTCGATGAGTGTTCAGTTACCTAAATGTGATTGGGTAAGTGTTACTGATCTGCAAGCTGTGACGCATAACATAAATGATTTGGCATTTCTAGTGCATGGAACGCCTTGTCATAGAAGTTCAGAAATGATGGAAGGAAGAAAAATCATTGGGAAAAACCATTGACCAAGAGCATTCCGGGAAATCTTGTTATGCGGAAAAAGGAAGTGAAGTCCGTTCATGGACAGCGAATAGATGCTGAAATATGTCAATATAGCCGTTGCACTGAAAAAGATGGAAAGTTATGCATTGTGTTCCTGGCAAAAAAAAAACTACAAATTTCCGAAACACTTTCCCAGAGAGAGGGGGAAGAGACAGAAAGAAAGAGAGAGTAATAGAATTTTTCTGCCCCAGAGAAGGCAATAGAATTTCTCTGTTGTTTTTTCAGGCTAACAAGAGGAAATCGTTACAGTCTGTTTCACCTGAGCAAGTTGTTGGAGGGATGCTTCAGAGAAAAAGAGCGCGGGAATGTGCCCAGGAGTTGAAGATCATCACGTTTGAAACAGGCCATAGTACATATTGATATTGAACGATGAATTCGATTTAAAATAATTCGAATGTTTCAATGAGCGCTTGGATCTGACCTACGACCGTTACAAAACAAGAACCAGTGCAAATATTTTCTAACGAGCAACACCATGAACAAAAAATTTAGGGCTCACTCCAGAAAAAGAACATAACAAAGCCAATGATCCCCCTCTACAGCACATCTGCGATTCGAAGCAAATACCTTATTGATAGGTAGTCCTCGTCTGGACGAACAAGGGCAATGAAGCCGTCGCGGTCCATTTGAGGACACGGAAAGGGGCAGACTGGGACAGAAATCGAACGCTGGCGGAGAATGTGAGTGATGGGGTTCAGATCATGGCATTCAATCGATACTGATGATGGGAACTGCTTCAGGGATGTGCGGTGGTTGAGGATAAAGAAATCCAGAATCACAGGAAAGAGCATTCCAGGCTTTGAGAAGGAAGGAGGGTAGCTGGGTCGTGGTATGGATCATTGAAGATCAATATCTGAACGGAAATCCATTGAGTGAGATCAAACTGCAACGTTTAGAAGATAGTTGAGGGATTATGCTAATATAGAGCTCAGAATCGAGTTTAGAAGCAGTAAATATAATATTTTATAAGGGTCAAAAAGACGTCAATCAAAAATTGCTTTCAAATAGAGGTGACGAAAAGCGTGGGAAGACCATGAATACCCAGGCATGCCCTAGTCAGCTCTTATTGAATAGCAATGATCACAGGATATTTGGTGGATCCATGCACTGATTCAAACCATTCCTTACCATACCTGCGCTCAAGGAAGGTAAACGAATGGATAAATGATCTGAGCAGGGTCTGGATGCATCGCTGAGATTACCCAGGGTAAAGGATTGATGCTCGAGCGAATTATGTGTAAATGTGTATGGCGCTGACAACTTTACCATGGGTAATCTCAATGATGCATGCGGTCCCAAGACCTTTCCGAGGACTGTGAAGCAGCTCTCACGTGATCAGGAAATTTCTGGAATCTAATTCGCTTTACCTCCCCCTTGACCTACTTTTTAGATTTTTTTGGTTTAACTCAAAATTGCAAGTAAAATCCGGAATCTGAGAAATTCACGTGAATAGACCTTCACAGAAAAATTAGGGAATACCAGCGGAACTCAGTCATCATCTGATCGAAATTCATCAATACAAAGACAGAACAAGCAAATCAATGAATAAATCTGGAAATTTACTTATTTTGACATTTACCTTGGGTAAGTAACAGATAATGGAATGTAAATTCAAACGGTTATCTATGCGAGAATCTTTTACACGAAAGTGAAGCAGATCTGAGCTGTATCGGCCGGCGGACACACATGTAGAAAAACGGATGATCCACGGTCTCTGGCAGCGACGACCCTGTACGTGAGCTCCGCCCGTATTCCACATCACTGGTGTTTTCTAAAGGCTACCAGCAGCACCATCACAGCAAGTGTGTGTGTAATGTCAGAAACAGATATCGATGCTGATGTCACACGAACGGCGACGTGGAGGAGCCATATCGTCGTCCACGAATCACCCACACAGAACATACATAGCAGCTGTGACTCACAGACGACCACACAAAAGCAGGACATCCTTTGGGTCATGAATGGTTCACGTCAATGCAGATGGCTGCTGTCAACACAAGAGGGCAAAATGCAGAAGTCGCACACGTCATGTTTTCCAGAACTACCAAAGCATCCGAGGATTTTCACAACGACTCTACAGTAATCACAGAGAGAGATCAATTTAGAAGATTAGGGGCCACATGCATCAGTCAGGCCAGCAGTGGCGGAAACAGGTAGGGGTTGGGGGGGGGGAGCGCCCCTCCCCCAAAATGGTTTGCCGAATTTTCGAAATTAGACTTTGGAATTAACGAGTCGAGGAGGTCCACAAACTATTACTGCCTCAGGTTGGGAAATGAGGCAAGGTTCTGCTTCCAAGCCCAGATCTCATAATGTGCTCTTGGCTTGGCGAACATTCCCATTGGTTCACGCATGACGTCGACCAATCAGAGAGCGAGCCAGGCAAAATGATCAGGAGAAGCTGTGTGATGGAAAGCTATTCGTCACAAATGGTTACGCAATAAGCACCAAATGCTTGCTCGGGACCACAGCCAACCGTAGACGCGTAGGGTCACTGGTGATTGTGCTATGTTTACTAGATATATTCGAGATTAAATCTTGTAGTTTTCGGACGTTCGCGTTTTTCTGGTAAAGTGAGCTTTATATGCTCGAAAATCCGGATAATTAACAATTTTTGGGTTTTTAGTAGTTTCGATCAACATTTCAGCGCCCCTCGCTCCACCCTACACTTGAGAATGGGCTGCCAAATTTTCCTAGGGTGTTTTGCAAAACAGAGTAGTAATTTAGCAGTAGCTTATGGCTTGCTGTTGCTTCACTATTTTTACTAATATTTTTGAGTGGTTGTCTTATTTATATAAAATTTATGTTATACCTCATAGTAATTTTTTTTCAAAATTCCTGCCTTCTCGATCTTTTTTTCGACCTTTTTTTTCTGAGGAAGCCTCACTTTTTCCCATGCAACAACTCTTGCATCCACCACTTTTACGGATATGCACGAGACTTCACTGACGCAGGCCCAAGTGTCACGCTGCACCTTCAGGGCTATTAAAGTGGGTATAAACGTCGTTATTTGTATGAAACACTTCATTTTGCATAATTCTAGTTAACTCCTTATGTAGAAATTTGCATACTATGCAGAAACTTCGATGCAAAGTTCCTAATCATGTGCTTGATCTAGTGTTTCCGAGTATTGTGCATCACTTTCTCTTAACTCGGCAAAATGCAATACAGTGCGTTTCATAATTATTTGATGATACACTGCTGGAACCTATACTTGACTTTGATTATAATGTGACGCAGTAATGATCAGGTGTGTTTCAGGCTGAAATGTTTGAGCATGGAATACCTAACATCAAAGAATCCAGCATTGGATCATTCATGCATGCCCAGCGCTTGTACAGAGTGGCGATATCCTCAAAGGCAGCACCCGCGGAAATTTTTATGTTTGAGATTTCGCTGAATTTCGAAGTTATCAGGGACGATGAACTCATAGGTGATGATGTAACAGCGTGAAAAACGCCGGAAAACGGGAAATAAAGGCACGGTTTTCCATGCGTCCAAAGCGCGGACGAGTTTTCCGCTGAAGGTTTTCACGTTTAGCACCACGGAATTCTGTGGATGGTGTGCATTTCATACACCACACTACATATACTGTTCTAGGCCACGCGCCGCTACCGCTTTAGCCGAACCGTGGAGCCGGGGGAAACTCGGACCGGCGTGAGCACGGCCAGGCGTGTTCACGATGACGGTTGGAGTTTCTCTGCAGGCAGGCCAGAATTGCTTGTGTTCATTTCGCATTTATTATGTGCTGAGTCTCTACTGCATCATTCGCACATCAGCTCGAGGATTTCCGCGGGTGCTGCCTTTGAAGGCAGTGTCCAGGCAAAAACATTGAGCTCGAGTGCGCATTAGATTATGAAAGCGAGTCGACTCTATAGGCATTTGCCGAAGTTTCAGCGAAAAAGTCCCAGAAATAAGCGAGATATTCGCCTTAAACCCAGTACCCAAATCCATCTCCAGTGCCCGCTCCGCCCCTTCGACGATTTCGTGAAGGCAGATCAAATCTTGTCTGAGATGGTCAAGACATGTTCCTTTGTCTGACAGTCTGGTCCCTCTCCATTCTTTTATGTTAGGGATGGCACTCTCCCCAACATGGGTCAGCTTGTTGAACACGTGTTCTTGAATTTGACACGTATTGCAATCGATACCGGTCTAGAATTTCGACTACAGTTGAGGAAAAAACTGGTTACTAGCAAAACTATCGACAATGTGCCTCAGGAAGTTTTAGAATTCATGATCAACAAAAATCAGCTGGGTTTTCCGAAATGTAGGAGCTAGAGAAGCCTCATTGCCACCTTTTCATTCTTGGCCAGACAACTTGTCCCCATCATAACTTTGACCCTTCTGAAAACCACAACTTTCGAGGTTTTCGTGGGGGAAACCTACACAATTGCAATCAGCCTGGCGAGTAGAGTAAGAAAATGAAAAATTTGAAGTATCGAGAATTTTGCCTGGACAACTGCCTTTAAAGTCATCGGATTTTTACCCCTTTACATACTAATCCTTCCAGTGTAACCTGTTCAAGAATCGTTGAATAGTGGATGGCAACGCTGAGCGCTTTCTCTTTCGCATACTCGGTAATTCACAACTGGCTTCATATCGTTTCGAACTGTCTTCGTTTTTTTTTTAGGAATTAAGGTGAAGTGTCAACTGTTCATGTGCACCTTAGCGTTCATGCCATGGATAAGTTTTCAAGAAATAAAAAATGTGTAGACCACCGATGTCATAAGAATCGAACGTGGAGACAAGGAAAGAAGTATTGATGGCGAAAACAGCCAGCTAGAAGGCGATTCATGGACAGTCGCTGCTCCTGGGTCGCGCTAACAATCATTACACGATGTTTGTTTAGCGTTCTGACCCTGCTTTGAATTCATCGTCCACGTATTTTAGGACGCTTCGTCAATGTCATTCGAGATGTGTCCTCTGCAAGAGATGAGTATGTGAGGGATGATTGCCAACATACAATCTCTTCCAAATTTGCTGAGGAGAACTCCACACTATGACAAAGGCGGCAGAGATGTGGGTACGTAGTGCTGAAGGAATGGCGCGGCCATCCGCAAGTGTGATTTATGAAAGAAAATTTTGAAGAAGCGAATTAATGTGCTTATATAATAAATAGTAATCAAAAAACCTAGAGCTTCATGAAAATGAGGCAAATAAATTTTTTGACCCGGTTGCTAAGACTTTTGAAACATTTAAGATTTTTTAGAAAATAAAATTTTTTAGTTCGAAACTCAGGTGGTTTTATATGTTGTTCGACTCCACTTCAGGATAGAGGATACGAAAATGTGCTCAGGTTCCGAAATGCTACAGTTCTAGAGGAGTTGCAGTGTCGTGGCGGCCTGTTCACGATTAATCCGTCGGAAACCGTTTTTTCTTTCCTTTCGCAAGAGTTGTGGGCTATATCGTACATGACCACCCCAGTAGAAGCTCGGATTGATTGAAAAGTAACGTGTCCTGAAGTTCTGAAATTCCGATAATTATGAATCCAAAAAATTCACCACCACGATCTCGCTAGATCGCAACATCGAAATCTACAGGGTGTTCTTGCACACAATATTTAGTGTGCCACAGCCGCTGGATTCAACGTAATGGCATGACCTCTATGGCGGTACTGAGCCAACTCAATAGCAACTCAAAACATCTATCAGATCAGGGATATGTCTCCACTTGCTTCTGTAATGACTCAAAGTTGAGAGAGTAGCGAGCAGCTCGTGGCGCGCTGGTGTATCTGTTATGAAACCTCCTGAAGCTTTACCTCAGCTCTATGCTACGAGTCCAAACTTATATATGATATAGCATTTGATTCGCTCTAAAACATAGTTGAGTACGGCTATCCATCAGAATCGGATTGGCGTTATGGAGGAGTTCGTTCTAAGCACGGGATTTCGGTTGTGTAGCATTCCAGGAGGCGCATATGGCACAGAGCAGATTCTAAGCTTTACAAAGGCGTCATCTTTGCGCTGTTCAACTTGGACTGGTAGCAGCAAGGTGTCTCCTCTTCAAAAATACTCTGCGAGGGAAATCCAGAGTAGTTTTGGTGTTGTGGTTCACAAAAAACTGAAAAAAAAATTGCTCATACACGCTCTTCTCTTCAAAATTTCTCTGAAATTTCTGAAAGGAAGGGGAGATGGGATCCCAGTACATCCGGTGGAATCCTCGATGTCGCCTCCGTCTACTCCATAGTTTTGATAAGAAACTATTTGATTTGCTCTGAGTAGCGCCTTCCGTTCGAAGAGACAGAGTCACCGCGCGCCAAACCGTGCCGCGAGCTGCTCACTTTTCTCTCAAGTTTGAGTTGCTACGGGTGCAAGTGGCGACATATTCCTGTTCTGATAGGTGATTTGGGTTGCTATTGAGTTGGCTCATTTTCGCTATAGAGGTCATGCCATTATGTTGAATTCAACCGGTGTGGTGTTACTAAGTATGGTGTGCAAGAACTTATAGCGCACCCTGTATTAGATTGTTACTTAAGTTTCCGCTGTTTTGAAATTTTCGGCAAAAAAGTTTCATTAAGAATCTAATAACGACAGATATAAATCGAGGTATGCAGCACAATAGTCGATGGACTTATGCCGTTTTCACAGCAGCAGTTTGGCTCTGCTGCTTTAGAATTCGGTGAACTACGAGGAAAAGAACGAAGTCAAGTAGTTGTGGAGGTCATTGAAATTGGCAAATCGGTTCTCGCACAGTAGACATTCTTGTCATCTGACAACTGGAGCCCAATTAGAGGAAGATTTATGCTACATAATGCACAGCTAAGAATTTCTCTGCGAGCACTCCGCCTTTGCAAACAGCTCGACAATCAAAATCAAGGCTCCCTTTGCAGTGTGGCGAAATGGCGTGATTTTCACAGAATGCTTAGAACTTGCCATGAAATTCTATTGAAGGGTTTATGCAAATGTTTGATGTGCTCAGTTACAGCAGAATAAATCCCACTTCAGTCCGCCCTAACTCTAGAGAGAAAAATGGCGTAAGCAAAATTTCGGGTCACCAAGTTTGATGCCTCAGCTTGAGACCTCTCGAGAGTAATATAGAGAGAAGAGGTATCAGAGAAAATAAGAATGGACTTGAAATTTTCCCTCATCCTCTTGAATTTGGTTAGTCTAGTGCAGCATTATGGTACAATTATTATCCGTGAAAGTGCTGTTACCACTTGTAATAATTGATTACAGTGCTGTTACCTTGCCTTTTAAAAAAATTTATTCCGAAGTCAATCACATTTTCAAAAACAAGGCAGAAAAATAAGCTTCGCATCAAGGAATGATTGCGAGATCATGTGCTTCAAAATCATATACTTACATATGCGGAATTTTGTCGGTAATCAATTATTACAAGTGTTCAAGAATCCCAAGCAAAAATAGCCGAAACCTATGTAACAACTTAACACAATCGACTTACGTATGCTCTTTAAATATGCAACAAAAATGTAAACATGAATAGTTCTCTTCTCACACAAGGTTGCTTCATTTCTCCAAACGTGAGTTATTATAGGTTATTTCGTTCAACTTTTCGGTGTGTGAAGCCTAAGATTCAGAATGAGGCGGTGACTGTTGGCGGAGTGTTGTGTCTCAAACAAGAGTATGACGCTATCAATGCCAACAGCTTACTTCTTCTTTGGTCTATACAATGTGCGTCATAAATACTGCGTCAAATTCTGTCGCTTCCCCACTCTTCTACGTTATAAGACGTCAGAATCTCAAATGAGTTGAGATTCTATGATGAAGCCCAATCCTACAAACTTGCTGCTTGGTCGCCTATCATTGGCAGCAACGGTGGCAGTCAGGCTCGAGGCTCCTCAAGCTTGAGTAATGAAAGCGCGTCCTTCTTCATCCGATGTTAATGAACAGTTAATGACAATGAGCGTAGTAGTAACAAAGGTGTTAGTTAACATGAACAATAAAGAACAATAAAAACGTGACAAAATGACGTCGATGCTGCTTTCATAGGCAAATTGGCCAGCTTTTTTGACTTCTAGGCCCGCGACGCCTTTTGATTGTGCTGTCGTCATCAAAATCAATGGCTGGCATGTCAATCGCCTTCCGTTTGATCTACGCGTAGCGATCATGCGAACGTGGAGTGTTGGCTTGCCGACGCATCAGTCTAGGAGAAGGACTCCGTTGTTCTGCTGTGCTGGGTTCAATCTCTATCTATATTCGGTACTAGACGGTATGCCCGGCTTCGCTCGGGTATTTTATTCCTCCCGGCAGTTTAACGCTAATGACGACAACTGTTAAACCCAACGATCCTTTCATAGTGCTCGTCATTTTCATGATCAGCCCAGAAATCCTTTTTCATTCACCTCTGTCAGAAAGTAGGAACAGTTGTTTTGTTGGTAAATTCTTCTAAAATCCTTGCTATATTCACGTTCATTGTGTTGGAGAACCCCAACGGACGTGTTCTTACTTGTCACTAAGCGAAGGCAGAAAAATCGATAACTTCGTGTTCTCGTGGAATGTGATTGTCATATTCGTATTCAGCTTATTCAACAGCCCCGGTGGACATGACCTCACCGACCCGTGGGCAAAAATAGCGAAAAAATCAATGCTTCATGGAAAACGGTCGTCATATTCGTGTTCAGCGTATTAGATCACCCAGTATACATGTCCTCACCGACCCGTGGGCAAAAATCGCGAAAAATCAATAAAATCGATAAACCAATGCTTCATGCAAAACAGTCGTCACATTCGTGTTCAGCGTATTGAAGAACCCCAGTTGACATGTCCTCACCGACCCGTGGGTAAAAATAGCGAAAAATCAATAAAATCGATAAATCAATACTTGGTACAAAATGGTTGTCATATTCGTGTTCAGCGTATTGGATAACCCCAGTAGGCATGTCCCCACCGACCCTTGGGTGAAAACAGTGGNTCCGCACCTTTAATTGATGTCCTGAGGATATAATTAGAGACGCGAGGAAAAGGTGCGAAAATCTGATCGGATCAACAGCGGCGCTGGAGCTATTACAGTGGGCGTCGATGGTAGTGACCCCTCTGCGGCCCCGAAAAGCACGCGGCGCAACCGCCCTGCTTGAGCAGGAATCCCATCCAGGACAGCAAACTATGGGGTGTTCTTGACAGTTAGTTAGTTTTCTTATTAGGTAACATCAAATGTGATGAAGATATATCGAAAAAAAAACCAGAAAACCCAGATTCGCCACTGCAGCGACGATTCCATCCCACCGCCATCGACGCCCACTCTATGTATGTATGTGTTCATGATTCTTCCCAAGAACAAAATTTTGTTCAGTGTTACTTAAGGTCTTGAATTTCTGAAAGGATCTCAGTATCCTCTAGGTTGGCACAAGCACCCATAATTGGATACCTTCCAACTAATTGTACGGGAAGATTCGTTTCGTTCTTCTATATATAAAGCCTGTAGAATTCAAGAAAATTTTCGTTTTCGAAGAGTTACAAAGTTCGAATTCTTGAAAAGGAAATTTCACCATGTTCCAGAATCCAAATATTCGAACAATCCAGTTTCGAATTTACATGACAGCTTGAACATAGAAGCTCCCACTTTCTTTTTTTTTTGGAAATTTCACGCAAATCCTCTACAATAAAAAAGAATTCTCATGAGAAGTAACAAAGTCTTCTGACTTTTCCATACTGCGTTGTTCCATCAGAAGAGGGTCAGAAGAGGTGGAGTCACAAATGCGTTATTTATGATTGATGCACGTCAAATTTGACGAAGCGATTTATATGTACTACATATATGTAGGGGAGGAGAAGAGAATTCCTGGTAGGTATCGAATGTTCCCAATTTTTCTGTCGCGTCGCTCGCACAAACAAACACGTTAACCAAATTTGCCGCATCGACACAACGCGAAAACTTCGTGAGAATCCGGACCTACACGTCAAATTTAGCAATGACACGACAAAGCCGCATATCTACTGCGGAAACCACAATGAGGTAAAATTTCTGTTGTCGCTGTTGGCATAGAGCACTTTTAAAATATTCAAAGTTCAGCGTAGTTCAGCGAAACAGAAGGGTCCTATTTGAAAACTATTGATGTAAGAAAGCCAACTGACGAGTGCCTTGACAACTGTGTAATTTGGAAACATACGGTTTACTGTCCATGAAAAATATGGGTGCGGTTGATATGCATGCATTTAAATATGTCTGTCAACTGATAGTACTTGGGTTTAGGTTTGCATCTTTTATTGATATTGATATAGCATCTAATGAATAAATGAATAAATAAATAAGTAGATAAAAGAATAAGTAAATGAATAAATGGATAAAGAAATATGTAGGCAAATAAATAAATAAATAAATAAATGAATAAATAAATAAATGATTACTTAATTTTCGAGTATACTTGCAAGTTATGTTTCCAAAAAAATTCCGTCATGCTTCCGTGTTTTATACTACAAATAGACGGCGTGCCCGGCTTCGCTCGGGTGGTTTATTCATTCCGGCAGTTAAACACTGACTGCGACAAATGTTAGACCCAGCGAATGCTTTTATAGTGCTCATTATATACATGATCACTGTATTGATCCTTTTTCACCCACCCACATTCACGCTCAGCATATTGAGGAATCCCAACGGCCACTTTTCGACCGGTTTCCTCAATTTTATGCTATTTAGAAAGACCATTCAAAGCTTTCCCTAAGCAGCCGCAAATTTCCATTAAATGCATGCATACACCAGATTTTACTGTTTTTTAAGGCTTTTTTTCAGATTTGTAATTAGGCCACACCCTTTGGACGAGTTGTACCCACGCCACTGTGACAAATTGACAGGGCTCGACGAGAGTCGATCCAAACGTATACATACATTTGCTAATATCTTTCAAAAATTGTAAGATAAATGAAAATGTTGTCAATTTGTCCGAGAATTTTCGACTCAACCTATTATCACCACACTCTTGACTCTAATTGCAAATCTGCACATTTTAACCTGTCGGGATGAAGCCCGTTGTAACAACACTGCCAGTTGTTACCTGGAGGCGGAGTCCAACTGAAGCAGTCGACCCTGCAGCTGTGGCGCCAGCCGGCTGTCACCCTCCAGCTGCATTCCCCCTTCCCCACCTTTTGTAGTGCATATTATAAGAATAAATATTATATAAAGATAGTATAGAACTCCCCGATTACCTCAAGAATGGGACCGTGTACACCCGTTACCTGACATGGAGGCCCCGGGAAGATTTTTTTCTTCTAATATTAGATTTTTTTTTGGAATTTCTGGGAAGAAATCAATACCTCTGCCCCTCCCCCCCCCCAATCGTCCTCTCCGCCCATCGACTCAACAACGATCGAAGTGTGAGTGATTTTTACTAACCAAAAATTTGCGGTGCAATGTCTAAAAAAATGAAAATATAACTAATGTACGATAATTTTCATCCATTTATCTTATTTAAAGGACAATTTCATAAAAGTCCACGCAGACGAGTGACAAAAATAGATGAAATTAGAAACTTTCTTCGCATTCTCTTGTATTTTAGTTCTCTATACTATATTTTCCGAGATCGCGAGGATTATTTCTATTTTCCTCCCGAACTATCCGCGCGCCAAAATTTTCTAAGCCGTGAAGTACACATTCTTTTTTTCTATTTCTCCGAGCCGTGATCCCAAACTAATATCGCACACAAGCTTCAAAAAGTTCGAGCCGACGTGGCCTCCGAAAAGACAATCGCAGAAGAGTTGAGAAAACTAAGTGGAAAAAAATTTATCAAATTAAAAAAAAAGGAGTTTCGCTTTTTCTCACCTTACTCCTGCAGGATTTGGAACGCGTGAGATGGATGCCACCACCTATCCAGGAGAACGCGCTGAACCACAGCTCCAAAACCACCGAAGAGATCACAATCGCATATCTTGCCACAAAAGGGGTACTGCACTCAAACTTTACAATGATGCCAGATGGAAAAGTAAAAATAACAGTCCTCATCAGTACCCCAAAAGGCGCCCAATATCTGACCGGTGAGCTATTCATATATATTTTTTCGTTTCTTTTTTTCTGTGGAAAGTATCGAGTGAAAATTATAATTTTTTGCGTAATTTCAGCATGGGCGACCTCCGAAACGGGGGATCTGTCTCGCGGGCAAGTGGTACCACATCCACGGCGAGAGGACAGACGGCCAGGAGACAGGAATGGTGTAGCACTGCGCCCCGGGGCAGTCCAGGTTGCGAACCCCGGCGCCACACGCCAACCACCCGACTCGCCGTCAGATACATTCACAAGAAGCACGCCCTCGAGCGTTTGTTTCAGCGGCTTCCACAGTCTGGAAAGCATCCGCGATACTTTAGTTAATAAAGGCGCAATCGTGCCTCTTGAAAAAAACCTGTTGTTTTTCTTTCAAGCAATAAATCCTTTTTGTTGGCAGACTTGTTATACTCAGAAGAGCAGAATGGTGTGTAGTTTGTTACGTACGATGCGCATGGGTGATTTGTAAATGTACGTAGCAATTAGTCAGTGACGCCGCGCAGGTGTCCGACAATTGCGCTAGTATAAAAAAATCATATCTCTGGAAATGAAGTTTACGGAGGGTGCTGCCCTTAAGACCGTTTTCGAGGATATTTCCACAGAAGGCATCTCAGAAATCAAATTTTATTGTCGTGTATATTCAGAATCAAATAGCTTTCGTAACAGATATTGAAGACAGGCTCGAGATCAGCGCTACAATTTGCATATGGTAGTACACAGTCGGCGGTTGTAATTTTTTTCGCTTTTTCGAAAAAAACTAAACAAGAAAGCGGCTGTCAGCTATTACCTGTTATAATAAAATTTTTATTCTCTCGGTCTTCTCAAGCTTTCCCCAGGTATCATGCTGAGCGCTTGATGCTTCACTATCGCTTTCCTTTGTACATCCTACCAACATCTTCGCTGAAAGGCACGGCCCAGCACGCAGTTGGCGAGACCTGGTCATAAGACGTTGACGTATTTACGAAAGTTCTCTGGAAGGTTCTAACCCATCCGGTCACCCACACTGGACGAGTTCCTCTGGCAAAATACAGTCTGTTCCCTCAAACTTACACTGCCATCCTCGCCCGATCGAACAAAGCGGCGCGTGCGTGTTTGATTGGGGCGCGGTGTGAGGCTGATCGGCTGTTGCAGCACCACCCCCCAATCGAACACGCACGCTCCGCCTTGTTCAATCGGGGCGAGGATGGCAGTGTAAGTTTGAGGGAACAGACCGTATGTATGCTACATCTCGCTGCCTGCGCCATTACCTTTTGATGCTGTCTGAGACGGGCCGTTTTCACAAAGTGCATCTAATTTAACCTGGCTAGCTCATCCACTGTAACAGAACGGGTAGACCACTACGTTCCTGGGATCATTTATGAATGCGGACACAGAACTGTTGGAGGATTGACTGAACACCTTCACTATCAATGTTCTCTCAAACGTGGCACCTAAAGAACTAGAAGATCTCGAAGCCATGACGAAGGAAGTGGAATACCTGTTTCTTTATCTTACACAATATCAGAGCTACAGAATAACAGCATGGGATACACGATGGGTTCCCGCATCACAAACACAGGCATCAGAGTAGGAACCCCCACTGTGTAGAATTCTCTATCGTACCTCCTAACAGTGCTCATTACATGAGATCGTCTATGGCCACATTGATAGTTCAAGAAATCCGCCAAACTCTCCATTCAAGGGCGACTCAGTTCGTGATGATGTGGTCAAAAATATTTCGAGCATAATGAATGGAGATAGTGGAGATGTTCATAGATAGCATGGAAATTTTGGTCCATTCTCTTAAACTCATTCCAACGTTATGAGGTTATTTTTTTATTATGCTGTAATCATTAAACTCAATGGCTTCAGGCTTCATACTACTGACAATGAGATTGCTAGAAGACGTGAGATTCCTGCATCAATGTTAGGCAGCGCAAAGAGGTCATGTTGCTCCTTTTCAGAAGCCAGGAAGACGTCGGTACATCCATATCAAATATTGATGTATGTACCTTCCACATGAAAGCATGTATTGGTTCCCTGGACCAAGAGATACAGATATACAATAATTTGCCTCACAACAGGACTGGTCCTCTGATTACACCGAAGGGAATCACTCTCATCTTCTGTGACCCTCACTTCTCTAGTTTCTGAGGCAAGAATATATGTGGTCCTTCAATAGGTTGATCCTATCCTCTTGTGTTTCATCTTTTAGGCTGTTTTGGCCAAAATGTCTTCTATTAGTCAACAAATTGTGAATTCGCGCTGAACTAGAAAAACGAAATATCTTTGAACTGAAGATTGAAGTGAAGTGTGAAATCTCGTGTGCAGAGCAGTTATACGCATTTTGGGCGGCACTGATAGGCACCCATCACTGAAGACGTCCATTTTATTAAATTCGCAAAGCATGAACCACCACGTAATATCAATATTCCGATACTCCTGCAACATCTTTATTACCTATGTGGTCACTGAAGTTTCTTGTTCCTCAAACAAAGAAAAATTCTAAGACCCCTCACCCGCGATGTGCACTACCGGCTGCACGGCAGCCTGCTGGAATACTTGAGGTTTCTAAAGGAATACATTGTGTTAGAACCATATATGTATTGGATTGGGGAATAAGTTCGTGCGCTTTTTCACGAGGACGAAAACCATCATTTTCCAAAAGCAGAATGAATCGCTCTAACTGGTTTTGTAGCTCTTTTCCTCCTCTATTAAAGCTGCCGGAGACAGGTCTGAACCTCAGCTCCAAGCCTACGAAAAATTGCGTAGTTTGAGACTACTCAAATTGTAGCCCGCCACCGAAACTCTTGTATCAAACTTCATGAAATGCACTAGGAACTTAATGAATTATGTGGGATATGACTTCTCCAGACCAGTAGAGGAGGCAGTAGTGGAAACCCCCACATCCGAGATTTTTGCTAGTCAGTTTGGCCAAATTTTGCGCAGAAAAGTCGAGCATGCCCAATGTGAACGATCCCTCCACCTTGACCATTTTAGGGTTTTGCACGGAGTGTGTTGGATAAACTTGCGTGTTGTTGAGAGATAGCATCAGTAGTGATTCTTCTTCACAGGTGGAGCTACCCTAGGGGATAACTGTCTCTATTTCCCACAAACGAAGTGTCCCGAACGAGGGATAAATTCGAGGCGATATTTGCTCTGTACAAGGATGGCAGACCAATTCTGTGGTGTCCTTCCAGCAGTAAAGGCTTCTCTATGAAGGCAGTTTCCATTCCTCGCCACTTGAGCTACATTTGATCCACGATTGAAGTAAGAGTATCCCCAGACTTCGCCGGCGGTCGTGGCGATCGCCAGTTCGAAATGAATCAAAATGAACCGGCGATAGAAGAGATAAGGGTCATGGAGATGATACGTATCGATTGCCACGTGGATCGCCTGGAACGCTGCCAAACGGAGCTCATCGCCAGTACTCTCGTGGATGTGCTCACAATGAAGTGGCGATGTGAGTGATGGCGATAATGGGAAAGATGCCTATCGATTGCCACGCCCCTTTGATTATCATCCCTCTTTCGTCTGGGGTTTCCTCATTCACTTTATCCATGTGGCGACCGCCGGCGAAGTCTGGGGATACTCTAAAGCGGTAGTCGGTGGCGGATTGTCGAGTTGGAGGGTCATATTCCATGCGATAGAAAAGAAGGTGCAACTAGAATTGAAAGGCATCATTGCGATTATCGTAAAGACCAAAGCAAGTGCTACAAAATTATTCATGACTTGCAATTAGTTGAAGTCCAAATCACCATGAAATATTGAATTGAAAAAAAAAAACACACGAACTTATTCGCCAACCCAATATTATACATTCGACCAAACTCCTGAGCACTGATGCTAGAATGAACTACGGTGAGAATGACGTGAATAGGGAACTTCTCTGCCGTGGCTGACTGAGGATACTCCGGGGTTCTGTTTGTTTGTTTACGAGTGTGTCCTTGGTTCGTTGTTCCTTGTCCACTGTGGGGCAATTGGCATGAGTTCCACAGCGCTGTTCCATATTGCCCAAAAAATTCTGCGTCGACCCAATACTATTACATTCTGTAAGGTCTTACCAAACATCGATAGCAGCTAGAAATTCTATTTCCTCCTGCCTCAAGGAAATGCACAGAACTCGGAAAAGTGCCGGAAAATAACTAGTTGCCACCCATGCCATAGTTGACGACCAAAACATTGGAAGCATTTGATCTGCCAAGCACTAGAATGGTAAAAACTTAGAACATGACAATAATGATGTTTTCACGATTGAAAACCGCTGCTTTCCGTTAGGATTTTGAATTACCAATGGTTGAATTGGCGTTGCATCTACCATGTCATTTTATTTACTGCACTCCAGCTGAGCTAAGGTCAGCAAAAACCGCTAAATGCAACAACTAAACATATAACTATACAAATTTTGTGGTTTTTGGTTGAGATGATGTATACGCTTTTAGTTCGTTCCGTTGTTGTTCGATGATAGCCTACACCTTTTTATGTAATACTAGACGGTATGCCCGGCTTCGCTCGGGTATTTCATTTCTCCCGGCAGTTTAATGCTGATGACGCCAAATGTTAAACCCAACGATCCTTTCATCTCAGACATTCGTGGGGGTGATGAGCAGGTAGGACCCCCATCGCTCCGCCCTTTTTTTGAGTTGGGGGAGCTTATCTGGACGTCCAAGAAGAGCAGAGCGTACTGCCCATAACCCCGGTCGTCCCCCCATCCGCCGGAACCCAATAATGCGCTCGGGAAACAACTGCGAGGGCACGTGGGGGAACGTCTTTTGATTGTCGGGGGTAGGTGCCCCACGATTTTGGGTCCACCCCCAGGTACAACTGGGGGTGGACCCATTTCCACCTGCATTCCACCCCCACCAATGTCTGAGATAGTGCTCGTCATTTTCATGATCAGCCCAGAAATCCTTTTTCATTCACCTCTGTCAGAAAGTAGGAACAGTTGTTTTGTTGGCAAATTCTTCAAAAATCCTTGCTATATTCACGTTAGGTGTGTTGAAGAACCCTAGTGGACGTGTTCTCACTTATCACTAAGTGAAAGCAGAAAAATCGACAGAATCGATAACTCTATGTTTTCGTGAAATGTGATTGTCATATTCGTATTCAGCGTAACGAAAAACCCCTATAGGCATGTCCTCACCGACCCGTGGGCAAAAATAGCGAAAAATCAATAAAATCGACAGATCAATACTTGGTGCAAAACGGTGATCATATTCGTGTTCACCTTAATGAAGAACCCCAGTGGACATGTCCTCGCTGACCCGTGGGCAAAAGTAGCGAAAAATCAATAAAATCGATAAATCAATACTTCATGCAAAACGGTTGTGACATTCGTGTTCAGGATATTGGATAACCCCAGTAGACATGTTCTCAGCGACCCTTGGGCGAAAACAGCGAAAAATCAATAAAATCGATAAATCGATAAATCAATCGATAACCCAAAGTAGCCTAAAACCTCCGGTCCGAGATGCGTACGTGTGCAAAGTTTGGTGANGTTGTCATATTCGTGTTCAGCGTATTGGATAACTCCAGTATACACGTCCTCACCGACCCGTGGGTAAAAATAGCGAAAAATCAATAAAATCGATAAATCAATACTTGGTACAAAATGGTTGTCATATTCGTGTTCAGCGTATTGGATAACCCCAGTAGGCATGTCCCCACCGACCCTTGGGTGAAAACAGTGGAAAATCGATAAGTCAATCGATAACCCAAAGTAGCCTAAAACCTTCTCCGGCCCGAGATGCATATGTGTGCAAAGTTTGGTCCCGATCGGTTAACTCTCCACGATTTCTATAAGGAACATACATACATACACACAAACACACACACGCACAGACTTTCTACTTTATATATAGAGATTGTTCGATTATCTGATAGCATGTTTCTGATAGCATGTCTTAGTGGTGCACATTTAGTGTATTCAATAAAATCTTATCTTACTTCTTATTAATTGGCACTTCATGTGTGTGTGTGTCTGTGCACGAGAACCAGCCACCAAAAACGAAAAATACCTACACCATCGCNCCCTCCGCGATTTCTATAAGGAACATACATACATACACACAAACACACACACGCACAGACTTTCTACTTTATATATAGAGATTTGAGCGTGAACATACACTCACATGCGTGGATGTCTGGAATTGCTTTGTTGCAGGCTGTATCCTGCATGTAGGATCCAGACAGAAGCCAACATTCTTACTACTGGGAAGTGCATGAGTGGCAATAAGGTGCCACCTCCAATGAATAAGTTCTTAATTCACATTCGTCAGACTCTGTGACAAGTTAGCTGATGAACACCACGTTGCGTCTCGATAAAATCATAAATTCTTCTATCAAAGGTTTTTTCAACATCGTTCCCCGAAGGCGACGCGCTTCACGGTTAACCGTGGATATTTCGAAAGTAGGACAAGACTACATTGAAGGTCACTCGAAGGAACAGAATTACCGCACGATCCATCTAGCGTCAATCAACGTCGGGACTTTACCGGGAAGAAGGGGAAAGCCGACATCGCCTGTGTACAAGGAAGTATATGGAAGGGAGCGAAGTCGCGTGATATCGGCGATGGGTGCAAGCTCATGGACCACGTCACGACATCTGACTGCAATGATGTTGGGATCATCGCCAACAAAGGCTACTAAGCGCTTCATAAGCGTCCAGCGCGTTTCTGACTATTTCATGCCCAGCAACGTCACCGGAAGCAAGCGTGCCATACGCACCAAAACGCGGATGCACCGACAGCACGAGGGACCATTTCTATTGTGATCCCAACATGCTGCTATGGTGCTTCATATTTATAGGTGGGGACTTCAATGAGAGGTGAGTACGGGAGGTGGCACGGAGGGCAGGGCTGTGGCACACGAAACGAAGAAGGAACGATGCACGTGACCACGCCGAAAGTGCGGTTGAGACTGTGATGAATACGTCTCTGGTATGAATACGTCATTACATATCGAAATGAAAGCTGCGCGACGAAAATCACATATCCTCGTGCATCGCAAGGAGATGATTAACGTAATCGAAGCCAAAGCAATACCTTCGGATAGTACTGCGCCGTAACACCATCTCCTTGTCATGGACATACGCCTTCAATATCTACGCTTGAAACGACCACACGTTCCTTTAGAACGAATCATATGGTGGAAACTGACCGGGCACAAGACCGAGCTGGAAAGCATGTGGTCAGGACTGCCAGGACCGCCACTGGTGGAGACATGAGCACATTATTGGAGCGAGCAATAGCATAGGGAGCACGCGGTACAACCAAGCCCGAACCACCATTCATCTACAAGCAGATTCGGTGGTTGTGTAAGAATGTTCAAGCCCTCGAAAGGAAGAAGAAAGACGAGTGCAAGAAGTGGCTGAAGACGAGATCAGACGACAACATGTAGGTGGTTAGAGAGGCGAAGACTAGAGCGAAAAAACAGTTGTAGCTTCAAAGGCGACGTTATATGGGAACCTTGTATGAGGAGTTAGATACCGCCGATGGGGGAAGTAAATCAACCGTGTTGCTGAAGCGAGACCATGCGCTGCTGAAGATCTTTGACCTGTTGTGCAGATCAAGGACAATAATAGGAGTCTACTCTGTCGCCTTCCTGACATAGTCAGTTGGTAGCGGGAAAACTACAATGGCACCAGCAGCGAAAAGTTTCTTCAACCGCCGAAGCCAAGTGTCAATTCGATGTCAGGACCAGTGTCACGGATCGAAGAGGAAGAGATTACCTCTGCGTTAAGAAGCATTAAAATGAAAAGTGACAAGGTCCAGGTAACCCACCATCTGAAATCTAGAGGAGAGCAGAAGGCGCAAAAATACGCGACTTCCTTTTTTTCAACGATATGATAGCTGGAGGCTAATTGGCCGACTAGTGGACGACCAACACATCGGTACCTATTTGGAAAGGAAAACGAGACATCGCAGACCGCACAATGTTCCGACCAATTAAGTTGCCTGCGTCATACGATGGAGATCTTTGGACTGATTCTGGGTAGCCAACTCCACTACATCGTTGAAGTTACACGGAACCTGGATGGATTCGCCAAGTATTGCAACACAATTGACCAGATACACGCAGCTCGAGTGTTCGCTGACAGGCATCGAGAGAAGAGGAAACATCTGCACCAAGCCTTCCTTGACCCCGAGATCTGAGCTCCAAAGTCCTGCACTCCCACCCCCTCCTTCTATTCGTCCTTCCTTGGATACGATATCGAGCGACCTCCAATCAACGTCACCATATAGGCTCCTCTATACAGACTATATGCCGTATGCATTGCTCTTTGCAACCTCTCCCAACTTGGCGACTGGGCCTTCCAGCTTAACTGCATGTGTGCAGACCATATTGGGAGCCGGGAGCAGGAATTCTCAACTCCCGACATCGGAACTCGCGATGAACTCCACCAAAAAGAGCGACCTCGGAAAGGTCGATTGGAACAGTATGGAATGAGGCTCAACACCGAGAAAACAGAGTACGTCGAATGTCGAAATCAAAGACTTGGTACAGTTCTTGTCCATGTTACCGAACTTCTAGTAGTCTCTGCTTTCGAGTACCCACCTTGAGTTCCGTGTTTTATCTGAGGGTAGTAACTCTAGTAGAAGCTGACTGTTGAGCAAGCGCTGCATGGATGAAGTGAAAACAGATAACAGGAGTTACAGTAGCGGCCATACAGATATGATCAGAGGCACTATTCAAGACAGAATCTCCAACTATAACTCAACTATGGATTGAGCTATTTGGACCAAACCTGAGGATGGGATGAGGGTCTAAGTGTTCTACCTTTCCGCTGCTCGGCATTTACGTAAACTGCTTCCAAGCAGAACTATCACGTTTTAAGTGAAAGTTCACTGTTTTATTAGCATTATGGTTTTTCGACTGTAACGCGACATCTCAGCTCCAGAAGAAATTATTCTAAATTGTATCTCAAGCGAGCTATTTGCTATATATGGTGCGTTCCCTGGTTCTTCCCTTCCACACAAAAAAGTGGGCTTATCAAAAAGTCGTGTAAAAGTATGAAAAAGGAATTTTTTATAATTTCAAAGAAAAAACATCGGTCCCGACGCGGAATATTTCTATGATATCCACCACTAGTAACTATTCCGGTTTTCAAATGAGAACTGCATTGCTATTCATATTCTTGAAATATAATTGAATAGATTTCTTGGCGATTTCGATTATTTAATTACACAGATGCTCACGCTCCTCGACAGAATTTGAACGTGATGTCCGGAGCAGCACCAATCGTGGCGAAGATGCGTGAGAGTCGGCTGCCTTGATGCAGCCACGTGCTGCCAAGTGACGATAACTCAGTCACCAAATCACCAAATCACAAAGCTGATAGGTTGTCCCATAAATAATGGCCGCTCTGAATTTGGTTTTCTCAAGGTGCCTACCTGTAAAATTAACGGAAACGAGTGAATGACAAGGTGGCACTAGAAAGTAAACGGCGCAAGCCTTGAGCATACTGATTGTTCAGGAATTGTTTACCTAGCTCCTAATAAAAAAAAACATAAATACCTATCTTCCTAAATTGGTGGGCTCATAAAGTTTCAAATTTTCACTACTACAAAGATCGCGGCCATTTTTTTGGGACAACTAATATGTATATCACCGTGGACAAAAGTAGACCGAAAGCAAGATCAAAAATAGATGACTGAATAGGATGGAAGAATACATGCAGTTACTGGAGCTCACAGGTGTACATGCTTTCAATCAAAGTGGATTTCAACTGAGTCCATGTTTCCACCCATTCTGAAAGCAATCACATGAAATTTAGGAAATTTTCAGAGTCCACACGACCTCATTCATTGCGTCCATCTACGTCCTGGGGCTACGCCTTTCTACTATGTACAGCAATGAATACGGAGCCCGAGAAATTCCAATGGAATGCGATCCTGCGCGTTGATAAGCAACCCAAGTACTACGAATATGTAACATGATTAATCCTGGAGAGTAGGACAAACTTCAAGAATGTAAGTGGTAAGCGTTGTGGTGTTTCATCGCTTGGTGATTAATACATACGTTGTAACTCACAACCCGACGGAGATATGGCAGATTTTCTAACAGTTTCTTCTTAGATTAGAAGAAGAGAGCGGTGTAATCCGCGCGCAACTCATACAACATTAGGCACTTTCTCGTTGAACGTGCCAGAGATAAGCAGTTCTCGGATAAGTGTTCAAAGAACGCGAGTGGCGATGATGTGTGTGCTTCCGATGACAAGATTCTCACAATAGGGAGCCACTTGGTGCGCGATTGTTTCGACACTTCTGCATCACTCGTCCCTTATTTCCCGGAAGTGTACCCATGTTGTGATAATATGGTAAATACAGAGATTTGTGCAAATTTTGTCAGCTTCAGTGATACGTGAGGACAGAGTGCAAAAAGTTTAGTGGAGAGCAGAGGTGGTCATGTACATACGGGTTCTTGGAAGAAAATTCTTCCAAGGCTTCACATTTCTGTTTCCTTTTTGATATGGCTGTTACTCATTCCAAAATACGTCTCGGCACACGGTGGAAAACTGGCCTTAAATCTGACGCGGAACAATTTAGAGTTCTCTGGTCGAGACGAAGATATGGTGGTTTTCAGGGTTCATGTGAAAACAGTGTGGAGGGGATACAGAGTGCTCCATTATTCCTTTTCCATTTCTTGAGCGGTTTTTTATTACCTGAAGCTACCAGCATTTATCAATCAGAGAGATGTTCGTCAGTGCCAGTCAAACTTCGGGAAAGCGTGGATCATCAGTGAAAATAACCGATACAACCTGTTTCTACCTCAGCACATTCGCGACAATGTGCTCAACCGGTTGACACGCATGGTGCGACGCGTGGGATGGCGTGCTCAACCGGGTGAGCACGCCCTTTTTACAGTTATATTTTTGTGAAGCAATCCCAATGAGCCAACTCCTATACAGTGGTATACTACTTTATATGCAGGTGAATTTCTTGAATTAGCTTCAGGCTCGTGCATTTTCGCGTTTTGGTTTGTCTCAAATTCGCGCATTTTCGGAGTACTATGCAGCAGAGGAAAAATTCCTTGCGCGTGGGACCACGTGCTCAAGCAGTCGAGCACGGATCCTATTTGTGCAAAAGCGCGTGTCTCCAACGTGACACACTATGCCAAAAGGTCGTGAATGTCTTAGACAAGTTGCACGCAACTTGCTTCGGAAGAGATAACTCGGACGCAGATTGCGCCAAAAGTTTCATGTAACTTGATTACAACTTCTAGCGCAAAAGTATACGAGTTATCCTGGGTGGATACATTTTGTATCCGACTTATGTGGCGTTGGAAAAACCCCGCTGTAAGCTGACAAGCAACCTAATGGCAAGTTTGGATGGATACACGTACATAGAGTAGTAACTTGTCTGAAGTATTCAAATAACTTGTTCCAAAGGGTTTGAATGGGAAATGTAGCATAGCAGCTTTGAAGGGCAGTCAGCACAGCTAGGAGCGCAAAGTCCAAATTCTTCTCATGAGGCACGACTCTAACCTCCCTATACCTTATTTACGTCATCTCTGTGAATTCGACGTACATTGTTGAGATCTGTCTGCCGTAAAGGACGAGCATTTGCTGATGTCTGCTGTTTGGAACTTCTGAAAGCTCCAATATGTGTGGAATGAACATTGTACTTTCCATTTGGGCTCCCAATAGTATGATGTCTGTCCCCGCTAGTTCGGGGATTGATCGGGAATTATGCCGATGTGAAACAAGTATTCGGTGGTTCAGTGATTTATTCCTATAATGACCTCCTGATAACCCCATGGAAGGCTTTTTATGCTGCCATGGGGTAAACAATTCTATCGGCAGGTCAGGAGGTCGTGGTGACCACGACACTTCCGCCCGCCACAAACACATTCAAAAGAAAAATTAAAATGTAATTGAACATACGGCAATTCAATGAGGATATCAACGGATCAATCAATAAATAAGGTATCCGCTATGAACCTCATGAGGATAAGGAACAATATAAAAAGGAAAAACGGATTGAGCGAGAAAAAAGTTAAATTATTCACACATACGGGATCGTTGATTTCGATTTCGATGGCGGCTGGCGATTACTGTCTTGGATGGTGTTGAGTCGGCGTTGATTGGATGGAGATGACATGGCTACTGCTTTCGTTTCTTCGACGTCGAGGCGTAGCAGAGGCTGCGAGACGGGCAGAGCAGAGAATTGTGCGGCATTCTGCAATACTAACAAGCTATTCCACAGTCCTTCGGATGGCTTGGTTTCAGACACCGTTCACACAGTCCATGCCTGGATGCTTGAACAGCACGCGGAACTAGGTTGGAAACCTTGGGCAACGACTCGAGTGGTGGGAATCAGCGTTCTCAGCCAGGCTGCAGAACACGCACGCCGACTTCGGCGTGGATCCCAAACACTTAAAGTGGTGTTATTTCATGGCTCACACGAATCTAATCGTGTTAAGCGGGAAGAAGGGCTTTTTTAAGCCGATGCACCAGAATGCCCCGCTAGTTTGGGGATTAGTCGGGACTTATGCCGATGTGAAACAAGTATTCGGTAGTTCAGTGATTTATTCCAATAGGAGCAGGTGCTCACAACAAACGGTGCAGTATAATGACCTCCTGATAACCCCATGGCAGGCTTTTTATGCTGCCACGGGGTATACAATGCTATCGGCAGGTCAGGAGGTTGTGGTGACCACGACAATGTCAGTGACATAACTTTCCGAAACTGACTGAGAAATTACAACAGGTTTTGGTGAATTTCGGTAATTAGTCGGAAAGGCTCTGAGCCTTGCATGTTTCTATCACATACATCCCTTCAAAAAAATTATACATCTGATAGTACTCGACGAGGTGCATGCAGGTGCTACAGTCTATTTCAAGATGGCGATAGTTCAACGGTCGTGCATATTACCACTTTATCACAACACCTCCCCCCCCCCCCCCCTTAAA
>JARK01001347.1:2748051-2781802 GCA_000688135.1 Ancylostoma ceylanicum | reverse complement strand
ACACACACACACACACACACACACACACACACACACACACACACACACACACACACGGAGTAAGCGCTTTATTATAAGTCATGATCATGATTTATTTATTTATTTATTTATTTATTTATTTATTTATTTATTCATCTCACATGCACAAAGAATGCACAATATTAGAGCGCTGTGTTTGTACAAATCAGTGCAAACAGGTAGGATGTGGGAAACTGCAAAGGCTAATTAGCTGTTGCTCTGACAGCTGGAAATTCAGATGGTGTACTAAACTCACTCTCTGAGACTGACTATACATAAATACGAGTGCTTATGTTAGTTTCTGAATCCTCTCTCACGTTTCATCAGCAATGAGCAGTATCAATTTTGATTCCAGCAGTCTGTTCCTTGCTGATATTCCGGCTTTCCCCCTTTGTCTTGACTCGCGCGCAATCTCTCCTGTTTTGATAAATATTGCCTACATTGCACTCCACACAATTCCATACATTCCTTTATGCAAAATTTGTACACAAAATGAGAAAATACATCGTGGTGTTCCTAGCTCCTATGAACGTCCCCAATATGACTATTTTTCCCTAGTTCACGAGTGTGAATCCGCTCTGCCGAGTTTATGAAAAAAGAATTATGAAATGAAAGAATTGAAAGATTCAAGAGGGCAATTACGCCGAAGCAGAAAAATAGCCTCCTATGTACTTCTGCTCCTTTGAGAGCATTCAGTTTCGCTAACTGCTGGCTGCTACGTGCAAAACATGATATTCCAGCCAGTTTACGTGCTCTTTGAAATGATAGCCAACAGTGCAGCGAGGGAGGAATTACTGTGAATTACCAGAAAACAAAAAAAAACGGAAGTGGGCGTTGTTCATTCAACTCAGTCAGCTGTGAATTCGCGATTTCGTGCTGCTAAAATATCCCTTGAAAATCAATTTACTCGTGTCTGATTTGTCTATTATCCATCTGGATTATACGTCAATTCACTTGTTTATTCAGGGAAAAAATTAAGCAGACATGCGTTTCGCCAGAGATTGGCTGAGAACTGCTAGAAATGAGTGAAAACAGGCATGTACTGTCCCACCTAGTAAAAATGCCTTTGTATTTCTGAGGTCTTATTCCTGAGTTCCGATAACTCTCTAGCAGTTCCATTTGTGCGCAATTATGAATGCACTTCCCAAACGTAAGGACCATTTCTACAGTCCTTCTCAAAAAGATAGACGGATTGCGCGTCTGCACCATCGCGGCGGGGCCTGAACGAGGGATGCGGAGAGAACATGCCTCAAGTGAGAGGTTGAGCAGGTCCCACCGCGATGGTGCAGTCGCAACACTAAGAAACCGCACGCGCAATCCGTCTATCTTTTTGAGAAGGACTGTACGTATATGTAATATCCTAGTTTTACGGAACTTTTACAGCTTTTTACTACACCTTAGACGCCTCCAGTAGTTCAGAGAATGTCCTAGACTATCTTGCCTGTCCCATCATCCATGCGTTTGTGTGAATTGAGCGATTATACTATACGCTACTGCATAAAGTTGTTTCTGCTCACCATTCGCATATTTAATTAGCACGGCATCGCTACTGTCTGGCACGCCTTGCTTCTGCTGCATTCTCTATAAACTAATTTTCCTCTTCTCTTCTTTAGTAAAAACTTCTTTGTGTGAAGAGATTGTTGCAGTAAAGGGCTGCTGCATCATGGCAGACAGAGAGTTTGGAGAGGGCACACCGTAGACAGTGTCATGACGATGATGAGTTGTTTGGGGTTGACGTCTCCATCTTCGCGCGAGAGGTGGAGAAGTCAGTGCGAAAAACACTGGAGGCGTTTTGGATTTCCGCAAAATCACCAAAAATTAACAGGAAAGATGAGTGCATTGCCATTACCAGCGACTCGCGCCGTTCGTTGGGCTATGCGAGTTTCGACCTATCCAGCCGGAAGGATGGTGGTCCCACCTGTCCAGCTGACTGTGGTGACAAAAAGTCCTGTGACAAAAAGTCCTGCTTGGCTGCGTAAGAGGTGAGCGGTTGGTACAATAGTTTTTAATCCGGGAGGTTTTTAATCCTCTTGTTTAACACATGTTGAAATTTTTCTGTAGGCGATGAGACGTTAGTGGGGGTAGATCACATTTGTTCTTTACTTTCCAGGCTCTGACGAAAGCGAATAAAGTGCTATATCAATCTTGGTGACGGCTAAGAAGCAGAAACGAGAAACTATCTATATATAAGCCAAGATTCATTGGACGTCGAACTCAGAAGCTATCTTTGTTATTATTCTACTTTTCTATTCTCGTTTACTGAATTTCAAGCTGTTTTTGACTCCTTGCCATTTATGAGACCATTCTTTTACCTCGCTGAAGGAAATATTGGCTGGACAGCCACAGTTTATTGAGCATACGTAGATAGGAGTAAGCAATTCAAACCTCCTCTAGATGCAATCCTTCAAGCTTCAAGAATACATTAGGAAAGGTTTGCGCATGTCGAGGATTCTCTAACACATTCGGGACAACGCAGGTTTTGCGTTTCTGGACCAAAGCGAATCCGTGCCTAATTTTCACACACGGAGCGGGAACAAGAGCATGTTTGATACGCTGATAACGAATATGAAGTCCGTCTCACGTCTGAAGCTTTCAGGCCGCGCTACGGTATCCGTACTGTAGAAACAGTGTTTACAGTATGCCTACAGTAAGCATATAAAAATCTCTTCCGCTGTGAAGAAAATGTCTTCTTCGTGTTGAGCCTATCAGGTAACCCTACTGTGCGAAGTTTCACTACATTCTGGGGAAAAAGTACATCTGCACTATCTACAGTGCGCATGCTGTATCCCTACATTACATGCATTACGGTGCGAAATGGATATCATACTTGTGATCAGCATATGATGTTATCCATACAGGCAAAATCTGGGGGAATTCCACTGAAGAAAAAGGGTTAAAACAAGTACGACCCAGCGATGAGTCGTATTGTCCTTAATGTGCTGAAGCAATTCCGCTCTTGAAAGAGCTCAGATGAGCCAAAATAATGACGGACTTGGGATGGGTGCATAATTCTGATACGCTCAGCATGCATCCCCGATTGGTCGAATAATCGCGACTCAGTACCCAGCTATGTGCAAGATAATTTGAAAGAAGGCCTCTGCATCGAGGCATCTCAATCCTTTATGTTGTAATCTGATTTGGTAAAATCAGCATGCTAAGTAACTTCCTGCAAGTTCATCGTTGAACAACGATGAACAACGATGATGGCTTAGCTTATGCTAAATCAAGTAATTGCAAATTTAAGCAAGCCCTCAAGCAACTCCTGATTTGTGGACGCTACTTGTTTGCCATAGACTGCAAGAAGTCGTTCCTGATTATCGAAGTTGAAGATTGTCGTTGTTTCCTTCCCGTTTCCTTTCCTAACTTATAAAGTTTGTTTTTTTTTTGTTGAGCGACCTACACTAGAATAAATAAAAGCAAGTAAAAAATGTAACAAGGAAGAAATTGTAGCTGATCATCTCGTTTTAGTTTCGTTCCGCTCTATCTGTCCCAGCCGCTTTGGGTAGCAAGTTATTCATGTTCATTTATGCACTTCTTCATTTACTTAATTACTTACTTATTATTTATTTATTTTCATTTTTTTTTCATTCATTCATTCACACAACGGTTATCGTCTCGCATCGGTTAAGCGAAGTGATATTAGATTGTGATGAAATTCGTCATTATCTTTTTTATTATATTTAATGGGTAGTTACAAACTTAGTACTATGATGTAAGACAATGGTTATGAAAAAGAGACCAGCTATACTGCAAGTAGTATGTTAACATGTTGGCTTATATGGAGCCACATGGCTAAACATTCAGATCTTTTTCTTCGTTTTTCCGATTTTGTCTGATTTGTTCCTAATTCCCTATTAACATGTTCTTAGAAAGCAGTTGCTTACAGACCAAATAGCTTATGCATGGATGACTATGATCTGCAGTCATCTTTCAGAGGATTAATTTCCTTCACCTTCCTTTTTGCGCTTTCAATTCGTCATCTTTTTTGCATTAAGGATGAATTACTGCAGCTCATGCTCATATTTGCGTGCCTACACATTGAACTCTTGCTAGCATCATCATTCTTCATCAATTATCGCCTCTGGCTTAGCTGCTGCAAATTTTGTTTCGTACCCGGTTAGCCGCTCGCCTTTACTCATCAAGTCCGACTAATCCAATACTCCATTTGTGCGCAAGGGTTCCACCATATAGGTGCAGCTTATAATTCCAGATTCGAAATGTTCGGACGTTAAAGGCAGCATCCACGGATGTTCCAGCTCAGACGTAGGAACCATAACAACAATAGTAACAGAAATGACTGCTCACCAAATCAGCTGGCAGCAATGGTCTGCTGCCGTCACAGCTTAATCGAACGACCCCATGCTGACCCTTTCGACTGAGGACCTTGACACCCAACTACTAGGTTGTCCGAAAAGTAATTAGACAAATCAAACAAATTGCAACTTTGTTGATAATTTTATTCAAACTCACTATCAATCAATCTTGTAATCTTGAATGTGTTGGACCACATAGCGTCATCTATCTGGAATAGAGCGATACTGTGGGCGAAGAAGTCAGGAGATTTTGAGTTCAAGAAGTCGTCGACACCTTTTTGACCTCGGCTCTGTCTTTGAATTTCTTCTGAGCAAAAACGACTGCATCGATTTGAAGACGTGGTAGTCACGTGGTGCCAAGTCAGGCGAATATGGTGGGTAGAGTACTAGATCGATTACTAGAGCTGCCAGTTTCTCATAGCTCTTCTTGGAAATATGTGGTCCTGCGTTGTCCATGGGGAGAAGAATTTTTTTCTCTTTCTGGTTGGCAACTTCACAGGATTCCAGCCACTTTCTAAAGTTGGCTGCAAAACAAACCAAAGTCCACCATAGATCCAGTTGGAACCAGCTTCCAGTGGCCGTATTCCGAACACTGCTGGGCCACACTTTGACGCGCCTCCTCTTGTCCCATGTGCTCAGAGCGTGAGGGAGAACATCTGAACTTTGCCAGCAGTCCGAAGGCCGTCGTGCGCAGTGGACTCCGGAGTTTGTGTACGGGATGTTATGTCCCGCGTATAAAAATCCGGCTGGGCTTCACAATTGTCGACTACGACGCTCCTTTTCTGCGTGTATGGTCTTCCTATAAGAATTGCTTCTTCAATTAATTCATCTCCATTTCTGAACTTGCCGTACCAGATAAAACACGTCGCTTGGGAGGACGCTTGGTCGCACATAGAACCCTGCAGGAAACGGTGGGCCTGGTGTGCTGCACGCCTTTTAAGGGAATGGAGAAGTAGGTTTGCTCGGTAGACCTTTTTCTTCAGGTCCATCGTTAGAAAATGGTTTTGTTTTCCGTACAGTTTCTTCTATAGTAATTGAGCTAGAGTAGTCTCTGCCACGTAGGACATTGACAAGTGGAATCCCGTTGGTCCATCATCGGAAGTAACCGAAATATGGTAGTCAGTGCTTACCATACCAATTTGTTTGATTATATTCCGGACAACCTAATACTTACAGTAGCGAGCAAAAAGATTGCAACTTTTGGTTTTTAGTCTGCAACTTCGTTCAAAGCAAAGCCTGGACGTTCAAATTTTTACGGTTGTTGTAGGTACTCATAGGAGTAAGAAATGGGTTCGAACCTGCTCATTGCATCAACTTCGTATTCTTTAAGAAAAGTTTTTCTCGCAGAGGTCGAAATCTTTAACTTATCACAGTCCGCAATGTCTCCCAAAATGAGGTCTATCGTTGAGATCTGGCCTCGAATCGCTTCCATATGGCAGAGTCGACGCGTTTACATCAGAGAATGTGCATAGGCTGACCATGGTACACAACTTCGCAGACTATGTGAGCTTAATTCGGCAGTGGTCCTCCATGGATGTTCCTGCCACCGTGGCTCCCTCTGTCAGCTCTGCTCAGAAGGGAAAGATGCTGCTGACGCTTCTATAGTTATGGCTGCAGGTGTTTGGTTCTAATGCAGCTCACCGCTCCTTCATAATTCCGAAATATTCCATCTGGTTGCAATGAAGCCAAGTGTGTACATCATAGAAAATAAGTTTTGGAATTTTTTCTATCCCACGGAGGAAGGTACCTCAACGATCCCATGAGTGGTAAAGATCCTGCAGGATTATTAGGATATTGCCGTGTACATGACACTTCGTGCCGCCATGAATTTGATGAGGTAGGTCTTACAAAGCTGCAATGAACTTTACGATACACCACGGAATTGTGATACTGTAACCTGTCTCTATACAAACCGGCTAATTCAGGTTAATTTGGATGGAGCAGACTAAATGAGGCATTTCCACAGCAAATAAATCTGAGCGAAGTGTGAAAACATGTGCGTAGAGCAAGGAAGTACACGCACGCGTTCTAGTGAATAGCACTTCTAATCCCGACGCTGCATGAATTGTAATATACACGACAATATTCTAGTAATCCTGGAGGATCTTCACCACTCGTGAGATTGTTGAGGTATCTTCCTCCATGAGATAGAAAAAATTTCAAAACTTATTTTCCATGATGTACACACTTGGCTTCATTGCAACGAGTCGGAATATTTAGAAACAATGAGGGAGCAGTGAGTTGCGTTGGAACCGAACGCCTTTAGCTAAACTTATAGGAGCGTCAGCAGCATCTTTCCCTTCTGAGCAGAGCTGACAGATGGAAGCAAGTTGGCAGGAACATCCATGGAGGACCACTTTCAAATTAAGCTCACATAGTCTACGCAGATGTGTACCAATGGTCAGCGCATGCACATTTTCTAGTGTAAACGGGTCGACTCTGCTAAATGGAAGCGATTCGAGACCAGATCTCAACGATAGGCCTGATTTTGGGAGACATTGCGGACTGTGTCAAATAACAAATTTCGACATCTGCAATAAAAAATTTTCTTAAAAAATACGAAGTTGGTGGAATGAGCAGGTTCCAACTCATTTCTTACTCGCATGAATACCTACAACACCCATGAAAATCTGAACGTCCAGGCTTTGCTTTGAACGAAGTTACAGACTAGAAACCAAAAGTTGCAATCTTTTTGCTCGCTACTGTATATCCTAGAAACGGTTACGTCTGCAGTGCTTCTATCTTCGCAGACTTGTTAGGACCAACGTTAAGGCTTCAAAACGATCATGACCTCAGTCACAAAAATTTCCGTGGGTGCTGCCTCTAAACCCTATACCTTGCTGAATGGCGACATGGTCCAGAACTGCTTCACGGCCTACCTACATCCGGAAGTTACTACATACAGTAAGGCACCAAACCAGGGGCCCAGAGCTGTTCACCACCTGCGGTGAGAACGCCCTCTCATTTCGAGGAGAAAGGAAATTTAGTGTTCAAGTTCATCATCCCTAATCCTGAGTCGCTATGTGTTTTCGCACAAACCTAAACATATCAAATGCGGACTTAGTCTCCGTCCACTGACTGCTCAACTCAAAGAATGAAGAATTCCTCTGGGAAAGCATTGTTTATGTTGGGTTTGAATACCAGGGCTAGGATTCATGAACACATAACCAAGCAAAACCAGGCTAGCAATCCAGCTTTTATTTCAAGCGTTTACGGACATCTAATACCCAGCCACAACTCCGGCCGAATGCGACGGACTCATGAAGTGACCCTCATTAGCATTCTAAGTCGGAAGGTGCGGAAACTCTGGAGGTGATTTAAGCTGCTCAGACGAAATGTTCCATCTCTCGAGTCTCAAACGAATACTGTTGATATCTCCAAAGTGTAAAGGACTTTTAACTCTAATCAGACCAACTGACAGCAGTACCGCTAGACCAAATCGATGCATAACAACTGCAGAAGAGAAATCACTGGTGACCTGAATCAGAACTCATTCTGCTGCAGGCCTTCTGATTTGATCTGATGGCCCTTCTGAAAGGTTTTCTGGAAAGAATTCTATGCTCAAATGCTTTGTGATCGTGTCCTAGTTGTATTCTATTGTTCGTTTGCAACTAGCCGGTCACAACCCACTGCAGATTGAGTAATAGATGCCCCACAAGCTTGAAAAAGGAGAGTTCTACAATGTATCTTTCTGTGAAGTTTTTTTCACTGACTTTTTCCGAATGTTGTGAAGCCTAGGTGGTCGGATTAGGTGGCCTTCTTCTCGATGGTAAAAAAAAAAACGTTTTATTCCTCGATTCTTTCGCTGTTGCTTTCGAGAATTACCCTTTGCTTTTCACAGGTGCGGTCCTAAAAACCTCAAGTCTTAGTAATAAATTAGTAAGTTAACAATACAAATATTAGACTTAGCACAACGTGTGTCCAGTTCCATCTCTGGATTTTCTTTAAATGTGCAGGCGGAAATTTCTTCCCAAAAATGAGAAATTCTGGAATCCGGATCACTGAGGTGTTTAGCAACGTATCATGATGACAATAATAGACAATATTTTGATAATATAATACTTTCAAAAGTAACATGGGACATTCCAACTCCTTGCATGATATCGGCGGCGATAATCCTGTTGTTCGCCGACGAACAACTTCGTAGCAACCGAATTCTGTTATTAGGGCGCCGTATTGGTCAGATGTAGCTTCATTAATTATCAATTCTCACAACAGCTTAATTATGCGCCCCGAAACACCTAGTAGACGTGAGAATTTACTTCCTCGTACTAAACTTCAGCAGATAACTATGGAATTTGTCCATAAAAAACCAGAGATAGGGCCAAAACTCGGTACAAATTCATCCGCCAACTTATTGCAACAGCTATAGAACCCGTTATCTTTTTTAAAGCATATGTACTCGATGCGAAAAATTGCTTGTTTTGGTTTCGGTTTTATTTTGCCCAACATTAATTTTCTACTATCTTGTAGCATGGAACCAGAAAAACAGAACTTCCCGCACTCAGTGTACTTTTTTATGAGAAACTCGCGGGTGATGTACCAGAATGTAGTATGGGGAAGTGATTTGCTCTCAGAAAAACCTACGAAAACCTTGTGGAGCTTCAAAAAGCACAAACTATCGTGGAAGGCTTCAAACAAGATGCATTAATGAGGCTTCAAATGTACTCCACTAAAGCAAAGACATTTTTACGAAGTCAGGACATGCATCGTTCAGTACTCACAGCAATTATGATCTTTTCGATAGCTAGAAAACTTTTTCTCAAATAAATGCGTGGGCTTGCTGTTTCAGGAATATCTGCTGCTCCAGAGGAATCTGAAAGGAAACATATCTACAGGGTGCGCCATAAGTTCTTGCACACCATACACATTTAACAACGCCACAGCCGCTGAACTGAACGTAATGGGATGATATCTATGACCGCACTGGACCAACTTAAAAGCAACTCAAACCACCTGTCAGATCAGGAATATGCCATCATTTGCTTTTCTAATAACTCAAAGTTGGGAGAGTAGAGAGCACCTCGCGGCACGGTGGTGTTTCTGGTATAAAACCTCTCAAGGCTTCAATTCTCTACCTCAGCTTTATGCTACGGGTCCAAACCTATGTATAGTATAGCACTTGATTTGCCCTAAACACTGGTTACATACGCATCAGAATCAGATGGACGTTATAGGAGAGTTTGTTCTTAGCACAGGATTTCGGTCGCGTAGCAGCACTTGGTACATCAGCAGATTCGAAGTCTTACAGGAGCGTCATCTTTGCGCTCTTCAGTTCGACTTGAGATGTTGTAGATCACGAAAAAAAAGCTGAAAAAAGTTCATGCACGCCTTTACTTAAAAGTTTTCTGAAATTTTTGAAAAGAAGGGGGGGGGGGGCGGGGATGGGATCTCGGTTCATCCGGTTGGTTGCTCGATGCCTTCTACGTTTACTCCGAAATTTCAGTGAGAAACGATTTGATGCGTTCAAAGAGGACAATGTCATACTGAGCCATACTGTGCTGCAAGGAACCCAACATAAACAATGATTCTCTCAAGTTTGACTTATTACGGAAGCAATTGGCGCGATATTCCTGATATGATAGGTGGTTTGAGTTGCTATTGAGTTAGCTCAGCATCGCCGTAGCTCTCATTCCATGATGTTGAATTCATCCGCTATAGCATTACTAAACATGGTGTGCAAGCTCATATGGCGCACGCCGTACTATCAAGTATGGCGCGAAAATTCATTTAGAAAAGACTTCTTCCTCTATTGGCGTTGCGGGGAATAATCCAAAAAATTATATTCCTCGAAAGCAGTTCAAGACAGGGTGTGGATTGTTTTGAGTCAAACCGTAGGGGCTTGGCTCCTGTGCTCCACTTCCTTCGAATGGCCCAGTGACGGGAAATACGACCCGCCTCGTTTTGCAAACAAAAGCATGATCCAAACACTATAAATCCAGAAAGTATTATATAAGACGGGTTGACCTCTGAAGTTGAGAAGCACGCATACTGCCAGGGATTAGTTCATCCGCTATTCCACCCATAACTCTGGTGATGAGGCCCTAGGAACAAGGGATAGTGAGCACTGTCATGTATAGACATAAACAATTGTAAGCAGCATAGCAACATTCAGGCAGTACCAGGCAGTTCATTTATCAACTAGAAACGAACCGGAAAAGATAAGCTGCAGTGAAAAGATTGGATTTGCATATTCGCAGAAAAGTATCCATGAAATAGCAGGTCTTCTGAGACGTATCCGCTAGTTTACCCGAGTGGATAAAGTGCATATCTGGATAGGGACCCAGGAGAGCAACTCCTCTGTCTTTGTAGCTGTGATCTCCTTACTCCTCCGTGAGTGGATGACTGGTTGCGTTGGTCTGCTCATTCTTTGAGCGAAGTCCTATGCTCATAAGGGCTTCGAACTTTAGCATGTTAGTCACCCATTAAGGCAGTATAGGGGCAATGGGAGGATCTGGTGGAGCTTCACACCGTGGACTCGAGTCACCCGCAGTATATGAGTTGTTATGAGCTCAAGTACCACATTCCGCTGCAAATGGCGAACACATAAATCGTAGGTGTTCGCCCAAAAACTCTCTCTCTTCACTTGTTTTCCATCCCTACGCCCTATGATCATAAACATTTTTTATCGTGGTGCCGCTTACTAGTTCTACATTTTCAAAATTCTTAAGTTCCCAAAGAATACGCAATAATTTACCCAGAATCTTCAGAAGATGGAGCTGTAGATAAGAAGTAAAGGTATACTGTGTCCTTAGATTTACAAAGAAGAACTAGAAGGTTTGCGGAATTGTCTCTGTGTCCATTTCGGTCGGAAGTCTCAACTATAAGATGTTTGCTCAGAGTGTTGCTCTTAAGATGAGGATGGCATAGTTTAGACTCCATTATACCATTTATTTTCCTGTAAGCCCTTGAATAGGTGGAAGGCCATGTCTCGTTATTGAAGCTTTCCCTGTTTAAGAATGAATGAGTCTCGAATGCTTTGCGTGCTGCCGAAATATCTTTAAAAATAACTCAAAACTGCGCCACACTCATTGGTTACAGGTAATGCGCTGGTGGTTCAATGCGCTTTTCACGTCGGTGCTTTTCGTCGTCGTCACTGCAATCGATTCCTTCCAAGATGAGGTTCTGTTTGAAAGATCGTTAAGGGTGAGAATGACTTAATTCTAATCTCAATTCATACAGAGTAGCGCCCCTTCGGGACACTAGGAAGTGGGGTGGGCAGCCATTTGAGGTTCGTTGAGAAGCATTAACTCAAGAAATCCTCAGAACACTAACAAAGGAGCAAAACTAACAATTAAATAAGCTCAAATACGAAGTTCTCCTCATGATTCTCTACAATTCATGCCGCTCTGCTGAAGTTGGCCTTCCAATCTTCTTCTGGTGCTAGCCTTGCTTGACCAGTTTTTATTACATGCAAGTTACTTTCCAATGCATCAATATTTTCACCCTTTTTTTGCTTGGCGCACTTCTTACATGCGTACGAACCCGCCATGAGCAGTTACTTCCACCTCTGTGCGGGAAAGTCCTTCAAAAGCTCTAGCAGCTGTGAACTGTTCCCTGTAACCGACACCTGCGAATAATGACACGGAATTATTCACATTGCGATTGCTGCAGGGATACTCGATCTGACTCCTCTGAACTTTCGTACCACGGTGGGACCACCGTTATCCCACGGTGGTCCCCCAACTGACGGTTGGTCCACTGTTATCCCCAGGTTGTCCCACCCTCGTCCCCCGATGACAGTGTTCGCCCACAATTGCTCCACCGTTAGCACACCATTGTTATCAATCCCACGGTGGGCCACCATTCCCCCACGGTGTGTCCACCATGCTTGGAAAACCCACGGTGGGACCACTATTTACCCACCATTCGCCCACCGTTATCCCACAGTTCGACTTTTCCATGTAAACACTTGTTGAACAGCTGCTGATACTGGTAGAAACCGTATAAAAGGCGACTGCGGGGTGTGAAAGCCACAGTCTTGTCTCCGCTTAGGTAGAGACTGACGAGCCCTACGGGACTTGTCTGGCCGGCTGTGGCCCGGCGGAAACCGCGGTCCGGCGAACGGTCAGACAGGATGCGTGGGATGCGGTCGCGTGCGAACTCATCGCGGATGAAGATATCCGCGCGTGACCGCGCAGCCTACTAGGAGCCCGCGCAGGCCCCAGCGCGGGCACCTGGGTGCCTGCGCAGGCTCGCAGGCAATTGCACCCAAGGCGCATGCATGTTCAATTGGAAAAGGCCCCAATATGTCGCCAGAAATCCTCCAGTTTGCCCCATGAAGCGCCCTGGTTAGCCCACGATGGGCCCACTGTTAGCCCATGGTGGCCCCTCCATTTGCCCATGGTTGACGTGCCGAATATCAACCATGGGGTAACGGTGGGCTCCCCGTGGTACGAAAGTTCAGAGCCGAGAAGGGTTCCATTGAGACATAAATGAGAATGTGGAAGAGTCTTAACATCAAAAATACGGTTATATGCAAATGAGCACTAATGCGCGCTGGGGACCCTTTCAAAAAGCAGCGGACTGGCTGCGTAGGACTAGGACTACTCCAAACACTGCCTTGTGATAGCGAACCCACCCCCCTACTGAAGGACCCGCCGTATGACCCTTTCTCCACAACTCAATCCCTTTTCTCACTGTTGGAGCATGATGAGCCCATCCTCCATCGGTGGACTCGTGTTCCGGCGCTTTCCTCACTCCTCAATCGCGGAATTGTCGTATCCTGGGGTTTTCCCCACCGCTTGGATAAGGCGGACCTGTATCCTGTCGTTTTCACCACTGCTTGGTCAGGGCGGACCGGTACTCTCGAGTTTCCCAAGCTACTGGGCCACGACGGACCCATTCTCCATAGGAGACCCATTTTCTGTCGTTTCCCACACTACTGGGCTACCGCGGACCCATCTCCATTCGGTGGACTCGTGTTCTGTCGTTTTTCTCACTAATGGGACATGGGGTACCAATCCCTACTCTATTTATGTGTTCTGGTGCTTTCCTCTCTCCTCTATCGGCGAACCCAAATCCTGGCGTTTCCATCACTTCTTTGCCAATGCAGACCGGTACCCTGGCGTCTCCCATAGTATGGGACACGGCGGACCCACCCGCCACTGGAGACCCGTATTCTGTGGTTTTAACCGCTGCTTGGCCAAGATGGACACGTATCCTCGCGTTTGCACCACTGTTTGACCAAGGGGGAGGGGGGAGCTCAGCGTCCATCGTCGGATCCGTATTCTGTTGTTATCACAGTACTGGACCACGGCTGAGCCATATCCCATTTCTGGAACAGTAGTATCCTGGCGTTTTCACGGAGGACCGCACCGCTGCTGTGGAGCTACCGCGGAGGGGCGGACGACCCAACGGCTGCTGCGGGCCCATTGAAAAGCGTTGAACGGTGCGAATGAGTTGTAGGGGTGTAATTATGCTCCGTATGTTACGCTACCTGAACATCGTAAACACGGTCTCACCCGTTGGCTGCGGGAATGCCAGCGGGAGACGCGAGTCCTGCTGCGAAACCTTGAAAGCACTGTTTTATACTCTCGCCTTCATCATTGGAGGATTTATTCGTCATTCAACCACTAAAGACGATGACGAAACCACTATCGCGTCTATGTCGGAGTGTCATAGGTTGAGGGTCCAAAAACAAAAGCGTGTCTGAGTCCCTAAAAATTGGCCAGCCGTCTTACAGTCTGCGCATCAGGGCTACCATTGTCTGTGAGTGTCGCCGCGTCAGGAGCCCCCTATGTCTGCTGCTTTCGGGCTTACGGCGCTTCATTAAAGAGATTCCATCGGTCTTGTCCGTTAGGACGAACCATTTCGATTTCTGCAACGTGCTCCGCTGTTCTAATCGTTATTTTCGGCCTGCACCTTATGGCCGACAATTACCCTTAGTTATTCCCAGAAAATCAAAGTGACGAAGAAAAAAATGCTGCCAATACTTTTCTAGCTGCCAATACTTTTCACGCACCCTTTATAATCCCTGCCGCTCACTGGGACTTCGGCGTGACATGGCCTCTGGTGGAACAAAAATTCGCGACTGGATTTTCCTTGCTTACATCAGCCATATTAACCAGTGTTTTGATTCATGTCAAAACACAATGTCAAAACAGCATAATTTTACTTCCTTTCAGGATTTTCCATGGTTGTTACCTCTGAATCAGCGACCTGGCCATGATCGGAGGCTCACTGCATTCCACAGCATAGAAAGTGAAGAGTTACCACACAGTGGCCATATCGAGAACGTCCAAGAAGACATTGAACGAAGGAGGAGGGACGGACATGCGCTGAAAAGTTAGTCACTTTTGAGAGCGGTAGACAAAAGGGGCCGGTAAGGGATTTCTAAATTTTCTTCTCAGAATGAATTAATAGGTTTCTAGTCATTTCGATGAGACTTCGTTGTCTTCTTATGCGAAGAAAAGCTGACCACAATAAAAACCTGGTAATCTTCCTGCTTCAATGGCTTACTCCTAGGAGTGAGCATTCTAATCCTATAAAAATGAGTTCTCGTCCAACTCGTGACGTTTCGAGGGGAATCAGTGTGAAGACGGTCTCCAACATCTAGTGATTTTGCCAGATCAAAGATGATGTGTCAAAGTGCCTAGACGTAGGAGATCGACTCCACGCTTGCCAAATGGGAGTGCTCGTCCTCTTCTCTCGTCCTGCACTTGAAAAGGGCAATTTATACTGGATGCGTGCGACTGACGCGCGTGCGTCTACATGATGAAGAATAGGGGCTAGTCGCATCGCAGTGGCAGCTCAGTCGCACGCGTTTACGTCCTCGCGACGGCCGCGCTTTCTTTTCATTGAGAATTTCATGCCGCGTTGACCGGTCCTTATAGCAAATCTTTCGCGAATGGATGCGTCCGTCAGATAAGTCGCATCTGTTACAAATTGCCCTAAACTGTTGTGTGACGAAGTGTTTCGAGCGTTTTGCAAAACTGAGGATTGAACGTCGCTCTTTTTAGACATCTTAACTCTCACTGTGATGAAGACTGATACATGCAATATTTGCAGGATACACATGTCGCTTCAAGTTCTGCCGGATATTCGATGCCTGACTTGACTTCCGTACGAGGCAACCGTCTGTATAGCGGCATTAACATTTTTATCCTTTTCGCTGTCCTTTTTGCACAAAATGGTTGTTGGCTGTAAATAAAACGAGGTCGTTTGTTGCATTGAGTCCTTGGCCCAGTATATTAATGCATGTAACCATAACATCTTGACAGCGGCGGACGCTGAAAGTGGGCGGGAGGGGAAGGGGAGGGGGGTGGGAAAAAATTGGGGTCTCCGCCGTTTTGGGGATCCAGACGGAAAGTGAAATAATTAAAAATATTAATTTCAATAGTAAATACTAAACGATCAGTATTTTGGAAATAATAATACAAATAAACAAATAAAAATAAACTAATACAAGATTTTACACGTATATTGTAAAGTAATTTCGAAAATTTCGCGTCGATGCAGCGAGAAATTCAGGGGATCTCTCGAAGGAGTGGCACTATTACTGATAGTTGCAACAACTGTGCCATTTATGGCTCAAAGGCAGCACCCACGGAAATCCTCACTTCCGAGGTGAGCCGTTCTCCGTGTGGTCGGCTGCCAGACAATCACAGTGGTAATTTGAACACAGAAAAAAGCGGCCTATCTGTGGAGATACTGCTGTGGACACAGAGCCGAGCGTGGCCATTTCGGTGTCCACCACGCCAGTTAACGCCACTTATTTGGCATGCTACGAGTGGTCTAGCCTAATGTATCATGTTGTATTTGGAATATTGTACAGTGTAGGGTATGGAATGCGCACCATCTACATTAATTCGTGGCGTTACGCGCGTATACCCTCAGCGGAAAACTCGTCCGCGCTGTAGACGCATGGGAAGCAGCGCCTTCATTTCTCATCTTCCGGCGTGTTTTACGCTGTTTCATCGCTGCCTGTGAAATCATCGTCCCTGAAAACCCAAAAATTCAGCGAAATATCCAACACAAAAATTTCCGTGGGTGCTGCCTTTAAGGGATCGTCATCCGTCAAGAATGTGCATCAGGAAGCGCTGCACTACATCTCGGAAAGTGATAGGTGTGCATCCAACACAACTTTGGTCGGGTTTTATGTTCTAGCTATCAAGTTTATGAATTGGGGATTGGCTTTCGAAACTTCACTCTAGGTATGAATGTATTTTATATGTGTCTTATTCTGAAATATACCTACGACCCTCTCATTTGAAGCATGCTCTCCAGCATCTCTGGTTCAGGCCCCGCCGCGATGATGCAGTCAGTCGCGCAATCCGACTACTTTTTCGACAAGGACTGTAACCGATTCTTGTGGGACAAACTCCAGTAATATTCGAGTTGCAAGTCGGACCGTCACGATTCAACGATGTTCATCGTCAGACACCAGGCCTTCTCTACTATGACAGATAATAATATCCTTGACTCGACAGAATGGGCGAAACATCCTATTGAATGGAAAAATCGATACGAACTGACAGTTCCCTGACATTCTTCACTCGGCAACATCCGGAGGTTCCGAGTACTATTCTGCAACAACCTAAATTTAAGTGGAAAAATTATTTAAATTTAAGTGTCGAGTGGTAAGAAGAGTCTGAGCAGAATCAGAAAATTCCTTCTCCATTTCCAGGCTTAGAAAGTCCTCCACTAATATCAGGCACCCAGAAAAAGGCTTTGCTGGTCACATATTCCCACGAGTTCATATTAGATCACAAGATTCGGTATCAGTCTAGTGAAATTTGTTGGTCCATCTACACTCGAGTTATGCAATAACTTGTGGAGCACGCACAAATGAAAGATTATGTTGTCTGAAAAATAATTAGACAAATTTATCCAGTTGCAATTCACCGCTTGTAAAGCCCGGCGAGATTCTTCTGTGTGCAATATAGCAGGCCCTCTCCAAGCTTCAAGATCCACCGTGCGAGAAATTCTACGGCCTTCTGGCAATATTTCAAAGTTGCCTCGAGCTCTACCTCACGTACTTAGCAAGAAGAGGCGTGCTGATGTGTGAAATTCTCTCCTCAGCCGTCGCAGTACATTTGATTGGATTGATTCCATAGCCATCATAGATGATAATCACTGCACCTGCAATAATATGTACTGCACGCCGTAAGCACCGGCTCGATTTCGATGGCTTACCAAAACCACAGCTGATAATCGAAAACCATGACTAGTGAAAGCTGCTGGCTTTCTAGTGCAACATCAGTGGTCTGATCTTTTGGAAGTTTCTCACAACTGGCTCCACAATGGATTCTGGCCTGTTTTGGAACCAAATAGAGAAAGTGGCTGGAATTCTGCGGCAGTCCCACCACGGGAGAGATAAAATTCTTATCCTTATGGGCAATTTCAAACTACGCACTTTCAAGAAGATGTGTGACAAACAGGCAGTTTTCAAAATCGATTCAAATCCCCGTCCACCACATTCGCATGCCTTAGCGCCTATTACCATATTGATCGATAGAGAGTTCAAATGAAATTATGAACAGAAATGCAACTCAATCGATATGTCTAATTATTTTTCGGACGACCTAATAATATGCGCTGAGATGATTATCACCGATCTTATTGTTAGAAGACGAGTTATCAACAAGACTGTAGTTGCGCTATTTACTGCTGCATTTGTTTTGTTATTGGCGTTTTGTTGTATCAATTAGGACTTTAGAAAGGATAAAATCACGGTGTCAATAGAGTCGTCGCGTTCTCTGGCACTTTCAAGTACATGTGAAATTCCTTCTGCGCCACATAGGTTATTACGAAAACACAGTTTTTACTTCCAGACGTTTCTACTCAACGTCGCCTTCAGAGGTCTGAGCACGGCGCAGCACGAATTGGTCGTTAATTGCTAGGACCTTGTAGACGTCGGGCACATTCAGGGGATTTTAGTATACGTGCCCGTCGGGAACGTGTGGACATAGGGAGCAGGACTGCATTGGAGAACGTTTTTATCAATAACCCCGGAGAAAAATTGCAAGCGCATGAAACCAAGTAAAACGACAGGTCCTGATGATGTAGCGGCGGAACTATGGAATTCAAGGCAATGGAACTCTGCTGAATAGCTGACGGCGTTCTTCAACAAAGTCGTCGAAGAAGAAGAAAAAGACTCCCGTGGATTGGCAGAGGAGCACCAAAATCCCACCCTGGAAGAGGAAAGGCAACCCTGCGGAATGTGCGAACTATCGGCAGATACGTCTGCTGTCACACAGCATGAAGATCTCCGAACGCATTAACGACCGCAGATTCCGCGACATCATCCGAGTTTCAACGAACACGTGTGGTTTCGTAGCCCATTGCGGGACGACGGATGCAATCTATGCGGGACGCCTGTTGATCGAAAAGCATCGCGAAAAACAGAAGCCACTGCACCTAGCCTTCCTTCATCTGGGGAAGGCCTTTGACCGCGTTCCCCACGAAGCCATCTGGTACGCACTGCGTTGGCACGGAGTCCCCGAGGAGCTCATCGAATCGGTCAGGATCCACTATGCCGACCCAAGGAGTCGAGTCTGATCGTCTCCTCTCACAGCTCTTCTTCATCCTTGTCATGGACGCTAGAACGAGAGACCTGCAGAGGCCGGCATCATGGACTCCGCTATACGCAGATGAAGTCATGCCCACTTCAGAACAAAAGGAGGACCTTGAGCGGCAGGGGCAGGCCTGGGGCGAACTTCTAGTCCGGTTCGGTCTCCGGTTAAACGTCAAGAAGACCGAGTATATGACGACCAACCTTGACGAGTCTTCCACCGTTCAAATGGATGGTAACGACTTTCATAGAACCGACTATCTCAAGTATCCCGGTTCAACACTCTCACCTGATGGCAATCTCGCCCATGAAGTTGTCGCTCGCGTGAAAGCTTCGTGGTTGAAGTGGCGTTCGATGACTGGAGTGATGTGCGACAAAAATATCCCGGATCGCTTCAAGTCAAAGGTGTATCGCGCAGTCGTACGATCCGTGGCACTGTATGGTGCAGAATGATGGCCACCCACCAAATAAGTAGGACGCCGACTAAGTGTGATGGAGATGAAGATGTTACGATGGACGGCCGGTATCACACGTGCAGACCGCACCCGCAACGAGAACATCCGAGAGCGGTTCGGCATCATCCCGATTGCAGACAAACTTCGTGAAACCCGCCTTAGCTGGTACGGCCACGTTCTGCACGCCAACGAAGACACCATCTGCAAAGTAGGCCTCGATCTCGAAGTAGGGGGAAAACGACTTGAAGGGCGACCGAAGCAACGGTGGCTAGACACACTGCACGCCAACCTGAAGCATGGAGGCGTCCACCCAGACCAGGCGCACGAAAGAACAAAATGGCGTCCAAAGATCAGCAAAGCGGACCCCGCCACCAAACGGGACTAACGCTAAAGAAGAAGAAGAACCTTAGTAGGCATAGATGGAAGTGGAAACACTTGAATACACTCCAAGACCGTCGCCTGTGCCGTAGCACCCGTGTGGTCCTTGTACTCTATAACATCAGCCGAGAAAATCCGCACTAAATTCTCGCTGACTGTTTCCAAATTGACCTGTTCCTACGCATATCAGCGTTTGACGGCTTTTAAGGCAAAAGGTACGACATGTCCTCTAGCACACGCCACACCACTCTTGGAGTCGAGTGATTTGGACAGCCACAACATGAACAGCATGTGGGCTTGGGTGACATTTTTGTAGTGGTTGCTAACATCCGAAATTTCAGGCATAACATTTGATGCTGTGTTTATGAGAGTTGACGTCAGATCACAATTTCCCGAATTCTGCATTACTATAGGGATTCATGGGGGATTTGAAGGTTTCTTTTTTTTTCGCCGCAACTTTGGCGATTGAAGTCCGATGATCAGGACAGACCGCTGACTTCAAAATTACTAATATGGAATTCAGATGAACTCAGCGATTCATAGCAGTGCTCTACAAAGCCATTTGCTGTCATAGTTTTTTTCAACACGACGCCTACTACTTTGTTTTCCGTTAGGATCACGATACGGGCACCCTCCACGGCTTACTCGCAGTCCCTCAATGTCACCTCTACGAACTAGCTCGTCTGTTTTTGCAATTTGGAACCTATCAGAAACTTGGATGCCATCATTGCTGACGAGATCCATGGCAGTACAGACCAAGCACAGCCTCAACGAAAAAATTTTTCCGGCTGTGCATCTACCTCGGCGAGAGCAATGAATAATTTTGCCACCGCTTTGAAGAATCGACTATTTGGAGTAGTACTCAGCAGAGCAGACTTAAGAATGCTAACTTACGGGTATCGCCTACTTTTATCATGATAAAAAAGCTTTTCCAAGGGTGAGCGTAAAGTTTCGAAACGTCGCATTTTCCTCTCTAAAACGAATAAAAACATTAGAAGATCACCTAGGAAAGAGCTAGCAAAAGTTCCTTGGGCTTTTAAGCAAGCTGAATATGGTAGTAAACGTCATTTATCATGAACTTTTGATCCTCTTCCAAACCGACGAAATTTTAGGGTGGGCGTGAAGTGTTGATGAGCACAAAAACCTGAAAAATGCTATTTGTCTGTTGGGAAATAGCAATCCAGACGGATTTTCAAAGAAAAACACTACAGTTTTTCCAGTGCTACTTGAAAACTACGTAATAAAAACTAATAAATTATTCAAATACATATATGAGATACGATTTTTGTTTGTGATATTGTCCGCGATATATAGAGTGCCTGCGGTATTCACTTTCAGGGATGCGACCAGTCCAGAGATAAGGGCCTCATAAAAAGCACTCAGAGGGAAATTAGGAGATACCGCACGGATATAGGTTATTCACGCCCATAATGTTGCAGATGCCATTACTTCGTCTTTCCATCTCGCTACTCAGCGCTAGTCGTGCGTTCCAGAAGGATTTACATTGAATTCAGTAGTGGTAAGTCCTCGTTGGCCATTTCAGAAACCCTCTGCCATCTCTGTATCCTCCTTAATCACATGCTCTCTCACAACGTTTGCGCGCTTCTTTGGTTGTACACTCTCCGCAAAACAAGGGCGCCAAATGCCACGAGAACTGCACTTTTCAGATCAAACAAAGACCAAATTGAAACCCAAGCTCTTCTCACAAATTCAAAACAGCTTCATTCTCACGGAATTCCGACATTTGCATGCACACCAGAATTTCAAACGCCGCGTTGCTCATTCAAACGCGAATGAGGGGCCATCTCTTGAGCATGCGATATTTGAATCCTATCTTATACTGCGCTATAGTCCTCGAGGACTGTAGCACCTTGTGTCGTCAACATTAGCGATCGGCGGTCGTCGACGCCAACGACTGTGAGGCTGATGTGCATCGATTGCGGGTGGGGCGTCGCGGCGGCCGCCGTCACCATCATCGGTCGACGGTGACGGCGACGTAGGGTGCTATACATCTCGAGGAGTATAGGGGCTACCTTACTCATGAACTTTACTGAATCACAAAAATGATGCACTTGCCTATCTCATGATTTCCCGAGCTTGGGAACTTTCAACCATCAGATAGATTTGAATCTGACATGCTCTATTCCATTATCGACTATATCATCTACCAGATGCCATTCACATGGCATATGATCAATGTTTTTGACAAAAAGGCAAGTCTTTTCAGTATATGATGCTCTCTCTGTTCCAGATTATTCATTCTATATTTCGCACTGAGAAAGAAGCTACATCCTCTGCTAGCAAATCATCGCCCTGATAACCCGTGCCGCCGCAGCTCGGAGAACCAGCCGAACTCCTTAACTTGCGCTCCATTTAGACGGCCACAGCTCCACCATATGATTTTCTGCTGCACCGATGGCGCAGATGAAGCACATCAGGAAATGGTGGCTCATACAGCCGACATACCGTTTTTTCTCCCTGATATATCAGTTTCATTTGGTATCAGGAAATTGTCCGACGATTTCGAGAAGCTGGTCGACAACAAAATGCATGGATTTGACGTATTCAAAACCAATCCGAGTGCCGCCCTCAACTTCTTGAAAACATTCTTGAAAACAGTTTATAGCGCAGCGGATGGTGCAGTTGCGGCGCGTATCAGGGAATCCACAGATCAAGACGTACATCCCACCTTTTGGACCACTCAAGACCTGAATCGTTGTCCCGCTATGGTACATTTTAGGGTACTCCAGGGCAAAAAGTCCGGTTGGTCGAGTGGCAGCTTCATTCAAGGAGCCTATAGCCCCGATATATTTTGTGGGCCTATCCTCAAGATAGAAACCGAGGGTGAACAGGTGATAGTCACTGCACAGCTGCAAAAGAGTGAAGCTGTTCTCTAGAGGGAACACGTAATCCGATCACGATGGGACGGTTTTATGGTGGCGACCGCACTACAATCCGCTGACGAGCGCGCCTCTCCCACTCTGTGGATATTGGAGTCCTTATTTCTATCCACATCTATCTCGCGCAGCCCTAAGGGGTGGGAAAGCAGGAAGCTTTGCTTTTGGCGGGTAGTAAACAATTGCTAGGCGACAACAAGGAGGACCGCTCGAGCATACTGGCTAATTTTCAGGGTGAGAAGGTCCGGACCAGGTCAAAGCGGTAAAATTGTTCCACAACTGCTTTCTAATCGCCATAATTGATAGCACCTATGGAGCAGGAAAGTCAGTTTGCACTTCGGTTATGGCCAACGAAGCAGTAGAGGAAGGTGTCTTGCTCTCCACTGTGCAAAACAGTGCGCTCGATGGCGCAAAAATAATGCAGCTCACTTCTGCGAACCTACTCCCAGTTCGTTCTGTCGCTTACAGGCTCGCGAATGACCTAGAGCGATCATGCGAAATCGATTCGCCACACATGCTGGAAAACTTCTACCTTACGCACACCGACGAACCCTCGGAAGAGGACGTGACCAAATTTCAAAAATTTGCTATCGCATGTGCAGATGTGCGTCGCTTCTCGTTCACGGGGTACCGACCCCGCTACAATGAGCGTTGAGCATAAAAGCTTGCTAATTCTGGACAGCCGCGTGTCAGTGCTCGTTCAGAGCTCATACGCATTTTTATGCGCTGTTATAAGCCGAACGTTTTCCTCTGAATTGTTAGCTCTGCGTTGAATTTGACCGTGAGAAAGGGTCTCTGGCGCAAGACAAGCAAGCAATGGGATACGACCTCGGTCGATAAAGCATGATTCACGAAGCCACGATCGTGGCCATGCTATCGTGCTTTGGAAACGGCTGCTTCATTCTTATCGGTGACAGTAAGCAATTGTAAATAGCTGTAAATATCAAATTTAGTCTAGCCATAATGTAAGTTACTCATTCTTTTTGCGTGGAATCCCTAACTAAATGCCTTAGATTCTATCTAGTGTAGTGTAGCGATTCCCATGACTATCGTTATATCTTTGTTTTCAGACCCGCGAACTTCGACAGGATATATAGGGAGAGCAGGAGCCTACTTGAGGCAGCGATGAGGCAGTGAGGTCGTCTGGGCACTACAACGTCTTCGCCCATGTCCTTCTACCCACTTTATCTCTTGGTCGAACACTCATGGCCATCTTCTATATTTGTGTAGCTCATAATCGTCGTGCCTTGTTTTTGATGTGATAAAGATAAACTCTGAGTAATGAGAGTTTTGTGTTTGGCATCCCAAAGGCTAAATTTAATCTAAAATGGCACGATCACTAAGAGGGTGATCGTAACCATTACTCAATTGCTATCATATTTGGGCGTTCTGCAAATCCCATTGGTATTATCGTTCAGTTCCCAGTCAGCGCTGACCATTGCGAACAAGCAAGAGAGCGCCCCAACCTGTCCAATTCGCATAGTATGTCGTCTTCATACAGAGGTGATGAGCTTGAACTCGCAGCTCTTCTATGTGGGTACTTCGCAGTGTGGAACCCGCGAAACCTCGAAGCAATCTAACCTTCAGGATCATGTCAGAATGGCAAATCCTTTCGTTGATGTGCCGAGTCAAACAGTGCAATAAATTACCCGTTTGCAGAGCAACAAGACAAAAACACCTCCTGTGAACGTTAATCCTGTAACGAAATTTGATCATACACGGCATACAGGCCTCCGACATCATGGTAATATGCCTGTATCGGGACCAGAATATGCTATACGAGCGTATCTTGCGAGGTTTCGGGGTTTGTGCTGCGACGCTAAACAGTGAAACACTTGTGGTGACTGTGTGCACCACGAGGATCCAGTTCGAGCAAGCTAATATGGCATCTTTTCTAAGAGATCCGCCCCGAATCAACGTCGCCCTGTCCCCGAGCCAAGGACCGACTCTTCGTCATCGGTGCAGCCTCCGCCCTGTCACAACTTTCCTTATGTGGACAAATTCACGAATGGTGCCATGTACGAAGACTTATCACGTCACTTGACTTCTTCGACCCAACTGGGCTAAAGCAGTACGTCCACAAGTCCGAGGACGGACTTCGTTAAAAGGGGGAAATGTAACATGCGGTAAGGAATTTGTACATATCACCGTGTAAATAGGTGGGAGTTCTATTATTCTTGAATTCTCCATACATTACTCATTTGCATGGCGTTCCCACGCTTTTTCGAGTTGTCTTCAGATTGGCCAACGGTAACCGACGACAAAACCGTACAAAAGAAGGAAGGACGAGACAGCGGAGAGGGAGCGGGTGGTCGAGCTGGAGGCGGAACTGGAGAGGAGAGAGCCCCAACCTCAAGAAACGATTGTGGGATCGTAGGCCTCTCCATCGCCAAGCCCTCGTCTAATCCACTCCGAGCGACCCGTGACCAGTACCTATTCTATTCTGCTGTATATATGCATGTATGCTTGCAAGTATTATTTGCCTTGATTTATACTATCTGTTTCAAAAATGAGAGCAATTCAATGTTTTGTCTGTAGCTAGACAAGACACGTCAAATCTTGGAAATTCAGCGCTGTCAGTAACTGGAAACGTGCCAAAACATGTCAACTGGCGAGACCTACCTCATCTTGGAAGGCTGCCAAGTGGCAAGATTTGTGAAACAGACAGTATGTACCGTCTATCCGAAACGACGAGTCCGCCCAAGCGGTCGAGGCAGCCACGCTTGCGAGCAGTCCACGTCATCATATCTACTCTGCGTATCACGTTTCATCGTTGTCTTTCTGATATCAAGCAATGATCCGGCTGTGACGTGGACCGCTTGGGAGGACGCGTCGTTTCGGATACACTGTACTACATATCCAATATTCGCGTTTCAATTGTCAGCATGATGTGTTAAGGATAAACCCATTAAGAACCATGTCGCTCACATGTCAGTTTATGTCAACTGATGTTAATGTGGTACCCAGAAAAGCTGTGCCCGCACTTTCCTATCTATCTAGTAAGGACAGCCAAAAGAGAGGTTCGTCCTTAACTCCATGCACGAACTATTGAGTCCATACAAGAAGTTATCCCATACCTTTGTGAATGAACACAGAACTTGGATAGGGAAACACCTCGCGGGAACTTCTGTGAGAGAGAGGAAACATTGTGTCAGTTAACTACCTATAGGTAAACCCCAAAGAAGTGAGTATCTGAAAAGGTGCTCCGCTCCATTGCGTTCGAAAACCAGCTTGGAAGAATGAAAAAATTGCGAGAACTAAACCGTTGAATTCTGACTCTGCAGTAAGACATCATTTCAGCGATCTAGGCCGCAAACTATCATAATCTGATGCTAATATCACTACTACAGTATCCTTTGCATCCATAATTATTCTTCTAGGACTAATCTCCAAAGGTTTTCCAGATTTCATAGTTCTTCATGGATTGTATAGGTTTTAAAGGTTTCGCAGCTCACAGTCAAGTTGTTAAAGTTGTTGGTTTTGGATGATCATGATGAATCGTCTCTCATCACGAGAACAATTTCTGCTTCGGCATTCCGGGGCGGGATGCACTTTCGACCCCTTTCTAACTTCAACAGCACCCCGTTGGGGTGTGGTATACGGTAGCATCGGCGCAAGTCCGCAAGTTTTGTAGGGTAAGCGGGAAATTGCGGACTTCAAGTCAGCTGTTCATCACCGGCGATTATCTCATTTCCGGCGTTCTTCAGCAAGGTTCTGTGGAGGTTTTCAGATCCGGAACATGGCCTTGCTTGACATAGAGTCCATATCTCCTCAAATGGACAACAGCTTCAACGCAAAGATTTTGAATTACAAAATCGTAGACGATGGAAAGTTTGCGGTAAGTTTTTTTGGCGTATTCGTTGTTTTCATTTTTTGTTCTTGTTATTTAACAGTTACGTTTCAGCTTTATACCATTCAAATTACCGTTGATAGCTACACATGGACTGTGGAACGTCGTTATAGCGAATTCGATCTGATGGATATGCGTCGATTTCCAGATCGCAAGAAATCTTTCCTTCCTCCGAAAAGATTGATTCGCAACCTAGTGAGTACTTGTTTTGTCATGTTTGTTACTCTCATTGCTTTCGTTTTTGTACATTTGCTATGGAACCACTGAATGGAACCAGGGTGTTGTAGTGCACTTATTTTTCATTCTAACAAGCCATTTTTTCAATGGTATACCTTTGGAGGAACAAATTTCTGACAGTCTTAAACTAGCCGCATCAAATTCATCACCAGTTCCTGCATTTGGGGGTTATTTTCTGTCCGTATTCGGCGAGCATTCTAATTCTAATGTATGTGTCAACACGTGGAAGTTTTCGTACGTTTTCTGCTCCCGGAGCATTCCTTCCGAAAAGATGGGGGCGATGTGTGATCTAAAGGCGGCGCGGCCAACTGGACAGCATACAACGATTCGGTCAGCTGTGACCTTCGTATTTTTTTAATGATTGGTTTTTTTTTCAATATTTAAGTTATTTCCTACGACTCGCGCAGTGTATCCGAAACGAATTTGCTGGTAACTCGGTCAGGGGTACAGAGGTGGTGCGGCTACGGCTCTGGCTGTTTGAATTAAAACTGATGAAGAAACTCGCCGAATGTTAAGACTGTGGTTGTGAAAGTGATAAATTGGTAAAGTAGGAGGGAAGCGAATATTTAAAAAAACCCGATCAAATACAAAAGTAATATCTGATCGAATCGGTCGTGTGGTGCAAAGTTGGCAGCGGCGCCGCCTCCCTAGTCCTCATCAGATCCTTCGTTTCGGAAGTACTACACATAATATGTAAGAGAGTACATAAAACAGTGACATCATACTGAACAATCCAGTCGTACGAGTAAACGTATCTTTATTGAAGGCCTATATGCCTTTTGATAACTGGGACTTTTGCTGAATAGCTTCCCCACGTTTTATAGTAACTTGTGTGAAGTAGCATGACTAGACTGCCCTCAAAACTCTAAAGTATGGAATGGCCTTTGAAACAATTTACGCTTACTTGGTGATGATGTTGTGGTTACTGTCCTTTACACTACTCCATTCTCTTCGAATTCAGCGAAACTTTCTTTATGAGAAACTTGCTGGGTTTGGAAAGTCCAAGATCTTTAAATCGTAGGGGTTACTCCGTTGAAAGCTGCTTAGAGGAGAACCGTGGAACGTTCATATTTCAAGAAAATCGGTGCGGTACAAGTCATATACTGTGAATATTGCGCCCGCAACAATTTTTGAAGAAGGCACTTAATCAATCATCGCATGCATGTGCACCTATGTATGGCACAACATATCATTAACGCATCACCATAATTTACTTAGTTTTTGAATAAAGCAAAATATGCTGTGTTGGCACCATCAGTCAGTGAACCAGAAATTCATAGCTGAACTTCAAATCCTTGCAAATCTGCCCCGCTGTCCTTTACCCTGGTCTGCCTCTCAATGCAGTCTCATACCCTGGTCCTTACCTGGAACCTTCCATTTCATTTGTAATCATCTAGTAGCACGTTTACTTCAAGTTACTGATTTCCTAGTTTCTCTTCGACTATCATTCCCGCTGGGATGAGGTAGGTTCTGCGTTAGGTAGTACAGGGTGCGACGTCAGTTCTGGTGACCAAATCTAGATTGGCGCACAACTTCTGAATTCAAAGTGGTGGCATAACCTGAATGACGGCGCTAAGCCAACACATTAACAACTCAAATTACCTGTTAGAGCAGGAAAATGTCAGTGTTTGCTTTTGAAATAGCTCAGAGTTGAATGAGGAGCCTGCCGATCGCGGCATAGTGGTAGTTTTCTAATACATCATCTCAGAGCTTTTCCGGAACCTGTTGCTGCGAATCTAATCTGGTAAAGAATTCAGCTTATGATTTGCTCTTGAATCGTAACTGCATACGAGAAACAGTTGGTACTGCAGAGGAGTTAGCTATCAGCACATAATTTCGTTCGCACATCACTCTAGGGGACACTTGCTTAGCACTTTCTTCATGGGCAGACTCTGACAAGTTTTCTAGAAGGTCTTAATGTGCTGTTTGATTAGTTGTGAAGGCAACAAAGTGTCTTCTTCTCCAAAATGCCTTGCAGATAAATTTAGTGTAACGCCAATGTTGTGGACTATGACTGACTACATAAAAATCCGAGAAAAGTAGCGCTCGCACGACATTTCTTTGAAAACTTACTGGAATTTTCCCTGAGAGAGGTAAATGGGATTCCGGTCTAGTCATTGAATTCTCCACTGCTTTTTACGTTTACTCAACTGTATTGATCAAGAAAAAATTGGTTCGCCCCGAAGAGTGGTTCTTCTTCAATGATGGCATTGGTACACCGTGCCACGCTGAGGTGATTTGATGAAACGTCACAAATTTTGAGCATAGTTTTCTTCACAGCAGTTATGAACAAGTTTAACTCTATCATCTAGTATGGGCGGGATTCAATATTCAACCCACTTTTTCTGGATGCGAATGAGCCTTTTTGCAGTAGTGGGGCTATTCTTCCCGGAAATCTTTACGAATTTTTGATATCTTAGGTCTTCTTTGATACCGTTCCCACGACTGATATCAAGCGACTAGTAGCTGAAACTTACATTAAAGTGTTAGTCCTTAGAGAACGTTGCTGTGAAATGATTTTCTACAATCAACAATAACAGTTGGTTTATGTCGTTGTATGATATGTTTTGTATTGGAAGTGGTTCGAGCCAGAACGGATTAGTTCAGGTAGGATCTCGCAGTAAATAGTCAGCTATAATCGGGAAGATTCCCTTTATCAAATAGCAGGGGATTGATGTTGGAAGGAGTCAAAAATCGTTTAGAAAAAATTGATGCTTTCAAAATCATTGTTACTCCAACAATAGTTGAGCTAAATGGAAGCTTCTCCAGAGTATAGGCGATGCTGTAGCTGCTGTATAATACACTATCAAACAGAGAAGCTATGTAAACATCTGTCAATGGACACTAATACCTCCCTCTCATCCTTGAGAAAACATCTTTCCCATTGGCACCTTATCACTGTGCTGATGTATTGTGATTATGACGTTGCATATGAACCTTGTCTATCAAACAGAGGAAAGATTTGCTAGTTTTTTTTTTGTGTCTTTGCGTTTAACAAAATAGACTACGAGCCGTATGCATACCTCCTCCCAGTTGGGAGTGCCCTCCCGACCTCTCCCTACTGGGAGCATCTCCCAGCCAGGAGAAGTTGGGAGCTCCCGCGATGCACATCTGTTGGGAGCATGTTGGGAGCTCCCCACGCAAAATTGCACAGACTTTTTCGGATAAAGAACAATGTGGCAACCTTCCATAAGAGGTAATAAGTTGATGTTTATGTTACCAATGCTATCAAAGCGTCAACTCGGTTTCCTAGTTGGCTTTGTTTTTTTTCCGAAGTCCTTGAAACTTCGTCTGCGGCTTCGAAGAAGAGCTTCTTTGTTTTATAGCTTTACTTATGCAAACTCGTATTGATGATGTGTCTGCATCTGCTGCGCGATGGTCTTAGGTCTGTTACTGAAGGCGCGACGTATCTTTCCTGTAGTGTTTCCTAGAAAATTTTACTATACCAAGTCAAGGTAGGATGGTCTCCCATGGCGGTTGCGCTGATTTCTTGTTGTCCTCTGTGACTTTTCACTGTATAATTTCAAAGCAAACCATTCCTGCGAAAGCCTTCTAGATCTCAACCAGCGCCGTACACGCGTCAAGCTTGATTTGTGGCAGTTGAGATTCTTCGAGGCGTTCATCGTGAAACTGACAGCTGTATTGCAGCGCAGCGCTATCTTGCACGACTGTGGTAACGTAAAAATTATAATCATGGTCATTCTGATTCAGTGCTGTTCACCTATCACCAGCGCGAGCTGGTGCAAGAGCATGAGTGCAGCACTGTTTTCCATGTGTCCAAAGTGCGGACGAGTTTTCCGCTGAGGGTAACGCGTGTAACGCTACGAAATCCTGTGCGATGGTGCGCATTTCATACACTACACTGTGCACTATTGCATACTCTACACTATACGCTGCGCTAGAACACGCGTTGCACATCAAGTCAATAGTCAACTGGCGCGGCGGACACCAAAATGGCCACGCTTGCATCCGTGTCCGCGACAGAATCTCCGCAGATAGGCGGTTATTTCTTGTGTTCAACTTACCGTTGTGGTTTCCTATCAGCCGGCTACACAGCGAGCGACTCACCTCAAAAGTGAAAATTTCCGTGAGTGCTGCCTTTAATTCCATCAGAATAATTGTTTTACAATTCTCAGTTTGGAACAACTACAAAAAAGCGTTATACAGGCAGCACCATTAACACTTGGAAGCAAGGAAAAATCGATGCTGGGGGTTCTGACAGACAGTGAGAATTATTGGTTTCGGTTACTAGCAGTTCAATGCATCTAATGGCCTTTGCTGGAGTTCCTACTGTTCTCTCTTTACAGTAAAACCAAGTAGTCATTCAGTGGTGCATGAATATGTGCAGAAATCCACTCGACTACTTCATCAAAATTGCGCTCCCAACGTCTCCCCTACTAAAAAGTAAGGGAAAATTTCGGCATTGTTGGGAGATGTTGGGAGCTTCCCACTCCCACTCCCGACAAGGTATGCATACAGGGAGTTGGGCTGGGAGGCTCCCAATCCCAACTTGGGAGCACTTGGGAGGAAGTACGCATACGGCTCTACAAATGTTTGTTCAGAGGATGGCACATTTTCGTAACGCATTCTTTTCTCTAATTTCAGGATACTGAGTTTTTGGAGGAACGGCGTTTGGAATTGGAGAAGTACTGTCGCGCATTGCTCGAGCTCGAGGTTTGGTATCAGAAACAGAAGAAAGTGAACTCTCTACCTCTACTCACCGCAAAATTCTTCGATTTCCATCAATACGTTAGTTTTCTTTTTTTTTTTGATAAATTTCTAACCCGAAGGTATTCCCTTTTCTCTATTGGTGAGCCACAGCGTCTGCTTGTTTATGCCCTATTTCTCCCGTATTGAAAACTGTGGCTGATTCAACGATGATTGGAATAGCTGTGGTTTTTTCATCTTTCCATTTCACGTGAATTACCCCTTTCAAGTTTCCTTTGCCAATGAATCATCTGTTTGACTTTTATGTCACATTTCCTTTTGAATTCCAATTGCTCAGAGTTCGTGAAAACCGCAGGAGTAGTGTGTTATGCATGTTTGGCACAAAAGGATCTTATACCCATAATTTTCGGCCGTGACTCCTTTATTTTATTCTTCAGTATAGTCTTTGTTCTCATTGCGGAACATATGTAGTAGTCGTTGACCATACCAGGTTTGGGTGACGGTGTCGAGGTTTTGGAACACCTTGGAGTTCACATGCCTATTCATTCATCAGCCTTCGCGGTAAAGAAACGCTTTTCTGAATACTTGACTGCTTGCCTATTAGCAATTTGTTATCCTATTTCAATCTGTCGTAGAAAGCGAATAGCGTTGTCTGTAGAAGTTCTATTTGTCTGCCAATGTTCCGTTCATAAGTTTTTGTGCGGTGTTGAAAACTTTGCATTGCAGTTTCAATCAGTCACTGTATTCACCGGATAATCGCTTTGTTTGTTAAGAGCAAAAGAGCTTTGGAGTTTGGGATGTGGCGAGGGGCGTTTACAATACCTTGTTATGAAATTTGGGGGGGGGGGTGATCAATGAAGGTTCAAGATTACTTCCGATCTCGTCCGAGCCCGCCCATCCGAACTCGTCCGCGTTCCGGCGTCCGATCTCGTCCGTGACATGTCCGATCTCGTCCGCGCAGTGCCGAAGCTCGTTCTAGGCGCGTAGAAGAGAATCCAAACGATTTTACCTATGTGATCGAGTAAGAACTGCACCATCACCGGAATTTTGTTTGGCCGACATTTTTTCCTCACTAATAAGTGGGTATTTCAAATGAAACGTGTAGTGCTGTAGGTTGAGATGTGGTCTGAAGATGTCCGCAACACTTGCCATAACTCCATGTATGTACGTAGTTATATCTACCCTACATATCGTGGTCGAACGTCAGTATTAGTTACGTCTAACCTGTCAGTTCATGATCCACTTGTTTCGCATGACGAAGTGAAGGAGGGTAGGTGTTGCGGAAGCCAGTAAGTTCATTGTATGCAGTGCCATTGACTCAATCAGATGATGCAATCAATTCATCCCGTAGAATGTAGAAATAAAATTTCCAGGAAGTAGCGGTTATGTTTCCATTTTTCAATACGGATTTACGCAGCAGGCGTCGTTGAAGCTGACGAACTTGCGCGCGCCCGGAAGCGTGTAGTACTCCTCCCTGTGTATCTGTCGTGCCATAGCGGTGAACTGTATGTAGCTGTGCCCAGTGTTTTTCATCCTACTTGATGGTTTTGCGCAGAGGAAGCACTAGATACCGTTGAGATTAGCTAGTAAGGCAACGGAAGACAGGGACTTCAACATGAGACATTGTTCTATAGGTGTGCTTTCTTAAGTCTACAAATTCCTGATCTTCATCGACGCTCGTTTTAACTGTAGTAGTAGTGCTGTAGTAGTGATGACACTGCGGTAACGCTATTACCATGAATCACGAGAAAACAAGCCTACAATTTTCCGTAATAATGATCTGGCTCTCCCTTAGTAATGTGATAGTCACTTTCAATCGCGGTGGAGTTGCATGGGGCGTTCAAATTCTTGAAGTACAACTCTATTTTGAACAAGTGACCCTCCCTTGCTGCACTATACACTGTGGCAATCCCAGCCCATATGCTAAAGCCGAATACGGGAAACCTTATCAAACCAGTATACAGAATAGTGAATACAACACACAAAAGCCAATGGAGACGCTCACTAAACAACTTCTTGGGGATAAAATGAATCGAGCATGTTGCGGAAGAATCCATTTTACGTTTCCAGGACACCTTCAGACTTTTTTTGCTAAGATAGAAGATTTGGGCTCTGTTGTGAGTCGCACATAAGTAAATGAGCAGATTGAAGCTTATAAATCCTTCCCAATTATGCTGGAGTCGTAGAGGCTGCAAATAAATTCAGCGGACGAGATCGGACCTTGCTCGGACGAGATCGGACCCCGCTCGGACGAGATCGTACCTTGCTCGGACGAGATCGGACCCCGCTCGGACGAGATCGGACGCCGCAACGCGGACGAGTTCAGAGGGGCGGTGTCGGACGAGTTCGGATACAACCAAGGCTCAAGCTTTTCCACTATCAGGATGGAGAAAATGTATGGCCGGTGGGTGGGGGAGGGG
>JARK01001347.1:2684592-2701271 GCA_000688135.1 Ancylostoma ceylanicum | reverse complement strand
ACTTTTGCGACAACGGTACGCCGGCGTCCAAAAGTGGGTGGACAAACCTAGAAACGTGTCAACTGTGGGACGAAGGGGCGCCGGCGTCTGAAAGTGGAGAAACGACTGGATTCGGGTCCAACATTGTGATAAACGCCTGGAGACCGGTCAAACGGTGTGATAAGGGTGCGCCGGCGTCCAAAAGCGGGGAAATGCCTGGAGACGGGTCCAAGGACGTGGTAAGGGTGCGCCTGCGTCCAAAAGTGGGGGAATGGCTGTAGACCGGTCAAACGGTGTGATAAGGGTGCGCCGGCGTCCAAAAGCGGGGAAATGCCTGGAGACCGGTCAAACGGTGTGATAAGGGTGCGCCGGCGTCCAAAAGCGGGGAAATGCNAAGAGGAGAGATGGGTAGGATCTCTTTATGTCGAAGAGGAGGAGCCAGGAAGGCGAAGAAGGACACGGATGAGGGGTGACGCTGCAGGGCTGGGCTGGCGCCCACAGAGGGTGATAATACTATGCGGAGGGTCCACTTTTGCGGCAACTGTGCGCCAGGGTCCAAAATTGGGAAGACGCCTGGAGTCGGGTCCAACGATGTGATAAGGGTGCGCCGACGTCCAAAAATGGGAAAACGTCTGTAGTCGGGTCCAACGTTGTGATAAGGGTGTGCCGGCGTCCAAAAACGGGAAAACGCCTCGAGTCGGGTCCAACGGTGTAATAAGGGTGTGCCGGCGTCCTATAGTGGGGAAACACCTGGAAACGGGTCCAACGGCGGGGTGAGGAGCGTTGGCTTCTGAAAGTGGGGAAGCGTCTGTAGACTGGTACAACGGTCCTACACAAGGAAAGACTGTTGCATAGCTGTGGAAGGGGCGGCTTGGAGCCAGAAAGTTCGAAAGTGCGAAAAACGAGAGTTTCAATAAATGAGGAATCGCTGGCATGGCTTGAAGGAGATGGCACATGAAGGCAACGCGAACGAAGCGAGCACGAGAAGAAGCCTGAGAGTCCGGCGTCAGCCGGACGATCAGGCTGGTACTACATTTAAGGCCTGCAGGCGAGTGTGAACACCTGGCGGAAGTGGCGCCAAAAACTTTGGAAAAGCTCCAAGTGTTCTGTAGAGAATACATGCTTCTCCTATTAGAACGAAATAAGACGATCATTGTCGTAGAGAAAAAAAACATTGCAAGTACACAGGTAATCGTACTGTAACTAGTCGGCTGGCAGAGGAACCACGCAACAACCCCTTTAAATGTATATCACCTGCGGTGCTGATCACCTGTCCAATTGAATCTGCTGTGAGCAATATTAACCCACAACGTTACAAGCGCACAGGAAACAACACAGAATTCACTCAGATTTTTTTTCGGTGGAAAAATAAAGATTTGTTGATTGCTCGTAATTGCTCGTAACTTTGAGTATCCGACACAGATGTTGTCGTGCTGTGTTATTAGGGTCATGTTCTACACAGATTTGCAGCCGGGAAAGAACAAGACTCATGCAGATTGGTTTGTCCCAGCGTTCCAAGCGTTCCATACTATTGATACCAACAATTTTCCGCCAATAACTATAGCGTCTATTGGTTACAAAGTAGAGATCTTGATGAAGAGAAAATATGGACAAGGTACAAAATTCTAGAGAAGATGTCGTTTGTGTGTGCATGTGTGTATGTGTGCGTGTGTCTCTGTGTGTCTTTGTGTGTGCAGGATATTCTGCACTGCAGCATAAACCTTCCATGGTTTTGCGGGAAATGAGCAATAAATTGTGTCCAAAAGATTAGGATGATAGGAACAGACACAAAAACAGCATGAATATTCACGAGGATCTGTGCTCAAAAAAGAACAGCAGTGGAAAAAAAGTTGGATAAAGAATTGCAAATTGAATTTTTAAATAAGCAAATGAATTCAGCTCTAGAATTTCCATGTTCCTTGATTCTTGAACCTGGGCATCTTCAAGATATGCTTTGTATATTGCTGCTGTCTCCAGGTTGTTAGGTGGAACTCTTTTTATTAACGGCCAGACGTTTCGACTTAAACGTCTTCTTCGGAGGCCTGAAAGTGGTGTAAAGCTCGATCATGCGTTCTTGGCCACCAAATGTTTTGTCCCCTCTTGGGTAGTGCAACATCATTCTGGATCGACTAGAAAGAACTACCCATAGACGATTGAAAACTAACCACCGTTTTTGAGTCCACCGTTTTGCGGATGTCCGGACCGTTCAGACACGTACACTACGGACAAGTGAGCGTTACCCTGCACCCTAGATGGAATATGGGTTCGGGTATCGTAGTGATCTACAGCTCGCATAATGATAGAAAGGGGAGGAAATCATTGGTGATCGACAGGCATTCATTTCTGTTATTCATGCTCGGGTTCCTGGCCGAAATCCAAAACCCTTCCATAGCTTTTCGCGCAGTGATATCCGTCTCATGGGTGAGTATCGTACACATCACATCAAAGTCATTGCCATTGTGTGCTTCGTGTCTATGCTTCCCAAGTGCTGATACGAGACTCCCTCGTCGTTTACTTGCTAGATGTTCTTTTATGCGAATGCTGAGCACACGGCCAGTCTCCCCAATATATAGAGCCCCACAATTTGAATTTGAATTATGCGAGCNAACCCGAGCATGAATAACAGAAATGAATGCCTGTCGATCACCAATGATTTCCTCCCCTTTCTATCATTATGCGAGCTGTAGATCACTACGATACCCGAACCCATATTCCATCTAGGGTGCAGGGTAACGCTCACTTGTCCGTAGTGTACGTGTCTGAACGGTCCGGACATCCGCAAAACGGTGGACTCAAAAACGGTGGTTAGTTTTCAATCGTCTATGGGTGGTTCTTTCTAGTCGATCCAGAATGATGTTGCACTACCCAAGAGGGGACAAAACGTTTGGTGGCCAAGAACGCATGATCGAGCTTTACACCACTTTCAGGCTTCCGAAGAAGACGTTCAAGTCGAAACGTCAGGCCGTTAATAAAAAGAGTTCCACCTAACAACCTGGAGACAGCAGCAATATACAAAGCATATCAGCTCTAGAATTCAGAAAAAGCTGGCTCAATAATCGGGGGAGCTAACAATGAGGTCGGTAGGGAAGTACTACCAATTTGAAATGCACTGTCAATATGAGAAACCAACCACCACTACTTTGTCCCACTACATTCATGAGAAATCAAGAAGCAGCCATAAAAAACTCTAAGGATTCGTCAAGTTGTTTTTCTCTTCACTTTATGCACTGCACTTACATTAACAATTATTTTTATCGAATAACTCCCTGACCCATAGTACAACAATTACTAACAATTTCAAAACTCACATAATGGTACAAACGCGTCAGACTACTACATAGTTATCGATATGTACTCATTTCTGCGGTTCATTCTGGGGTTTCGCACTGAAATCCGGAGGGCTTATAGAGCCTTTCTCTATAGGATTTCTGGTTCAGAGACCAGAACTGTTCACTTTCTATCAAAGTCACTTCACTGTGGTCCTCACGCTTTACGCTCGCCAGATGTTCGTTTTTATGCAATGTTTTGTGATACATATTTTCATACAGTCTATTACTAACTAACTGTCGTTTGATGTTGTCGTTAAGAATGTTGGTAAAAGCATGCCCAAACTGGACAGTTCTTCGTCCCGTCGATGATCCAATCCGGAATGGTGGGAATGCATATAGTAAGCTTGTTCCAATATTCGCTAGTTTTGCTACCATTGGGTGCTCTATGTATAATGTTGTCGTCCCTTTGAAAGATAACCGTTTCCAAGTGCTGCAACCATGGTTTTATAAATTGTTGGCGCCCTGCCTCATCACTACCCACATCCATCGTTGTTTTCAACATTTATTGGTTTTTATACTCTTACAAAAAAAAAGAACTTAACATAACATAATTCAAGTGATGCAAATTACAGCTTGTTTGACGGTCTTCGGATGCGCGAGGCTCACATGTTAATTATATTCTTGCAATTCTTTATTGCAATACCAATTCGCATGCCATCAGAAATCTTCAGCTGTGTACTAAGGAAAAGGTAGTCGAAAAGGTCATCGAATCACTTGTTCAGTTGGTGAAGGAAATGTCTGCTGTTTGTGGAATGAGAGGGTACCTTACTCCTACTAGTTCCTACTAGTTCGCCCACGATTTTTTGAATTATTCTGTTAAGATATGAATTCTCTCTGTGCAGTAGTCGAGCCCATGAGGTGGAATTTGGGAGTTTTCCGATCTAATGTTTGCGCCATAACCACAAACTTGACAAATAAACTGGTAATAACAACCTGCATGGCAAAACGACAGAAGAAATGTGCTCGCAAGTATGCGCAGATTTTATCTCAAGAGAACATGCAATATATTGCTCTGGTTTGACAGTACACTTACCTATATGCAGAGATAGATCAAAAATCGTCTCCGTAGAATCTTTGTTTTCTCTGATAAATGATCCGTCTTGCTAAGAAAGTAGAATGATAGGCGTGTCGCACAAACGGAAATCGCTGCTGATGAAACTCCCACAATAACGCCCGACATGGTTGATGGTTGCATACTGGTTGCTGTGTAAATACGAAGTCGAGGTTCATCAATAACTGCTTTGGTACAGGATTACTCCTGAGGTTTCATCACAGCCTTGAAAGGCATTATATTAAAAACAGTAGCAATAACGTACCGTCAGAACCCAGTTCCTAGCTCCCGACTGATCTGGCGATATCACAATAATTACAAATTATACTGGCGACGACTAGCGCACAACAAATAAAAAGAAATGTAGTTGTGAGGTAAGCATGTCCTAAGTAGGGATCATATTAGTGAGTACGGCCTGGGACCGTTGTGAGAAAAATATGAAAGGTTCGATACGGAAAAGACCAAATGCTAGAACGTTGCCCGGAAGTGCCCTGCACAGAGCCCGTTCTCCTCCTTTGGTTGAGAAGCGAAGGCTACCGAGGGCGAACGACCCCGGCTGAAACGCTAGCTCGAGTTGGGTTCCTAGAAATCGGAGTCTGACCCCTAAGACGGGGGAATTGCAGACTCCATGGAGCGAAAAAAATCATCATCTGTGTCTGCAGGAGACGCGATGGAAAGGGCTAAAGCCAGGGAGATCGGAGACGGCACCAAGCTGTTCTCCCGCGACGATTTACCGCCTCACAGGGGCGCGGGGGTGACACTGGGTGTCGAACTTCGATGCACAGCGAAGGTACATCCTCCAGCAGGGTATCCCAAGCTGGGAAGGGGTTCGACTTTTCCAGACAACTGGAAGCCTAGCTAAGAGTAAACCACTGTCAGGAGTCTCCACCGGCTTGGCAGTACCGGTCGCAAGGTGGCTTCCCTGATCCACTCAGGTCGGCGACTACCTGTGATGATAGCTGAAGCACGCCGCAGCAGGGGTGCTCAGTATGGGGGAAACTTCTAATTGCCTGTCCAGCACACTTTCTGCCTCAGTACCCCGCACAAAGCGCTTTGCCGTCTCAGACGTCGGACGGTACGGCAACCGGTAAGAGGCGATCAAATCTCGGGTTGCGCAGGACGTCTTTGATTTCGGAGCAAGGCGACAAGGGCACGACACGTCATGGAGACTGTTTCATGCTTTGCACATACAACGCCAGAACAGTCTCCACAAACGCCCACCTCCACGCTCTTCTCGAAGCTGCAGGACGCATCACATTCCACGTGATAGCTCTGCAGGAGACCAAAACCAAGAAGAGTGAAGTTCGACAACTAAATGACGGAACCCTCATCATTCGTGGAGAGAAGTTTCCGTCGCGAAATGTTGGAGATGTTGGATTTGTCGTGCATCCAGCTGTCACCCATCTCGTCGATTCATCCTGTCCTGTCACCTCGTCTAGCCATTTTCCGCCTTCACCTTCCACGGCGAAAGTCCATCAGCATCGTCAACTGTAAATCACCAACACTCACAGCTGATGAATCGGAGTTGGACACTTTTTAAGAGATGCTGGAAGATGTCATCCACAATGAAAAGTCCTTCTACAAATTCGTTGTTGGTGACTTCAATGCTCAACTCGGGAAGGTTGAAGATGACAAGTACAGGATAAAAAGGTTCGGCTTAGGAGACCGGAACGAAAACGGCAATCGTCTCGCAGGCCTTTTATCCGCTGCACGCCTTTTTCATGATAACTCCGTTCTCATGAAGAAGAACCCTCGTCGGTGGACATGGGAATTACCCAACGGTACGACTCACACGGAGATCGACCACATACTTACAAACCGAAGGTGGTGTCTACTCGATGTATCAGTAGTGCCGTCATTCTGTTGTGGATCGGATCACCGTCTCCTCTGTGTAAAGATACGATTTAGCTGCACGATAGAGAAGAACGTGTGTCATCGCGGAGGAGGAAAGAGAGTAGTCGTATACGACGGTGCCGTCCTCGAAAAAGCCCTGTCCAAACTAGACTGACACATTATGGAGGATCCAACTGAAGACTACGTTTCTGCTTCTCCAGAAACTGCAAGCCTGTGCCGAACGCGCCTCAACACCCCAAACGACGAACTTGGAACGCATATCAATAACTACCAAGGAATTACTTGAGAGAAGAAGGGATTTGAGGCTCGATCCGAATGCATCACACATCGAACAGCTGGTTGCCAATGCCTATTGTAGAAGAGCCTTGCAGGAAAATCTTCAAAAANACGTTTCTGCTTCTCCAGAAACTGCAAGCCTGTGCCGAACGCGCCTCAACACCCCAAACGACGAACTTGGAACGCATATCAATAGCTACCAAGGAATTGCTTGAGAGAAGAAGGGCTTTGAGGCTCGATCCGAATGCACCACACATCGAACAGCTGGTTGCCAATGCCTGTTGTAGAAGAGCCTTGCAGGAAGATCTTCAAAAGCAGAGGCGGAAGAAGATTTTGAAGGCAGCAGAAGGAAGGGGAAGTCTGAAGAAGTGTCGAAGTGACCTCCGTGATCACAACATTCCGCTGACTGCATTAGTGAATGAAGAGGGAATCGTAACATCCTCCCGTCGTGAGATGGAACCTATCACGGAAAGGTTTTACACAAGTCTTCCGTTCTTCAGTTCCCGTGATGATCCCCAACATCCCCGCTGGTGATGAACCACCTCGGATTCTTCCCGCAGAAGTCCGCTTTGCGATCCAAAGCATGAAGCAAAGCACAGCTCCAGGCCCTGACCGTATATCAGCCGATCTCCTCCGAGCGAGAGGACATCATCTACATGTGATCCTTGCGGAACATATGTCATCATATCTCAAAAGGGAAAGAATCCCGAGCCAGTGGAGAACCTCGCGCACTGTCCTCATTTACAAGAAAGGTGACAGGGAGGAGCTTCGGAAGTATCGTCCCATATGCTTGTTTAACTTGTTTTACATGCTTTTTACGAAGATCATTCTCACACGAATATCGAGAACCTTGGATGAAGCCCAGCCGCAGGAACAAGCAGGATTCCGACAGGGAGGAGCTGCATGGACAACATCCAAACCGTTTCGAGGGTCATAGAGGTTTGTCGGGAGTATCGCTTACCTCTCGTCCTAACCTTCGTCGACTACGAAAAAGCATTCGACAGCGTTGAGACAAACGCCATATTGCCAGCATTAGTCGATCAAGGAGTGGACGCGTCGTATGTGAGGACATTAGCCGACTGCTACCGCCAATGCTCTACAACGGTGCAGCTCTTCCAGCGCCCCATAACCATCCCGATTGCGAAGGGAGTGCGACAAGGCGACACTATATCGCCGAAGCTGTTTACCGTCGCTTTGCAGTGGGCAATGAAATCACTCAATTGGGACGTCGTCTTTTCGAGAAGTACCGATGAAGCACAGGCGATGCTTAGGGAGTTGAACGAAGTAGGGAAAAGATAGGGCTGCGGATGAATAGGACAAGAACCAAGTTCATGAAGAACGCTTTCTGCGATGGAAAACGAATAGAACTTGAAGGAACTCAAATAGCAGAAACGATGTCCTATGTGTACCTTGGACGCTCATTGAACATGGAGAATGACCTCAAAGAAGAGCTGGGTAGAAGAAAAAGAGCAGCGTGGGCTGCGTTCGGGCCTCTCAGGGAAGCCACTGACCAACTGACAGACCACGAACTCCGTGCTCATCTCTTCGATTCGACTGTACTCCCACCGCTCTGCTATGCTGCCGAGACGTGGTCGGACACAGCGACCACGTTAAAGTCACTTCGCACCGTGCACAGAGCGCTTGAGCGATGTCTTTTGAGGTACAACCGGTGCACACAACTGCAAGACGGACTTCGCAGTTCCTATTTGAGACAAATATCTCGCCTTCACGATCCGGCGGAATACGTATCGAAAGCTAAGCACCGATGAGCCGGTCATATAATGCGAAGGGAAGATGATAGATGGACAAGACGAACTTTGGAATGGATCCCAAGAGAAACAAAACGACCTCGAGAGATGATACCAACGAGATGGGCAGAAGTTTTCGCTGCACGGATGGACCAGCTGAACGCTCAGCTGGAAACGAGTCAAAATTCTCGACGGCGTCGTCCAAGATGCTCCTGGATGACAATGGCGAGAGAAAAAACCGAATGGAAGCGATGCTGGGGCCCGCACGACAAGTGAAGACGGGCCATCTAAGTATCTAAGTAAGTGTCTAAGTAATGAAGGTGGTTATATATAGATTACAGGAGATTTCAATGACCATGTAGGGTAGGATAGAAGGGGATTCGGAAAAGTTCATAAAAAATGAGGCTTTGGAAGGAGAAATCAGGATGGTGAGAGGATCATTGAGCTGACTGAAGCGCATGATCTTGCGATTGCATTCACTTTCTTTCGTGAAGAGGTAGGCTCAGAAGGTTCCATTTGTATATGTATTACTCACACATCTCTATAGTCTCTCCGAAGAATGAATGTCTAAGAATTGCCTTCATGATAAACTGCTCCTCAAATCCGGAAAACGACTCCTCAGCAAAAAGGGACGCTTCCCGATTATGGCAGTTCATCTCTCTTTTGCTCCACCAGACCCAACATTCCGTCCACGCCAAACTTTTAAAATTTTTGAGATGTAGCCTTGCTTGAATGAAGCCAGAAAGGAGACAAATAGTTCTAGGGAAACGGTCGAATGTTAAAAATTGTGAAAGTCGGCATTGCCCTCATTTTCTTGATCATTATCATAACAGATGCTGTTTCCTCACCTCTTTGGCTAATTTTCACAAGATGGGAATAGCTATCAAAAAGTGAATAAGTGCAACTTGCGTAGTGAGCGATAGCCAGCGTGCAACGACAGAGTCAGGATATCCCATAGGAATGGGAATACGACAGGTACTATAAGGATTGTGAGGAAGAAATCAAATGTTGTTGAAGCAGATTGGTAGGCGAGGAGATACCATTTCTAGGAGCCCATCTGGTTTGTAGATTTCCTCACAATACAATATAATGCAAAAATATTCACAGGAGGAGTGACCACAGACAGAACAGACATGACACTTCTGTATACAGGAGGATGCAACTCGAAATCGTCACACAGAATCATGCCTAGTCGATAATACCTCAATCACAGATGTATGACAAGGTATAGCACCTGTTCGGTTATTAATCATAATGATAAACTCATTGACTCAGCAGTGTGGTAGGTAGTCACAGATAATGGCTCCGTGTAATTCCAAACAGCTACTGCAAAATGCATGAACCCGAGTTGTTCTGAATATCCCATTCAGTCAACACGTAGTCACTTTTCTCATCTGTGGAGGATAAAAGATTTTCAATTTCATTCTAGTAAGCACTGATGACGCCATTCCGAAGGACCGAAAAGTGGATTCTCTTGCTTTGCTCACAACGAGGAGCTATTACCTCATGTATATTATGAAATTCGAAGGTGTGATTCGACAGAAGTTACTCGGAAATGCAGGTTGTATACCCTTATGCAGGTTCTGCTACTGTACAGACTGCGCTAAAGTTATGGTAGCGGCGTGCGAGTTCCTACTTCTTTAGGTTCTTTTAGATCAATACATTATTCTTGAGACTACGTTTTTTGAAACTTGTTAGTTGTAGTCCTGCACTTTCACTAATCACATATAACTTAGAAGTTTCTTTATTTCTCATGACTCTTGCTTACCGAAATCGCTAAGTTACGCTTATTTCTTGGCAGCTTTGGTTCGCCACGCTACGCTTGCTAATAGACAGGAGCTAAAAATTGGCTTGCACTTTGATTCGAGGTCACAAGTAATTCGGAGCAAATTTTTGTGGAAGCGGAGGTGGAAGATGAAACACAATTCACAAGAAGGCCAGGATTGCATGAAGATTCTGATGATTTTGTTAGGCAACACTCGAGCGCCGTTCATCACAGCTCATTGGATTTCTAGGTTTGCATGGCTTCAATAGCAATCGCATTATCTAGATTTTACAAAGATGAACTAAGTTGTCGTAAAAAAGACAGGAAATCCGCAGAAACAGAGTTGCAGCAAAGGGTAATCGTCGTCTTCTGATTATGAGCACAGTTTTCCCGCTATGACCTTGAAATGATCGATAAGCCGCGTTCGAGCTATAGTCACTAGTAACTAACTTGACTATTCGAATAAACATCTATTGAAAAGTCAATTGGCTTAGGCACGCACGGCTATGCTCCTGTAGCTGGCGGTCACTTAGATCACGAGATGTATTCCCTTTTCTCTCCGCGGAGGTACAAATGTGATAGCCATTGATATCGGTACTCGTGGAAGGCCGTCAACGAACTTCTATCTTTCCTGTGAAAATGGCATGGCTGAGTAACGGAAGCACCCGTGTTCCAAAGGTTTGTTTACTAATGTCATCCATGTGGTCTTCATTACACTCCGAAGTGCAGAACATACCAGACTGTATAGAAAACGATAAAGACTTTTATCGGACCCATAGGCTTGCATGAGTCGTAGTTGCATCATGTATCGTGCTACTGGAGTCACTTTAACACCTCGAATATCGAGGTAAGCGAAGTAAAATCCAAGAAGTTCACTTACGCATGTCTCATAGGCATCTTTGTCAGGTAGGGAGACATTAAAAATTGTCAGATTTATTGCTAGCATTTACAAATGTAGAGATAATTATACACAAGCGAAAAAAATGAGCAAGGTATTGAGCAATCAGTGAAACATACTCATGTTGAAATGCAACACATCAGATGCAAAAACAAATACTGAAAGTACTATGAGTAAAAAAATAATGAAATTCATTTATTTACGAAGAAGATGGAGGTGACAATAATGATATTACTATCTATTGTGTCTCAAAAGAACCTGGAAGGAACGTAATATGTAAGTTCTTATCCCCATGTTCCAGAGGAAATTTACCATGCATTAGCTGCAACAACGTTTTTGGTCTAAGAAAATCAGGTCCAGCATACGATATACATATGTACCAATGGCTGACGCAGGGAAGCGGACGTGGGGGCGACTCGAGAATGGGTCGCCAAATTTTCAAAATCGCTCACCGAAATATTTTTATTATTAACCTATACATAATAATTATTAGTTATTCCTTGTTCAAGTCATTTTTTCTTTCATATCCTTATATTCTCGGTCTGGGTCCCCAAAGTGACAGAAGCGCGCCTTCTTGTCACGTCTCCCTCCGTCCGCACAGATTTCTGCATCTGTACATATACAGATAATTGGCACACATACTGTCAGCGTCGATGAAAAACGAATTTTTGGATTTGATGGAGCACAGCAGCATGACCGTACCGCTTGCAGAACTCCTTATGTTGCGCTGTTGCAGAAGTTTAACGAATCAATGGTTATAAATATTCCATCGCCCTATTCAATGAATTCAATGCGAAAAAACACCAAGTATTGTCACGAATTAACTACGCAGCTCAACATATTGATTTCAGCGCGTGACGCGATGGCTCTGCTCAATTCCACAATTTTGCCAGCTCCATCAATGCCGCTGAAGGAGATAAGATTAATTTCAAAATCGTGCAAATTTCATGTAAGCTCCGTTTGATTCATCATGGCGCTGATCGCCATACGACTCTCCCACTCAAAGTGCGATCATCGCTTCGATGGTGATACTTTACTAGGGTATTTATCATCCCNCCCCCCCACCCCTATTCCAAACTTCCACGCTTGAGATGTTACCGGATTTCGGTATTTTGATGAATGTAGAATTAACATTCTCTGGTGAAAGTGATACTATTATATAATACTTTGTGATGTGAGAATACTGATGTGAGCTTCACTCAAAGCAATGATGAGGTAGTACGCGACGCACGCACGCACGCACACACACCCACACACATGAATCTCGTTTTTTTTTAAGTTACTGCACTTACTGTATACGAAGAGATCCATTGTGAACTTTCGATACGGCTCGTTACAACATATGACTAATACGGAGTTTATCGTTCCGTGTAGTCCTATAGCAGCAAGTGCAACGTTCCCAAGGCCTGCAATATACAATAGTTTTCCCATCCCTGAGCTCGATACTTTTTTATGACATTTTCGTGTGGAACACACGCGATAATACTCTGCCAAGATATGCGAGAGTTTTTCTATTTTCCACTAACCTACAACGAGATCAAACTAGGATGCCGCGACTATGCAATTAGACGTGTCTCATCATATGAAGTCGACAGTGCTGACTTCACATCCGTTCCCCCCTCCTGCTAAGCTCCCTTGCAAAAACAGATGGCTCTCTTGCAAAAACAAAAAATTCACTTCTGCAGTGCTCGCTTCGTCACAGAGAAGAATGAAGTAGCGACCCAAAGGGATTACAATAGAGGGGGCATAAGTTATTATACAACGTTTGATCATTTATTTCTCCGCCGGAAACCCATGTTTAGTTCCGCTCTTTTCTCTGCCAAATAGAGAAAGGCTCAAGGTATCTTTTAGTGAGGAACCGCAACCGCTTCTCCGAAGGGTTTTGATATCGAGCACTTGGCCTCGGAACACATTTTCAAGGAAACTGGGTTGTTGTGACAATTTTCCCTGGAAAATCCACAAAATCTTCGAAATGGATTTTACTGCTCAAACGCTTCTTGAAGGGCGAGAGGTGCCCTTCCCAGAAGTGTCCGAGCTTTCCCAAGAAAATGAATTTTGAGCAATATGCGAGTGAAAAACCACGGCTACTCCATGCCACCGGCAATGGCCAATTTCCACCAAATTTACGGCCTAGGAATTTTTTCAAAAAAAAAAAGACAGGACATCAGCTAGATTATTGCTGTGATCTGAAAACTAAAGCAAAAACGGCTATGGAGCCTCAGCATTAGGCCTTGATACAATGCCAGCTGTGCTCCTTGAAACCTAAGGCTTGGTTTTCTCATCCGAACAATTTTTGGAACAACCTCGTTCGGTGCTCTTATCAACCCATGATTTGCAGTGAATTTTACGCATACATCTCACAGCCTGCTTCAAGAATATAAGACTATTTTTATTCCGTTGTCAAAACTGTTTTAGTGGTTGTTTTGCTCAGGATTTGCAGGCTGGATCAGTGCATTTGGCGGCACCGAATATCAAAGCTTAAACTTTCCGCTGAAATTTCTCTGTGATATCCAGAGTATTCAGGGCATATTTGTGAATAGAAAATAGAGGAAATCTAGCTCTATCAAATGTGATTTAGCTGGCGAAAAAACATTGCACTACTACTGAGTAATAAGCCAGCAGACGATGTACAATAACCTATGCCCCCCTCACCCTGTATTTGATCTTTGTGAATAACTTATGATACAGTGTGGACTTCTGATAAAAAAGTTGAGAGTGGAGATTTTGTCGGGTTGCTGGCTGTCAAGGCAAAAGAAAGTAATTTCAAACTTCCTCAATTCCACGGTCTAGTTCTTCGATGAATAACTTATATTCAGTGAGATCAAAAGCTGTGAATTTAAGTTCTCAACATGATAATGTTGATTTCATCGGTCAGATTCGGACATAAAATAGACTGGTACAGGAGCTCTCACCCATCTGATTCAGAGTATCAGTTTACATGGATCACTGACTGACATTCGTCAAGCCTGATGAAGTTCAGCCAAGTAAAATGCCTCTGTGTTTCTGCAAGCTCACTGTCATCCGCCTGTTTTGAGATCAGCGCTGCTCTTAATAACACTTCAATCCCCTTTAAAATTAATCGATAGTACTGGACTCCGGAATTCTTTCAAACTCTTCGAATATTGCAGTTTGTTGTGACGATGTAACCAGTTGATGTCCTGCAAAAAAATCTTGGATCCTTTTGAGCCTACTGCTAGATTGAACTCCCGCAAGGTTGGTTGATGTCAGCAACTGATCCGTGAAAACTCACATGCTAACGCGAATGAGCCTAAACCAATGCAAAAGCTGAGCTCATGTTGAGATCTTATTGGTAGAAACCAGTCTGCTAGCCACACTAATGAACACGGATCTGACCTCGATGAATAGATTATTTCTTTAGAGAATTTAGTAAAGGAACGAGGTAGTTCTAACTTGCCTTGACTAGCCTTGACCGATTTCAAACTTGATGAAAGTTTCAATTCTATATCTCTACTCAATCAGTAGTTGTGCACGAAGAACCTCACTTCAGATACACTAGCAGAGAATTTTTAATATGATTTTAATTTTCAAATTATACATATTCTCGGCCGATGTACGAGGCGCGTCCCGCTGTGCGTTTAATATGTACTAGTGGGCGATCGAGCGAGCCCACTTTTCCCATCTGGGGGTACCGCGGATCCACCGCGGGCAGGAATTCCAGCGTACATGAGGATGATATATTTTGCATTCGAAAAAGAAAGAACCACGGCACGCTAGTATTATATCTTTCCCCGGTCAGTGCTGGCGGATTCTGGAAGCTTACTGATAGCCAAGTTCGACAAGAAGACCTCTTACCACTTAAACTGGTGTTCACTGTTCCAAATAAGAATACCACGCCAAGAATAGGCCCAGCAAGAGAAAGGGCTGGAATCGATATCTAAATTTACAATCTTCATGTTGTTGTATTAATATCTTCAATAATATTTTTATGTATTAAAAGTATTATTACTATCAATATTATCAATTCAGCGTCCCCTTGCCGTTTTGAGGTTACTGCCATCCCTGGCTTATTCAATACTGAGAAACATTCAACTAACAGTCACCTGCAGGGAAAGGAAGATGATGAATCGCCTCTGCAATCTTTTTGTCCTAGCTGACAAATGATCTCTTCTATTGAGAAAATACCAAGCACTACAAAATATGAAGATGGCCATTGGTATAGTCATTATAATAAGAACGACTATTACTATAATGAGGCTCTTTAAGCTCTCCGCTGTATAGATATGTAGACGAGGGATGGTCATGACCGGCTCAGCACATGGGTACCTCTGAATCTTCCGGGAATGGCAGAAATCAATATGCAGTATTGGAAATATCAAAAAGAGGTGTCGACATCCGTCCCTCCAAGAGGTGCCACTGTATTGCTTCTCCTCCTCCAGGACAAGTGGAGGAGGAGATGCAGTACAGCGGACACTACGACTACGTGGGAAATACGTCAAGAAGAAGAAGGAAAACAAGAGAAAAAAAGGGAAAGACCAAATAGAATCATCGCATGATAAACACAAAATCACCTACGGATAGTATTAACTGCCTCGCTAAGTTCTGATCTGGTGAAGTGTTCACTAATGCAACTAATGTTGGTATAATGTACACAAAAAAGAATACAACAGTTGCATGAATATGACCTTGATAAGCATAAAACTTTAGAAAACTGAATAAAGTTTGAAAATTTCAGCCATATAGCCTACCATTTTCACTTATCCTGAGAAAGTGATTAGAGGGAATTATAACGTGTATCCTATATGCAAATAAGCCAAAAATGCATGTAGCGACGCAAGGAAATGAGGGTATTACAATGATAAACATGGTGTGAACGGATATAGAGAACCATTCTGCCATCCATGAGCCGGTGTAACCCATCGGTAAAGGAAAGAAAATTACAGGAACTGCCACAGTAGTGTATATAAAGTCAAATATTGTTGATGTGACTTGGTACATTAGGAGATACCATTTAAAAGCACTCATAGCTTTCGTGGATTTGCGAAGAATGCAGAATATGGTGAAGAAATTCACCACTGGGGAGAGGAAAGAGCTGACATGCATGGCAGTCAAGTATGCGTGAGGATACACGTCAAGATTTATACATGTACTCATAATAGGAGTGAAGGACAACTCATCTGAAAATATTCGTTGCATCAAATGAAAAACAATTGTTAGCGTTTCGAGTTTATGGGAAAGTTTAGAAATTGCCATAGCAATTTTTAATCAAATATCGTTATCTTACAAAGAACATGAATGTAATCAAGAACGAATCTTTGCTGGAAATATCATATTTAGTGATTGTTATAACGATCTTACCTCAGGAATACATAGGGTAAACTTGTCGTTGGTGTTGCTGTTCTAAGCGGGCGCAGTTCTTCGAAGATCTAATGCTCCTCGTGAAAAACGTTAAAGAAGGCGAAAGGATACGATCGAGTATAGAGCAACTGAGCAGAGAAATTGGCTTCAATGCTCGTTCAGCCAATGCATCATGCGTGTCGACGAAGGTAATCTGTCGTCATGAATGCAACATCCGTCACTCGCGAAAGCAATACCTTGATATGCGGATTGTCAGAGAGATTATCTCTCCAATTTCGTGTTCAAAAACAGAACAGGCACAAATACGTTGAAGCACAGACTTCAGGCATTTGTAAAACGGTAAGTAGGTGTAAAGAAAGAAAAGGTAGGAAAAAAATTGAAAATGAATTATTGAGAATCTTACTTCTTATTAATTGGCCCTTCATGTGTGTGTGTGTGTGTGTGTGTGTGTGTGTGTGTGTGT
>JARK01001347.1:2670376-2684433 GCA_000688135.1 Ancylostoma ceylanicum | reverse complement strand
GTGTGTGTGTGTGTGTGTGTGTGTGTGTGTGTGTGTGTGTGTGTGTGTGTGTGTGTGTGTCTGTGTGTCTGTGTCTGTGCACCAGAACCAGGCCCCCTCGCCAAAAACTAACGGCACCATCGTGTTCAGCGCGTCGAGTTATGTACGAAAATGTGGTAAACTTTGATTTTTAGGTGATTTACAGGTGTTTTGGGCCACTTTNAAACGGAAAATACCTACACCATCGTGTTCAGCGCGTCAAGTTATGTACGAAAAGGTTGCAAATTTTGATTTTTACCTTAATTTGCAGGTGTTTTGGGCCACTATTGTCATGTTCAAACATGTTAAGTTCTTCTATTGACCGAGAGTTGTGTTTACCACAGTTGGAATGAATGAGATAAGCCCAGACAATATAAAAGGGAAGAGATGGGTAGGACCTCTTTATGTCGAAGAGAAGGAGCCAGGAAGGCGAAAAACGACACGGATGAGGGGTGGCGCTGTAGGGCTGAGCCGGCGCCCAAAAGCGGGGAAATGCCTGGAGACGGGTCCAACGGCGTGATAAGAGTGCGCCGGCGTCCAAAAGCGCGGGAATGCCTGGAGACGGGTCCAAGGACGTGATAAGGGTGCGCCGGCGTCCAAAAGCGGGGAAATGCTTGGAAACGAACCCAACGGCGTCATAAGGGTGCGCCGGCGTCCAAAAGCGGGGATATGCCTAGAGACGGGTCTAAAGGTGTGATAAGGGGGCGCCGGCGTCCAAAAGTTGGGAAACGCTCAGAGACGGGTCCAAAGGTGTGATAAGGGTGCGCCGACGTCCAAAGTGGGGGAGATGGATCCGACGATATGGTAAGGGTGCGCCGGCGTCCAAAGTGGGGGGAGATGGGTCCGACGATATGATAAAGGTGCGTCGGCGTCCAAAGTGGGGGGAGATGGGTCCACGGGTGGCGATCAGACGTGTGGAATCGCCTGGAATATGAAGAAGTGCAGGAGCAGGGTCTAATTCTACACAAGGAATGCGCCAGTATTCATTGCGCCTTTCTCTCCTACATGCTTCCCTTCCTTTCCTACACCTACTCCCTCATCATTTCTTTCTCAACTCTCTGTCCTTTCCATTCGTGTCTAAATGGGCCACCTCCCCCCTTCCTGTTTATATACACCAGTAGACCCTTATCACTTTAGTTACAACAACAGCCAGATAAACATATGCCATTTCAATGGTCATTCGCGCCATATCGGTTACATTCAAATATTGATAGCCCACAGGGCCAACGTAGGAGAATCACCTTGCGGAGACGGGAGAAGGCCACTAGCGGGTTTGAGCGATTTTCAGGAGATCGTTGGCTCTGCATGGGTGAATATTGATTCGTATCTTCCAAAAGGTTCTCCAGGGTTTTCATATAATGTAAAGTATGCGAGCGAAGCGAGCATCAATAGAAGTCTGTAAGTCCGGCGTTAGCCGGACGGACAGACTGGTGTCTAATTATTTTTCGGACGACCTACTACATACATACTATGCTAGAGGGGCCCTCTCAGCCAGCAATGCTGGTTGAGCGGTAAACATAGCAAGATATACCACATTTTGGTACAGGAACGCACTTTGGGTGAACGGAAAGCTAATAACCTTCCCGGAAAAATTCAAATTTTCAAACAAATGAGTATACTTCTTATGAATCTTCCAACTTTTAGATGTAGGGTGTGGTCTCATCAAGCACTCATCATCATCAGTTGAAGAAAATCTCATCAAATCTCTGCCACAAGGATTCCTTTGATAAAAATGCATGTGAGCTATGGTAATCCATGGAGATCTGCATGCTTTGCATTACCTTTTCTATTGTTGGTTATATCTTTTTTTTTTTTTTTGAAAATGTTGTTTTACAAATTTATACCCTTTCCACGCTCACTTTGCCAGATAACTACCTATTCTTTTGTTGTTGATGAAGTTTTTTTTTTCAAATTATGCATATTTGTTAATTTTGTTTTGCTTGTTTGTTTCGGTCTCGCTTGAGTTTTCTTCTATTTACTGAGTTATCTAATAGTGGGTCATTTGTTGTCCGATAAAATGGGTCCTTTGCATAGTAATTTGTTTTTGTATCACGTGTATAACTGTGTACCGGTGCTGTTTTGTAATGTCTCATAAATGGTGTGAATTCCGCTCCCTATGTTTGACAGTGAATAAACATCATTCACTTCATGACACTAAGCAAACAATGGGAGTCGTTCTTTTGGTCATAATAGCAGTCAGTGGTGTGTGACTTCAGTATCACACAGACCAGTAATGCTGTGCACTGTAGTTTTCTGCTTTGAGGGTCCCGATTCCTCAATCGTTAGACTCCGTGTGGATCTTTCTGAAACACTTCAGAACAAGTTCTCAGTCTCATTACCATGGGCCAAATAGTGACAACTGAACAGCTTGAATTCGTTGCTTCATGGTAGTTTCTCACCTGTTCCTTGGCAATTATTGGCAGCAGGTCGTCGTTCGTTGGTGCTGTCGTTGTTTCCAAGTTGACGTAGGTTATGAGGAATTTCTTGTACCAAACATGATAGTGGGCAGCTTATCCTCAAACCTCTTTCTCTTTTTTTTTTTGTCAAAGGCAATTAAAATGCTCTACAGCTGACCAACCGACATAACCACCCCAAAAACGGGTGATGGGTCGGGATTGGCAAATTTCCCGACATTGCTGTACAGGGCCTTGATTCATCGTTGAGATTACCCAGGGTAAACTTGTCTACGCCCGTGTAAATTGAGCGTAAACCTCTGCATTGCTGCCATGTTTACCTTGGGTAATCCCAATATCTACGCCACTCTAGAACAGATCAACTCATCCTTTTTATGTGTGATCAATTCAAAATCATTTTAGCAACACTCGCTTTTTTGTAATTCTTGTCTTTCCACTTTTTTATCCTTTTACTCAATTTTTTTTCTAATTCTTCTTTGCTTACGTTGAAAACAATAAGCGAATAAACCCATCTTCAAATCCTACTATGGTTCATTTGTCATTTGGAACTCTTCCTAGGTATTTTACAGATTATGTAAGTTCATCATTAATCAAAATGCAATTTTTTACCAGCTCACGTCTTTTTTATCATCATTTTTACCATCATACCACATTCTACTGCCAAAAAATTTGAATCCGGGATCAAGAAATTTTTTTATCGAAAAACAAATATTGGTGCAAAACTCTCGGACCAACCTAATGGTTAGTGACGAAGTGATGTTTTTTGCTGTAGTCATAACTACATATGTGGAATGGCCATAATCCTTGACGAAGTGCTCATCGTCAGTGTTGTTGAAGCGGTCGAAGAGTGTGTCTTTCCTTGGTTCTGTTCAACTTTCAGGTAGTTGCGAAGTTGGGCACAACAAACAAATAGATTCATCTTCACGTCAGATTGTGTACACCTTCGCTCAATGTAACTATTCACACTACGCGTTGGGCATTTTTCTTTGTTCTCTAATGATTAGTTGGTCAGGCATATTACGCTTCTAAACAGGAAACTTCGGATAATAAAAAATCCCTGTTACCCAAATCTCGTCATTTCGCCTGAGAGGAGAGTAAATGTAGGGAAAAACTGTAAGTGTAGTGAGGTTTCAAACGCCGTATGTAATAGAAGCAGAGCAGCTTCTTGTTTGCAAAGTTCTCACTCACTTTTAGCTACAGAGTTGTTATTTCTAACTATACCACTGTCATGAGTTTTCTTTATCATCCTTATTTAACGCCCCTTTGAGAGCATCTTTGCTGCTCTCTATCTCTCTTACACTTCTACCCTGTGAAGCTGCAGGGTTATCTTTTTTGGCGCATAAAGTACGCCCAAAATACATAAATTATGAAATGCAATATTTCAGGGAAACCTAGGAATCCAGGAGTCTGTTGTACAGTAGTTGGATCAATAGATTGTCCCCGAATAATCGAATAGTCGAACGATATTTATCTTGAGAACACAGAATCTAATCGAACAAAGGATTAAGGCCTTCAACAAAAACACTCGTTCGTTGGAGGAGAAGCCACTAACAGATTTCTATGTTCTATACGATTTAAATCTTATGGACATCCGAAACTCCAGTGGACTGGACCCACCCGTACGCTTCCCACTACCCGCAGCGCGGCGCTCTGATTGTCTGCGCATTCTCACACTCCATCGACATCATCGTGGTGTACCGACTGCGAATAGGTCTACTCTACTGGGTCTGAAGGAATCACTAGGATCACCGAGTGTAAACATGTTGACGCCTACGTTAACTACTGGTAACACGTTTACCCTGGGTAATCTCGATTATGCATACTGCGCCTTGTATGCTCTGTTGCTGTTCCGCACAAGACATCAATTCGTTACGGCACTTCCAAGCGGTGGTAAACGATGTTACCCTCCAGTAGCTTTACAAGAACCTGTGATGGATATTTTCTTTCCTAGCTCTCCAAAACGTCTTTGCTTACTACTAGGCCAAAGCAAATTGCGCAGGTTAAGCAACTGCAATACTCGTCGACTCCTCTTAGATTAAAGAATACTGCCCATATGTTCTGCCGCATCGCAGCACCAACGCGAAGCTGCAGACCAGCTGAGCTGTGCGGTTGTTGGACGTTGCCGGTATTTATGTGGCCCAAGCACTCTGAGGTGAAAACGAAGACACAAAGAAAAGCGACAGGAAATATTGACAAAACACGAACATCGGCGAGGCCAGACAACCGCACAACCCAGCTGGTCTGTCGCGTCACGTGCGTGTTCCAGTGCCCGGGAGGTATTCGGTGATGAAAAAGCGCTTGATTGGCGCTTTATGCATTTATTTGTCTGCGCACGAAAATTCCGGAGCTGATCAGCTGCAAGTTTTCGTGTTAACAGGCATTCCTCTTTCTACCGCGTCCGGCCACACTGTACTACGAGCACTTCTCGCCTCATCTACATAAGCCTGGCAAAACCACAGTACATACGTAAATGCGATCTAGAAAGGCGAAAGAATGAAATTCAAAAGATCCCAGCTGAAACTCGAGATTAAGTAGTAGAGTTCACAGTTGCTGTACAGTTCGAAGAAAGTGAAGTGGTTCTGAGTACTTTTGGCCCTGCTAAAATAGTCTACATCGTATATCACTAATCTAGGTGCTCTAGGTTTGAGCCGAGAAAGGATGCTCATGAATCCTCACCCGGAAGAGAAGCTTCTCATGCACCAACGAACTTAGGAGGCAGAAAACCAACTGGTAGGAATAGAAAACAACATAGGGGAGTTGAAAACGAATAAAAATCAGAACGGAGCCATTGTGATTGAAAAAGTTGAAGAAGGACACAAAGGCAAGAGCGACTTGTTTTTGTTTTACCTCACCTTTATTGTATGATACCTACCGTTACCTCAGTGCGAGGGATCAATTGATGTCTAGCCACCGGTGGCTACTGGGGTACGGGTGATAAGTTGCTTTTCCTACATGTTTATGAAAAATTTTCGTGAGTAAAAAAAAATCAAAGCATCACATAGAGATTGATCGACAAAAATCAAAGCATGATTTTTTCCGAGCATCATGGAAAAGACGGAATGATTATCACACCTCTAGAAACTTGCAACAAAACAAATCAAACCACACGATTATCTTAAAACTTAAACAAACGCTGCCACTTTTCGCTTAGAAGCACTTTTAAAATACAGCTCCCCACTACATTTGCACGCACCATAATTTGTAGTTTTTTTTTCACAAAATTCAACGCTGTCAAAGATGTTAACTGCCGTCAAAACAACCGCGGTGGGAGTTTGCACTTTCTAAAACAGAGGCCATTTCGATGTCGACTGAAGTGCGTAAGGCTTGAAAGGCAGCAGATCAGTGAACTTCCCTGAAATGTGATGCTGCGCTGCTGGACAGTTCGACTTCGACTGGTTTTGTCGTTTTCGGACGGACAAAACCACACCGATTACTATAACTCCCTGTAGCGTCGCATAACCGTCGCTACACTCTGTCCACTAACTTGTCACAGCAACTGCAAACTCGCAATAATGACTCTAAGGTAAGTTCTCGAACATCTAAAGTGGGGACTTGTTAGAAATATCTATATTTTACTCACTACCATATAAATTGCTAGGGGTCTTCTGCTCTTGACTCACACTTATTCTTAGAAAGACTTAGCTTCTCGACACCTTCACATGCATAAATTGTTGTTGAAGTGCAGTACCCTTCGAATGCGTAGCAAGCACAAGGAATACTTTTACAGAAGAAGTAATTTAAAATTCAGAAAGTGTTATGACCTTCTCGTAATTAATTCACGGACAGCTTTATGCCCGTTCACTCTTCTTTCGTTTCAGCATTAAATTTGAAATTTTTCTCCTAATTTTTTTCTCATCTCAAAATTTCCTGTTGGCGATTAAGTTGTTTAGCTGAAAGCCCTCCGATGCCCTCATTTGTAAGCTCTTGGCATTTAATGCCTTCTCCATACCTCAATGTTAACAATCTATTGCTATCTCATTACAAGTCTACAAATAGGTACAATTGAGGAATAGCTAGATGCAGGTGATCGACAAGCCTTTTGGCTTCGTTTGCTCTCAAGCAATTGCTGGACTATACATACATACATACATACATACATACATACATACATACATACATACATACATACATACATACATACATACATACATATATCGACAACTTAGGTTGGTGTTTGACAGAATACATGTCAGGGAAACAACAACCTCAATCTTATGTTTACGCTCTTTTGCACAGTACAGGTTGGTAGATGGAATCCTTTATTAAAATCGGCCCGACGCACAGTGTGTAATTTCGCGAATCTGGCCGGCTCAAAATGTATTTCTCGATCTATCTTCGGAAGTTGTGTGTACTGCACCAAAGTACTCGCTGATAGTCCGCGCACACGAAACAAGTGGTTTTTTGGCGACCAATCACTTGGTGAGGCATGACTGAATATCGAAAAGATACTGTTCCAATCAAACACCGCAGAAGAAAAAACGAATGAGTACTCCATGAGTTGTCTCTGTCGTCGGTGGTGGCTTCTGAAACTTGCACTTGGAATTCTTTTGATAGAACGAGGAACGGCCTTTTACATTTCCTAGTAACCACATTTTTCAGGAATAGAGAGGGGAGCGAAATTTGCACAAGAAGTGGGCGATTTAGCATGTAATTCTTTTGCGTTTTCCGTTAGATCTAAAAAAAGTTTCATGTGTTTCCGCTAAGAAAGTATATGGAATGGCTAGAAATAATCCTCCTGCACAAAAACATATGTGTTATTTTTGTGACCACTTGCGAATCTTTACCGAAAACACGTTCATATATAGCAAAACCGCTGCTCTCTAGGACAGACTTTTTCGATGTTTGGAGGACATGAACATGCAACATCTCTGAGACCCCTATTTTAGAACGCCATTGTAGGTAATGGTGCGCAAGACTGTTCTGGCCCACGAAGTCCATTTGGTGAGCATTTCAGAAGTGTTAGACTTCCAGCAACAGCGCACAGTGTGAAAGCGATTGAGGAAAATCAAAACGCCATTTTTTAGGTCACAATTAGAGCCCAAGAATACGGAAATCAAGAATATGGGGACTACTCAGAGAAAAAAATTAACAGAATACAAGATTTGGTGTAAAGAGCCCTGCTCAAAAAAGGGATATCAAAGCCGTCAAGGGGTCGTCCTATTAATTTCCCTCCAAGGCGACCACGTTTAACGAGCACATCCCTGTTAAACCCTACCGTATTTCTAAGGATTTATAAAATATATATGTCAGTTATTATTATGAGACTGATCAAAGTATTTGTGTGAACAACAGTTATAGAATTATGGTATTTCAAATCGCGGAATCTCAGAAAGTTTTTGATATTTAGTACGTGGGCTAACTTCAGACAGTTTCTGTGCAAATGGATGAAAGCTCGCATCCAAAATTCATATAGATATTATGTATGCTTATTAGTTTATAGACACCCATATGGACTCGAATTCATATGCCGCTGCCACTGCGGAAAAATTGTTCCTTAGCGCATGAGTTTTATGTTCTCAAACTCTACATACTTCCGAAGCAATTAGAATTGCACTGAAACCTTGGCTTCCGTTGGTCATGTGCAGTGCGTAGAAGCAACTCACTAGGTAGAGCATACATACCAAAAAGTAAGAGAATTTATCCATCGGTACTCCAGAAAATAATTTTGAGCGGCTAGATGTTCGAAATTGCACATTGTGCGACGCTTCAGCTGCATTTATAGCACATCGGAGTCCGATCCCGACGGATAACAAATGATACGTATCGATCCACATCGGAGTCCGACACGTCGGATTCCGACGTGGATCGATACGTATCATTTGTTATCCGACGGGATCGGACTCCGACGCACTATGAATAACGCTTTCGACGGTAATACCTGAAAGCGGTGTCAATGCTATTTATGACCTGGACCGTCAAACGCCTCATCTCTGTCCCTGGTAGTCACCGACATTCTCCCAAACACATCTGGAAACCTCCCAAACGAATTTCACAACGTACCAGGAATTCCACTGATTTGGTTGTTTTCGTCCGCTCTGCTTGATGACACTCTGGACGAATGAGTGCCACCAGGGACCCACGATGGAGAGACACTAACGATCTACAGATCACAGAGAGGCATAAAAGGCAGGAATTCATTTGTAATCGCCATTAGAGGGGCGCTTATATTAGGTTGTCGGGAAATGATTGAGACACTCCACTGAAAATTCTCCCTTGCTTCCCTCACACATGGCTTGGGCCCAGGATATGTGAGTATGTGATAGCCTGATCCCTGAGCAATTACACCATGGGTATGGCAAGGCGTAGCGTTAGGCCACGGTGCAAGAAAGAGCGAGAATGCACGGGCAACTAATTCAAGTGATTTTCTTTCACGAGCTTCTGTTGCGCGCCAGTGATAGCAGGAGGGGTGACTATACCATCATGGCATTTGGGCCGGTGCTCGTCAGTCATGCAACCATGAACCGTCGGCTCCGGTATTTCGTTTCGAAAGATATGTCTTCTCAAAGACGTTTACCAATTATGCGACCTCCTGAGCTTAGGAGCAAGACGTGCTCCGTCGGAGTTCCTGGCAAGCAACGTGATGAACAACCACACCTTTTCCAATAATCAATTCAGTACAATGACCCCCAAATATGGAGAAAAGAGGCATCGACTTGTCGAAGTGCACGTCCTGGTGCACAAAAATCACCCTCATATGACTTTGTCGACTCATCCTTAGCAGGAGGAGCAGGCATGGACTGCTCTGCCATACTCGATACCCTTACCCAATCTTGCACTCTCCAACTAACATCTTGTTCGGTCGCTCAGGCACTCGTTGGCCAAGCAATACTCCGCCAACTTTGAGGATTTTTGAGCACTGACTGATGGATTCTTCGACCTGTGGCTTCTTAATTTTTGAACCTGTGGAGACAAGTCTGAACCTGAAGGGTGGCCCAAGGTGATGGGTATACACTGTGCCCACAACAGGTCCCGAGGTTTCCTAATTGAAAAGAAAAAGTTTAAAAAGTGCTAAAAATCTGGAGTGTCTCAATCATTTCCCGACAACCTAATACTTATAGTTATGTATGTGATCAGCCTTAACTCATCACTCAACTTCTCTCTGTAGTTGATCTCTGGAATGATCCTCCTTATTTCGACCACCTCCATAATTTTCCTTTCTGATGTGTTCACGAGATGACGGTGGAGGACCTTATGTTTCAACGTCGGAGGACGCTCTTACATGTGCTTCTGAATGCGATGCCTCGAAAAGCTTTTTGACGCGTAAGAGGAAGGGTTCTTCAATGCCCCGCGGTGCTCATCCAGTCGTCTTCGTAAAGGCTTCATTGTTTCTCCCACGTATTTTTCTTCACAATCTTGACATGTTATGAGGCACACTGTGCCCCGCAGCTGACAGATTTGCTCCTCGGTACAGTGCTGATAGTCTGGCTAGTGGCATTTGTTTTCATATATGCGTGTGGAGGTTAAGATCTCCTTCGTGTGGAGGATAAGGTCGGTGGTGGACGAAAAACTAATCTTATTGGCAATCCAGAGTGTCTCACTACTTGTTCATCTCAAAAAAGCAATCGGTAGCGCTTTCCTCGCAGCATACAGGGTGGTCCACATGAAGTGTAGTGGGCTATAGAAATTCCATTCTCTTGGAGGATGCAGTAATTCTTTGGATGAAAGAAAACGCTAAAGACATTGAACTAACCTCCCAACGACACTGGGCACCAGCCCACGGAGCAGCGAATGCAGTGGAAGAGAGTGAGGAAAATCTTCCGGGTTTCTGGACCACGGATGTTTGGCCTTAAACCCGCTTAATCTCAACCCTTCGATTTTGCTAACTGGTCCATCTTGGAGCATAAAATCAGCTCTTTCAAGCATATGTCACTGTATCCACTGAAAAGACGAAAATGGTCACTGGAATAGGTTGCGCGCATTCCCAAAAATTTTTGAAAGAGATCGGATCTTTCTATTAAAGCTCACGACGGTCGTTCTGAATATTACCTATGAGGTCTTATGCAGAACTTTTTTGCCTATTGAATGAATGTGAAAGATTTTTCTTTGAACTGACTGGTGCGAAGTTGTGGATCGTTTTCTTTTGCGTCACCCTTCATGTGGACCACCCTGTATTTAGATCAGTATCGTCCAGTTTTTCATTGCTTGAAAAACAGACCGATCGAAATGTTGGAACTTCTTTTGCCATTGTGCTCCATTTTAAGCGTGGACGAAGCAGAAATACAACCACAACTTACATACTCAATGTGAAGGTTTGATATAGCTGAGATAAATAATGGTATAACAAACCGGTTGGTTACTTCATAGCTTACCGGAGGGAAAGTTAAGAAGCTCTGTTACCCGTATGATATACGTCGAAAATTGGTAGCTGAATTCCTTGAGTTCTCGAAGCACTGGTGGTTCGAGGCGAGGTCCAGCTTCGGAGTGGAGAAGTATTTGGCGTCTTCTGTTGAGTAGCATCAACGACACGAACTTCAGTATCGAGATCCGTACTCAGTAATTTTAGTACTGATGTATAGCAAACATTTAGTGACTATCACAGGAAATGGAGCCACCTTAATTCGGGAGGCTTTAGTGATCAGAATGGCAGCACACCACCAAGTGATGGTCTACTACAGGTCTGACTCACCACAGCACCACTCATTCTTCTCAAAGTTTCCACATTTTTCAAGATAGTCTCTAACAGATGTACTGACAGCTGACAGGAGAAATCTTGCTGCCAACATATTCTTGAGAATCTCCAGGCCACATGCACTGGGATCATCCAGGGTGAACCTGTCAACACCACACAAGTGTACCCATTGTTAGCACATGCGTCAACACATTTACCCTGGGTAATCTCAGTGACGCATCAGGTCCTGATGATCCCGCGAAAGGTGGTATGAAAGGTAATAAAGTGAAAATAACACAGTAGCTGGGAAGAAACCCCGGTAGTCTCACATTTCCTTGTTTGCTTTTCCTTTCACGTCATTCAGCGCTCGATACGTTCGTAATCATCCCGTTCGGGGATTATCCACCAGTGATGATTCTGTACCCGCAGTTGTTATTTCAACCAGGTTATCGCATCATCCACGTATTTTTTCGTTGTGTTGTTCTGGTCTCGAGTTCTGAGTCCGATAGTGAGAATCCGTCGCTCCGATTTTGATAATCTCACATTTTTCCAAATTTTTACTTCTGATATGGAAATTCGCGCTGGCTGTCTAGAACAGGAATGCGATCCAATCAATACCAGCCCACTTTTAAACCGTATCTGGATTGTGTAGAGTTTGTTATTTGGTGAAGAAATATGTAATAATATGATGATAGGTAAATGAGTATCAGAGAAGACCTCTCAGGTTCTTACAATGCCCAATCAATAGATAAGTGTGAAAATTGTCTTGTTTTTTTCAAAAACCTCTGGTTTCCCCGAGGTGAAGAACTTATAACATCTAGATATGATAGTGACCCTGTACAGCAAATCCTCCTTCTCTCTGCCGAGGTAACCACTGCAGTTAGGGGTCCTGAAACGTTTGAAAATTCACAGGCACAGCGTTTTTATTTTTCTATTTTTTGCGTAATTTCCAATAACACTTCAAGGAATTTGGTTCAAAGGACTTTTTTGCATCTAATGGTTAGGAGATCATGATGGAAATTTTCGGCTGACCGGCTTCTCTCTAGAGAAACGTAGTAAAAGGACTTCATGAAAAATTATGTTTGCTTTCTGCGAGTTTCTTGCTCAGCCATCCAATCCCGGCTGCTATTTCGAAGCTACACAGTACATACATGCATAGCCCACAACCTGTCGATAAAAAAGGCTATAGAAAGTTACCAACAAGCTCTCGGCCGAACGTCATTTTTACAGGTGCATTTTGAGAACCTGTTCTATGGGTTCTGTGTGGGCTTGTACCAATCAGCGAGGAAACCATCGAAAACAATTAAGCAGCAACCTTTGACTGGTGAAAAAACACAAAGCGTCAACGAATACTCAGTAATACAGGGGTGTCAAAAAGTTTCCGGCCTCCGCTCGTCTGTTCCATATTTCCGTGCAATCTTGAGGTAATCGTGTAGGAGGAAGCCTTTCATGTTAGACTGCAAAGTTTCTTTAGATTTCGTCAGCCCGTCTGGAAACCAGAACGTTTTGTTCAAGCCAAAGTATGGGTACCTCCCAAAAAATGTGAATCATGCGAAAAAATACTATTGGCTTTTTGTTCCGCGAACAAGTTCTAGTGAACAAAATCTGAATCCCACCCTCAATTATAAACAAGGAGGAAGTCTTCTAGTATTCCCATGTAGAATTCTGGAATACGGAGTTTTTGAGGGTGCCAGGATCGATCAGTAATGAAGCACCCTCTGGTCAACGAACAGAGTCAAGGCGAAGGCAAATTGCTGCAGCTGTGTAGAAAAGCGCTGGACAGTGCAGATAGATTGTGACGTCAGTATTTGTGCAAGGACTTAAGCTATCTAGAACTATCTTTGGAAATTCCCTGGGCAGTCATCCAACAATTGGAAGCTTCGCAGAAAATTGAGGCTCCAAAACCTACTCGGCGCTCGACAGGAAGATCCCGTTGAATATTCGAAAAAGATTTTAGGTCGTTTCAAAAAAAAAGCGGGAACGATACTTCACAGTGCTTCTTGACCGGTAATGAATAGCGAATTCGGTGCCAAGATTTGAACTCCTAAGCATGGAGAATAGATCGAGACAGGCACATGTCCGAGATCAGTGCGCTCGAACACGAAACTTGGAGATGGAGACGTTTCACCAAAGGTTCCATGAGATAGCGAAAATTTCCTGGCACCTGACTACATTTATGTAAACCGTAAGGAAACAGGTAGGTTCAACGCTACCTTTTTGCAGCGCGTTCTCAAAGCAACCATGAAAAATGAATGCAGAAACTCGACCATAGGATTCAAACTCTCCAACGGAACATTCATTTTCACGAGACTATATTCCCTCCTGAGAATGTGGACGCACTTCGTTAATTCTGCTAGTTCATAAGCAGAGTTCAGGGCCCCGCTACCAGAATCTATCCGAAAATTCGAAACGCCGCTTCGGAGAAACGAGAACGGTTACGAAATAAAGCTTAGGTCTGGTGTTTGTTCTCATGCGACAAAACTCCTTATAAAATTGGTCAAGTTTAATAGAATGGCAAGGTGAAAAGTGGGTTGACTTGGAGAGGCCTATATTTATTCGGTTTAAAATTTCATTGCAGTAGCTGTAGTGTAATTGGTCTAGGCCGGAAACTTTTTGATACCCCTGTACATTCACATTTACAGTGCATACGGAACAATAAGTAGTAGGATAACCCTCTCACCGTAATATTCATTCCTACACCCACCGTTCTTTTTTTTTGTTGCAGGACCGCCTTAACTTTTTTCAAGCATGGTCTTGCAATCCGTTACCATTATCATCTTATATTTTATTGTTTACACCTTTATTCATTTAGTTTATTCATATTGATGATTGATTAACCCACTAACGCAGCATATTTATTTATTTTTACATTTTATTGTTATTTTACACCATACACATGAACCATTGCTAAACTACCTCTCCAGACAGAAGTAAAATTTATGCCCCACGAAGATTCGAGGTGGATTCTCTATAGGTGTAGGACTTCTGCCATGCTGCGCCCCTCCCCCCTCCCCCCC
>JARK01001347.1:2646007-2670000 GCA_000688135.1 Ancylostoma ceylanicum | reverse complement strand
CCTAAAACGTGAATTAAACATCGGCTTTCCCTCCAGAAATATCCGGTGGAGTTACTCCAGTTATTCTGTGACAAACCCTCGCCGCAAATTTGTTTATTTATTGAATTTTCAACTCAAAAACAAAACTTACTGTTCAACAACAAAACGTCCCTGTATTGCTCACAGGAACTCCGGTTTTGTTGCACATTTCGATTTCAATAGCCGCCTATCGGTTTATGATTTTCCGCTTTCACATACGTATTTTGGTTTCTGTATGAATGAGGTAAGCTAGACTAGACACCAATATTGATAAACTAGGTGGCAAATCACAAAACAATCGGCGAGAGTGAGGAAACATTTTATGGATTTTGATCCTCTCGAATCTCCCTTCTATAACTTCAACGATAAATGTATGGATGCATATGCTAAGAACTGAGTATTCAAGAATTCTGCTATGTTTCGATGAGCATATAGCAATAATAATCATGACTAATAATAACGGGCTTATTCTGTGTGTAAGTGTGTAAGTGTGTGTGCGTGTCTGTGTGTCACGAAATTCATTCATCCTACATTGAAGGATCAGTGAGGCGGCTGTCGTACACCAATCGCATGCCCAAGTGGTTTACCGTTCCTCAGCGGATCCAGCGCTGTGATAAGGGTACGCCAGCGCCTAAAGTGGGGGGAGCCGGGTCCGCCGCTGTGATAAGGGTACGCCGGCGCCCAAAGTGGGGGGAGCCGGGTACGCCGCTGTGATAAGGGTACGCCGGCGCCCAGAGTGGGAGGAGACGGGTCCGCCGCTGTGATAAGGGTACGCCGGCGCCCAGAGTGGGACATCGTGGTGATAAGGTTACGCCGGCGTCCAAAGTGGGGGGAGACGGGTCCATCGTTGTGATAAGAGTCCATCATTGTGATAAGGTTACGCCGGCGTCCAAAGTGGGGGGAGCCGGGCCCACCGCTGTGATAAGGGTACGCCGGGGCCCAAAGTGGGGAGACGTTTTGAAGTGGGTTTCACGGTGTGAAAGGGTGTATCGGGATTCAGAGGTGTGGAATTTGGAAAAATGAAGGAATGCACACATACAGGTCCAATCCTATGCGAATATCCATAGCGGCTTTCTCTCCTACATGCTTCTCTTCCTTCCCTGCACCTACTTGCTCATCATCCCCTTCCCCACTCTCTGTCCTTTCCATTCGTGTCTGGATGAGCCACCCCCTTCACTCTGTTTACATACAGCAGTAGACTCCTATCACTTAGCTACCACAACAGCCAGCTAAACATAGATCACTCCAAGTGATCATTTGCACTGAATCGGTTACATCCAAATGCTCACAGCCCCCCAGAGCCTATCAAAGAGCGTCACTTTGTGGAGATGAGAGAAGGCCTGGCAGATTCGAGGGAATTTCAGGAGAGCGTTGAAACTATTTGATGGGGATGTAGGTATGACGCGAAAGGTTTTCAGGGTTTTCTTTGCATTCAATGTGAAATATGCGAGCGAAGCGAGCATTAGTAGAAGTCTGGAAGTCCGGCGTCAGCCGGACGGCCAGACTGGTAATAATAATAATAACAATAAGCAATAATAATAATATAGCAGAAAGTGCAATATTAAAGAATACAATATTTCCATATTATTTTCATTCAGAATGAATAATTTTCTCCAGCCCGAAACTATCTGGGCATTTTGGCTCCACTTCGAGAGCATTGTTGCGATACAGAACGATTGTTTTTCAAAGATCATCACTGGACCAATTACGAATGATCTCGATAGCCCTGTCACCTAATCCTTCGATAACATAGGACTTACGAGTGTAGAACTCTTGTTACTTTTATAAAGGTATCATAGTTTCCCAAGTATAATATATCAGCTGATGTTATGGCATCTACAGCTTTTACCATCGCTTCGCAGCCCTTAACATCTGCTTAATTAGACATACTCTTCATTTCAGAGAAGCTGGAGAAGAGGGCCCACTCCTCATACCCACCGATCCTGAGATGACAATGAAGGTGCGTATTACTGTAATAAATTCGATGGTCCTAGAACGATTTTCAAATTTTTTGGATAAGTTTAGACCCCCGACAGTAACGCTCCAATGAAACCGGAGAAGCTTCACGCCACCACTGGCGACGAAATTCTCGCCGAACTCGGCCTGTACGTACTCGCATTTGTGGTCAGTTATCCTCTCTGAAATTACTTAAGACCCTCGTTTCAGTCTCAATACGCATGCCATTTTCATCATGCTATCAATGGGTTTTCTATGGTTCCTTTCGGCGATGCCCACCATGTCGCCAGCTTATTTGGCGCCACCCACTAACTCAATGGACAACTCTTCATTTCTCTCAGTACAAGATGAAGTGCGACAACTGTCACTGCCACTTATTCTCTTTCTTACAGCCTAAGATTTTAGTTCAATCTGCAACGCTCGCTTGTTGATCCAGCTGAGCTCACCTCATCTGTCTATTTTCTCGGTAACCTTGTTCTTGGACAAATGTACTGCATGGCTGCTGACAGGTCAGTTTCTTTTGAAAAAAAAATTTCTAGTAATACGGGGTTTATTAACTTTATGCTTAGGATTGGACGACGGCCAGTGCTGGTTTGGAGCCTCATCGTTTCTGGACTTGCTGGAGCTGCTGCTGCGATTGCTCCCACATTCTACTTGATGTTACTCGGACGATTCATTCAGGGCTCATTCTTCAATGTTAGTTTGACTTGAAATCTAACAATTTTATGGCGGTGGCCTTTCATGGCCTCCAAAAACACGCGGCGCGACCGCTTCGCTCGAGCTCTCCGAGACAACAAGCTATGGGGTTTTCTTGATAGTTAGTTTGTCCTCTTATTAGTTGACATCAAATGTGATGAACAACTATCAAGAAAAATCAGATCCGCACCTGCGGCGACGATTACGTTGTGAGCGGCGCGGTTGCGTCGTGTATTTTTCGAGGTTGCGGAAAGGTCACCGCCATCGACGCTCATTGTAATAAATAGCCGTATTCGGAATCCAAGAGAAATTTGGAATGGGAGAAATACGGAGCAACTAAAATGATGGATATTTTTGACAACGTGCCGTTACGGCAGAATCACTATTGGAAAACTCGGGAAACGCTAGTCAAAACCCCAAGAACGAAGTGACAGCCCACCTTTCCCACACAATAGTTTCCACACAACCTTTTTGTTAATGCGATTATGTCATCCAGAAGTAGATCGTCAGCAACCTTTTCTCACAACAACTTATCGACAAGGAATAGTCAAGACCAGTTGTCGACTACTTTCTCACAAGAACAACTTGCCAGCAAGCATTTTAGCGTTCGGTGGTCGTCACGAATTTGTCCGCAATTTGTTGACAACCTTGCAGCTGAACTGCTTGTCGGCAAGGAAGAGCCAAAGCAAGTTGCAGGCTAGTTTCCTCACCCATGTAGTATACGATGCAGCCATTGAGTACAGCGTGGCAGTTGCTATTGTGGTGCTATCGTAAAAAATGTCTACCATCAATTTGATGACGATCAAAGGCGAAGCCAAGTTTCCGACAAGCTTTAGCGCCGGACAAGTTGCCAGCAAGATAAAGCGAAAACAAGTCGTCAACAAGTTTTGAGACAAGCAAGTTTTACATAAGAGCAAAAGCTTGCTCATCAAATTCTCGTTAGCAAATTGTTCCAGAAGTTCTGAGTAGAAGTCAGGGAAGGATGGAGCGACTCCTGGACATACATATTGCTCTTTTCGACAGTCTATTGCTATCTCAAATTATGGTAGAACTAAGGACTGAGGCAGAGCGTTTCAGAAAGGAGCACATTTTTCGTGTTTGTTTACCAGATCATGATTGTTGCAGTCGATCACGATGGTCAACTGGGTGTTGTGTTGCGAATCCATCGCGTTCAAAGGTCACTCCTACGCATCTGTGGTCTTCGGCGTCTTCTGGGTGGCAGGTGTGTCCTGGGCCTTTTCCTAGGAAAAACCAAGAATGAGATCATTCCCTTATCATGAACAAGCCCTTACTGTTCTAGGATACTGCATAATCACCCCAATAGCTCGCCTCTTCCCGTCATGGCGAGCCCTACAATTTATGACATCACTACCAACCCTGCTATTCGGCCTGTTGATGCTTGCGTAAGCTTCGGATTTTTGTGTTTCATTCTCGTTAAATCTCGGTGAGCAATTGGCTTGTTTTCCAGAATTCTCCCAGAAAGCTTCGGATTCCTCATAGCTAAGAAAAAGCATGCGAGTGCCGAGGCATGGATCAAACGAGCCCAGCGATGGGGAGGGCGCAGATTCGAAATCGACGTCCTGAAGACGATCGAAAATGAAACAGCACGAGTTCCAGAAGAAACAACACTAGCCGAAAGCTTACGTGAGACCCCAACTGCGCCCAATGACGAGCATTCATAGTTTTCCATGAAATTTTCAGGTCATGTGGTTCACGATCCGAAGCTCGTTCTATACATGGCCATTCAGACTGTGCTCTGGTGAGAACTGCAAGTCCTACTGTACTGTTTTTTATTGTTATTCAGTCAAACAGCTTACTTTCAGGGTTGTGGATTTTATGATCTACAACGCGCTGTCGTTGACATCAACAGACGTGAGTGATTTCTTTTACGACGTCACCAATCTGGTGGATTTTAAGCCACGCAACCATATTCCGAGATTACATCGAGTAGAATACTGGACTGATAGCATTTGCTCCTACATACTTTTGAGCCCTTTTTCTCCAGTTTGAGATGAACTTGTAAAATGGTAAAGAGCAAGGAGGAAGACGAGAGGTGGCCAAACGGTATGAGGCGCTAGTTTAAGGGACCGATCCCTTTGGGAGCAAAAAAAGTGAATTTAATCTTAAAGAATTATACAGCCACTCAATTTGAAATGTAACCTCCGTTAGTACCAATGACAATTACCCATCTTCCGTACAGAAAATGTACGCTTTTGTATGGAAACTCATTCCGCTTTGGTTCGGAAAAGAGGTCCACCCAATTTTTGACAGCATCGCAGTTTTTGAGCTTTTTCTCCGTTAAAAATGTTGTATCGACTCGAGCAAGTGGTGGTCCGATTATGCGAAGCCTGGGTTATACACTGGGCCTTCCTTTCCAAATCCCGGGACCAGACCGATAATTGGTTGGGACCCTCGACTTCATTCAATTACCCATGTTTGGGGTTGTTTCAAAGGGTCTATTGTTGCATGAATATCCGAGCTGATTTTCTCTAAATGCGTTATGGGGAGTTCGGTACAATGATACCCTACCTTGAGGTGGTATAACAAACAAAATAAAGCTTAACAATCATGACTGGTACTTTTCTAAATGTCTCTAAAGATCAGAAACCGAAAAATCATGAGCTTCCTACACATCTATAGTATTCTTGCAACCGAATCGAATAATTATTCGGTCATTCGAATAAATCATTCGAATCGAATCATTCGAAATGCGGATATTCGAAGAAGTCAATTTTCGACTATATTCGATTATTCGAATATTCGAAGTCCCTATTATTCGAATGCGTCACCCGAATATTGGAAATGCTAATCACATGAAATTATTCAGAGACGTTTGCATCGTTTGTCTGCCTAGTCTTGAACAAAATGAAGGCCCTGTATGTACATATATGTATGCGTGCACAGAGTGGTCCTATTGACGCGAATCGGCAGTTGCAGTGGAGAAACAGGGGTTATTAGTAGACTTTATTTTCTAAATAGAGTACATATACGGGTTAGGACACACTGGTGCTACCCGAGGTGGTGGCTTAGCGGGACTTTTGTATTCCGGATTCTACGTATACTACGGATAATTTCACGGGAGCCAGGACCATGGTGGGCGCGGTGGAGCTACGGATTGTGAGGCAGCCTCTTGCCTACGACTCTTGCGGATTTCGGATTGAGAGGATTGAGAGCCGACCGCTTTCCGTCGGCTCAAACGGATGACTGCCGATCACCGCTGATCGGGCTCCTTAAATACCAGCACGCAGACAAGCTCCGCCCACCTTCGATCCCGTAGGTCAAAAAGGTCGCGTTCGCGACACTGGGGAGGCCAGCAATGAGTAGGCTTGCCACGGATTTTACGAATTGATGTCATGGATAAAGCGGATTCTAGCCCACCCTCAAAAGCAGCCAGTGTGTTTACACAGGACACTCTAAACAGAATAACAATACAGTTCTTCAAAAATCGTCATACATACATTACAATAAATATATCCAGTACAAAATAGTTAATCACAAGTAGCTGAGAATTCGAGAGCGGAGAAATCCTGCGTGGTATCCTTGCTTTCGGCTGAGTGGTCGGAGCGGAAGCCTCTGAAAAATGTGAAAGTTAGAAAATGGCAAAGAAGAGATTGGCGACGATCCACGGGTTAACCAGGGTACGGATCAAATATCGGATGTAGTCCGGCCTCTGTCAAACTCATTGGCTACCAAACGTCCTTATTCTTCGACTAGGATTGCTCGGCTGGAATAAAATTGCTGTGAGGCTGACGGATGTTGAATTCAGTGGTACCAAGGATTGCAGATTCTGCAGGATCCCTCGTGACGAGTGCGGGCCACAGCCTGGTAGAAACGGTTTCACTGAATAATGTCCTTTCTCTGAAAATACAAATGGACGAGATGTAGACAATTGGACGGATCGGCAAGATGCAGGGAATTGGAATTCATGAAGAACTGTTCAGCATCAGAATGACAAGAGTCGCGAGGTCAGCGCTGCTCACGTGCTGGACCTTTCAACTGCTGTAATTGATGCTCACGGATCGGTGCATGTAATTCGGACTTGCTCTCCAGCAACAGCGAAGTCTTCACCATTGGACCGCACAGGTCCAGGCTGGGGGAGCGCAACAAAATGTCACGTTCCTAGATGGATTGGTTGGTTAGTGTTGGTTAGTGTTACGATTTCTAATACTTTCGGTTCTCTCACTTTCGGATTTCGTTCTGAGCTACGCTACTGCGGAAAACGGTTAACAGACTGCACAATGTGTTACTGAAAATGTCTGTTAAGTCCTGGTGGAGGGATGCGTAGGATCCTTGTGATGATTATCTGTGGCGGCTTGTCTATGCTCAACGCGGATACGTGTGTTATAGTACGGTACTCTCGGATTCAATGTAAGATCATTCAACGTTACTCATTGCTTCTTGTTGCTCGATTATAGCATCAAGGGCTGCGAGTAAATAAGACGTTTTAAACGATGTTCCCTTTTTGTGCTGACGTTTGGCAGGCTTTGTACGTGCATACTCAGGGAACTTGTCACGGATTAGCTGCATCACTGCCGTGGATTCTGAATTATTCTAGAATTTATCTAGTTGTGTCATGATTGTTGAAACCATGCTGAATGTATTTGGTTGGGACTGAGCGGATTCCGTTGCGGGTTCAATGTCTTTCAGCTTGTTCACCAATGCGTTTCGTGTAAAGTTTGGACGAAGGTAACGGTGATGTAGAAGATTGATGGCATTGTTGTAGCTGTCTTCTGACATGCCGAGCTCACGGATCACGAGTTCTGCGTCGCCTTGTAGGCAGTTCTTGAGGTGAAAGAACTTTAGCGTATTTGGCACAAAGTTGCTATTGTGGACTGCTGCGTTGAGTAAGTCCGAAAATTCGGGGAAACTTTCAAGTTCACCATTGAACTTATGTTACTTGAATTTAGGGAGTTGTATTGGTTGTGCGGTCACTATGTTTGTTGACGGTATTGATTCGTACTGGTTGGGTAACGCTTGCATTAGGACGTGCGGATTGATTTCCGTTAAGTTGCTGCTTGTTTGGAATGCTCTTGATTGTGATGGATTGTGAGCGAAGTTCTCTCGTGGATTTTCAAGTGCGGTTATTGGATTCGTCGTTTCCTTGTTGGGTTGTTGCTTCGAGTCCACGGTTTGTTTCTGGGCAAACTGTAGCTTTGCGATAAGATCTTTGGCTTTTAGGACAATGGCGTCGCCATCTTGGTTTTTCCAGTGGGTCTGACACTCATCTATTAGAGCATTTGTGGCCTCTGGATCGGTTTGTTTTCCGGCATCGGAAACTGTTTGCTCCCATTTTTGGGAGACGGATTTGAAGCTGGTAGACAAGGCTGACGGCTTGAGGTGAACGTGGCTTTTCTCTTCTAGGTTGGAGTATTTATAGTGGCGCACGCATTGATTTTTGTGTCGCCTCATCGATTGTGCGCAACGGGTTGGTGCAAAATAGTGTACGGTTTGGCAAGAGTGCAGTATTAGTGATCGATTTACTTGAAGAAATAGTTTAGGGCCAGTGGAGGGCGCTGACGGTAAAGGATGCGCATGGTGGGAGGCGCTAGGTGGTGTGAGATAGAGAGAGTGTGGTAAGTTGAGAGAGCAGAGACGGCGCGACTGTGGCCTGGCTGCTATCGATTTGGTGCTGTGAGCCGATTGTTTTGGTTTTTGCAAGTGATTATTAAATATGGATTAGTAGAGCATGTAGGAAGTCTATGAAAAAGGGATCAACGGAGGAAGGGTGAAGGTGGAGTTTGTAGGGTTGTAAACTTACCATAGGGGAGTGGTGTTCTCCGAGGGGTGACCTCATGAGCGAGTCAGACCGTCACCTGGTTTGCACTGTTTCGCGGTTGATCAGTCCGCAACAGCTTCCTTGGCCGGCCGGCTTTCCAGGTCGTTCCCACAACGTGTTGTTCCACGACGGCGTCTGGTCTGCTGCAACCTCGTATCCACCTGTCTTCCTTGCTGACAGGCTGAAGTACCGCAGTATCGACATTTAAGGCGAGGGCTCTGTTCCTACGGTAGTACGGTGGTGTACTGGTACCTGGCTGTGGCTTCTCCATGAGGACGTCGTTGTCTTCAACGTCCGGCCGTGGGTGCACTGTCGGAGCAGTTGCCACAGGCTGCTCCAGCACTACACCCGACGTTGAGTTGACCCAACGTCCCGCTGGATCTTCCACGACCAGGTTGTAGCGGTGGCTGACGATGGGTAGATTTGATCGATTGCCCGGGTCCGTTGATCCTTCCGATGCACCATGACGCGAATCGGCAGTTGCAGTGGAGAAACACAGGGTTGTTAGTAAAGTTTATTTTTTAAATAGAGTACATACACGGGTTAGGACACACTGGTGCTACCCGAGGTGGTGGCTTAGCGGGACTTTTGTATTCCGGATTCTACGTATACTACGGATAATTTCACGGGAGCCAGGACCATGGTGGGCGCGGTGGAGCTACGGATTGTGAGGCAGCCTCTTGCCTACGACTCTTGCGGATTTCGGATTGAGAGGATTGAGAGCCGACCGCTTTCCGTCGGCTCAAACGGATGACTGCCGATCGCCGCTGATCGGCCTCCTTAAATACCAGCACGCAGGCAAGCTCCGCCCACCTTCGATCCCGTAGGTCAAAAAGGTCGCGTTCGCGACACCTATGACGATTTCTTTGGAGGCTAGCAGTACACAACACCTTTTAGTCATCCGTTCATTGCGCTTCGCCAACCTTGTAACTGTGCCTTCGTGCATTTATATTGTTTAGCGATATTATAGATTATGGATCGATATAAGATCCATAAACATATGTAGTACATAGATTATTCGATTTATTCGATTCGGTCAAACATAGAGTTTTGACTGAATCGAATAAAATTCGAATATTTATTCGAACGTTCGAATATTCGAAAATTCGAGGGTTCCGGAAAATTCGAAAGTTCGAGTATTCGAAAATTCGGTGGTCTGCAAAAATTCGAAAATTCGAATTTTCGAAGATTCGGGGGTCCCCAGAAATTCAAAGATTCGAATATTCGAAAATTCGCTGGGCTCAGGAAATTCGAAAATTCGAATATTCGAAAATTCGAAAAATATTTTTGAATGTAAAACTCTAATCTGTAGTTAATCAGCGTTCCAGTCTACTCGCCCTTTCAAAACCCAAAATCGCGAACGCTTGAAGTGAATTACCATTATTTCAAATCTTCTGACCGGGGCACAAACGTTGAGCCAATCATCGTAAGTAGAGCTCGGTCTTTCGTTTTTCACTTCTTACATAAATACTTTCTGCATTGACACGGTCGACTGGCTACATACGATGCCATCGGTAAGCTTTGGGAAAGCACCGAACCACAAAAACGCGCCTGCCTCAGTTTTTTTTAGCTACAACTTGTTGAAGGGGTAGGGAAAAAGTTGTAAATCCTTCTATTTCTCTATGTACATATTATGGAATCGCTCTCCTGAGTTCTGTTAAAAGACGCTCTGAAGGCATAGATTCAAAGATAATGGAGACGCTGATTCCAATCAATGAATACATATATTGGACCATTCTCGGTATTTGATTCGCACGAAGTAATTTAATGTTTTGTTCCTTAAATTGATTCGTGAAAGTTACATGAAGGTTTTTTCTTCTAGTTTTCAACCGCTATAAATTAGAAGGAAGCTGCAGTCTGTAAAATGGGAGGTTAGAGTTTTGAATCCATCTAGCGTCTTTTTGTAAGACCTTCATTCGAATGATTTATTCGACAGATTTAGTCGAATGATTATTCGAAAACTCGAATATTCGAAAAAGCCGATTTTCGAATATATTCGAAAATTCGAATATTCGAAATTTCCCTTTCTCGAATATATTCGATTATTCGAATATCCGAAATTTTTCAAAAAATGTGCCAGTATAATCTATAGGTATCTCATCAGGCTAGGCTAAAAAGCGCGCAACCACAACTAGCTAACCTAGCGACATTTTTTTCCTGAAATTCATAGGAATGGTTTAAGAATAGGTCGAAATTTCATGTTGGCTTGTTTTTTATCACTTTTTAAAGTGAACTCTCCTTGAAGTTGAGGTGACGCAGACATTGTTCTAGAGAAAACTCATCATTTCTTTCCAGCTTTTGTTCCGGACAATGTAAAGCAACAAGCAGTCACCAGTATGTTACAGGTTATGGAAGGAGACTCTGACACATCGTTTCTATTCTCTGGTCTCGTCGAGCTGCCGTGCTACTTCTTGATGCCAATTGCTTTGGAATGGTAGGTGTGGATTTCGAGCCAGTCGCTGAAAGGCATATCTTTGATCTTCGTAGTAGAACTACGTCACGTTCTGGTGTTCAGGCTCGGGCGGCGACCGACAGTGATCCTTAGCCATGTTCTATCCGCGGCTGCCCTTGGAACCATGTGCTTTTTGAGTGCGGGTAGGTGTCATGGCCTGGTTAGGTGAATATTTATCTAAACCAAACTGCTCTAACCGGTTCATTCCAGCTATGCATCCTTCAATCTACATGGTAGTTTGGCTCGTTGCAAAGTTTGGCATGGCCAGCGCGTTCATGTGCTGCTTCGTTTATGGATCGGAAATATTCCCAGTTCAATACAGGAACATATGCCTCGGATTCTGCGCAACGATTAGCAACATTGGAGCCATGATGTCACCCCACTGCAACCTGCTGGTGAGTATTTCCCCCGCGATCTGGCACTTTTTAATCAATTCTTGCAAAACAGCGGCCAACTGAAGGGATTGAAGGTTTGCACATACGTAGGTGTGGAGCCTAACCACAGTACGCAACCATGGTGAAAACAAAGCAAGGAATGATCTCCAATCCGCGCTCATACGCGGTCAGAAATGTGGACTGCGCTATCTGAAGGCCAATTTATACCAGATACGTACAGCGAGCGTCGATGACATTGCGTTTTTCGCGGACATTGGAGGCACGCCACGCGGCCGCGTCGCTCGCGCTGGAATCTCCAACGTAGTGGCAAATCACGATTTTCTTGATAGTTTTTCGTCATATTTCGTGGTGGTATTCGCTGTTTTGGTTTGTTTGGCAACCTCGCAGACGAGCTTGCAAACTAGCCAGGCAAACGAACCTCGTCAAATATATTGCCAAACAAGAAGTCCCGTAAAATGTATTGCCAAACAAGAAGTCTCCTAAAATGTATCGCCATGCAAACTTTGCCTCTTGTAGCGCCAAACAAACTTGAACGCGCGAAATTTTTGACAACACCGAGAATCGTACCGTGGTTCTGATAATGGGAGTCCGCTACCTTACCAACTGCGCCATCCGAGTCGACACCGATGATGATTGGATCACCCACTAAGGATGAAATGAACATATTAACCCGTAAAATGTATCGCCAAACAAGAAGTCCCGTAAACTGTCTTGAAAAACACATTGTCTTGCCATTTGTATCGCCAAACAGGATCTTCACTCACTCTCCCGAAAAATGTATTGCCAAGCAAAATTTTATCCCGTAAACTGTCTTGCCAAACACAATCTCTTGCCAAATATATTGCCATTTAACATCAGAGCAACTTCTTTGTTGGATGGGTGGTGCTACTTAGCAAGCGTAGTCAGTTGATAATTGGTTTTTTGGCCGATTTATATGAATGCCTAGATATGTCATCATGAGATTAACGATGATACCTTTTGGCGCACCATTTTTTGATGTATTGAATGAATAAATAAATATTTGATGTTACCCTTCATGAACAATAACTAACTGACGAGAAATCCCTATGAAAAAAACCATTCGTTATCGCAGCGAAGATTCCAGCACGAGTGACGCGGTCGCGCCGCGTGCTTTCTGAGTCTGTACGAAACGCACAGTAATCGACGGGCTCTATCCTACAGTAATAGAAGTTCTCACTATTATGGGGATAACAGACTGTGATGGAAGGGAAAACGTCTGCTTCCGCATAGCTTCTCCAAGAATGTTGAGAAATTGTGCTCCAATAAAAATTTATGCAACTACGACAAACCCTGTAGCGCATGCGCCCACGCGAGGTAACACGAAACCAGGCCCTACACCACTTAATGGATTAATTGCCGGGAATGGGTTTGTTAGTCGGTGCTCTCCTTCATTTCTATACCAATGAAGCACTAAGGTGTCGATGAAAACTACCAGTCTTTACTAGATCATACGCGTTGTAACTTGGCGCTTCGTTGGATTACAGTTTGACTGAGAGGCAGAACTCTGAGTCGGAATTCCACATTGAAGTACAACGGGTTTCGGTCAATTCTTCCTATGCCGATCACTGCTTAGAGAAGCTAAAATTAACGTAGATGCTGCGCACATATGTGAAATATTTTCCGATGGACTTTGGGTATTTCCCCCAGCTAATGTTGTAACAAATCCTCGCCCGATTTCAGGACCATGTCTTCCGCGGCCTCATGTTCGCAGTGTTCGCTGCTCTGTGTGCGGTTTGCGCATTCCTGACGTCGTTCCTGCCCGAGACTAAACATTCGCACTAGTACTGGTACTATGAAAGAACAACCGCATTGAGATGTGTCTTCACCGAGTGCCTTAGGAAAAGCAAAGGACCTCAGCGATGTTAGTCGATGGCCAAATTACTAGTACTATACGTAAGCAACAGGTTAAGCTCTTAGTATAGTAGATGCCAGTTCTTGGGATCTGTTGAGGACTGCGAGCCAGATTTGTTTCACATAGTTTCCTTCTTATTGTTGGGCTACCTTTTGCCCCAGTAGCCAAGTAATGTTGAATTTGTTAATTTCACAATCTTAGAATTTCTCATGTAATGTACACGTTTCCACTGTATACTGTACTTATGTTGTGCACATTATTTCAACTGAGACGGGTCATGTATATTGCTGAGATTGATGGTTGCTTGTGACATAAAAGTTGTTTAGCTAATTATCCTTGTCATCATTTACGTCATAGTCGACGTCAGACCGCGTATGCCTGCGGGAGTACAGTCGCGGGCTAGACCGAATAACAACACCAACTGTTTAGTGATAATCTAAGATCTACTGCTAAAGGGCAATTTACACTAGATGGATGCGCTTAAAGGCAGCACCCGCGGAAATTTTCGTGTTGGAGATTTCGCTGAATTTTTCAAGGTTTTCAGGGACGATGAACTCATAGGCAGTGATAAAACAGCGTGAAACAGGCTGGAAAACAGAGAATGAAGGCGCTGTCTCCCATGCGTCCACAGCGCGGACGAGTTTTCCGCTGAGGGTATGCGCGCGTATGGTCACGAATTCTTGCGGGTGGTGTGCATTCCATACCCTACACTGTACAATATTCCTTATACAGCATGATACGTTAGGCTAGACCACTCGTAGCATGCCAAATCAACAGCATTAATTGGAATGGCGGACACCAAAATGGCCAAGCTTGGCTCTGTGTTCACGGCAGTATCTTCACAGGTAGGCCGCTTTTTTCCGCGTTCAAGTTACCATTGTGATTGCCTGGCGGCCGACCACAAGGAGAACGACTCACCTCAGAAGTGAGGATTTCCGTGGGTGCGGCCTTTAACGTGCGTGCGTGTCGCTGCGGCGGTGTGTTACTTTCATTGAGGATATGTACGACGTATTCACCGGTCTTCATGGAAAACCCTCCACCAGTGGATGCGTGCGTCTGACCAGTATAAATTGTCACAAAAGTTTATGATGACCGTGTAGGGGCGCGGAAGACCGTGGATATGGAACCCTTTCAGAACGAGAAACGTCCACGAGGTGGACAGCTGGAAGACAACAAACAGTGTTTCGAGGCTCTGAATTAAAGTGCGCAGAAAGGTGGTTCAGATGTTTATTTAATTGGCAGAGACGACCGTTACCTGCCTAGTCAGTAACTACAAGTGCCTGAGCACGTTGCCACGCCCCTTAGTGAGTATCGAGGGGGTGGGCGGGCTACAGGGCCGGGGAAAGGGTCCTCATACCGAGTATGAGGACAGACCGCGACGCTAGGAACTTCGATGGACTCGATGCAGCTGTAGTCGCGTCTTCACTGAAAATGTATCATACAGACCCACTGGCTATAACCCTGGGCTGAGACCACGAAGTAGAAGTGTTCCAGATTACTTCTGGGAAGTTCCTGACATGGAGCACTGTCTTTCACTTCTACTGTCCGTTTTCTCGCAATTTCAACATCGCGTTGACGTTGAGCTAGCATCTAGTATTTGCTACATGCTAGTTACGAGTCCGTACAAACTTTGAGTTCACCTACAGGTAATGTCACGACGCTCACCTTTTAGTTGCGGTTCTAGCAGGCCTATTCAAAACCCCTAGAATAGTTGTCAGCCTATCTTTGCTCCAAAACAGCTTGCAGACAACATTTTAACTTGCAAATCACTGTCGGCAGGTTTGATGTCATGATGCCAACCAAAAACAAGTTCGCAGCAACATTTTCCCCCAACAATTTGTCGACAAGGAAGAGTCAAAGCAACGTACCGACTAGGGAGAGCCAAAACGAGTTGCAGGCTAGTTACCTCAGCTAGTTTTCTACTAGACCATGTAACCACTGAGGAGAATTGAGCATCGGTTACCACAGTGCAATTGAAAGAAAAAATGTGCTCAATTAACCTAGTGATAATGGAGGGAAAAGATAAGATTTCGACAATCCTTAACGGCTGCCAAGTTGACAGCGAGAAGAGACGAAGACAAATTATCGCCCATTTTGTGCGCCTGACAAATTGTTAGCAAGAAAAGCCGAGAACAAGTTGACATCAAGCTTTGGAATCAACAACTTGCCAACAAGAAAGAGTGACAGCAAGTTATCGACTTGTTTCTACGGCCGATAACTTATTTATTTATTTATTTTATTTTATTTTATTTTATTTTATTTTTATCACAGTGTGCCAAAGAATTTATTTATTTATTTATTTACTTATTTATTTATTTATTTATTTATTTATTTATTTATTTATTTATTTATTTATTTATTTATTTATTTATTTATTTTCATCACATTGTGCCAAAGGCTCAATGCTACCCTTCAGAGCGAGGGTAACAAAGAAAAATGACAATTTCTGAGAAAGTTTTCGGAAGTTACGAAGTGCAAGTTTGCTTTCATCTGCATTGCAGGCTAAACGAGGCGCTCCTGCCTATCGAATCTGTCGGAAGAAGCGGTGAAGACAAGTTGCTGGCAAGCTTTGAGGCGAACAAGTTTCAAAAGTGATCAGAAAGTTGCTCGTCAAAAGCCTGTCAGCAAGTTGTATTAGAGGTTCTGAGTACTATCACCACAGCTTTTTTTGGAGCAAGAACTGCTTATTTCGTCAATGCGTATGAAGAACAGCACACACATAGATCAATCTCTTATTTTTTAGAAAATCTCTACGGAATCTTGATCTCAATCATCTTGTCATCACTCTTATAGTCTGATCAGAACAGCCTGCTTTCCAGGTAAGGTGATCTTCTGTTGAGTGAGGTCCATTTTCTGACGAGCGCGGTACTCCTCCACTCCTGCAGTGACGGCGGCCACCTGAATGAGAGCAGTCCTCTCCTGGATACCCTCGAATGCAATATAAACGATCGCTTACCTCAGCTTTGGCGAGGTCTTTGTTGGTGGGGAGGAGTTCTTGACCGGCGAAGTGGGTGAAATCCACAGGAGACGGATTGGCACCGAAGTTCAGGGCCACGACGAAAGCCTGTAAGCTGACATAGTTGCCAAAAGGAGCGAAAAGAAAGGAAAGCTCGTCTTTTAGACGAGTGCTCACCGTTCCGACGGCAGTTCCGTTCTCGCCCTTCACATATCGCGAATAGACGAGCGTGTCGCCTTCCAGACCGTGTCGCACCGTGCTGCCGAGGATCAGCGCCTCGTCGCGTTGACGCATCTTTGCCAGCTTCTGGTACACTTTCAGAGGCGAGTTCTCTTGAGCATATTGTGACTGAAGTAGATCATTGTAGAAAAAATTACACTAGTGCCAGCTGGTGAACTCCACCTCGAAGTTGTCCTCTTCCTTGGAATCATTGCTCTCGGCGAAGAACAGCTTCCCAATGTTGGCATCGCCAGAGGCAAGGAAACCATGGTGATTGTTACCCGAGGGAGTCCATTGCATAACACCACGAGGACTGGGAGGGGTACCCACGTCTTTGAGACCCAACTCTTGCCCGTAGTACAGGGATAGCGCTCCAGGAAGAGTCAGCTGGAAACAGTAGGTTCCTGCGGGCTGAAGAAGGGCCATAAGGGAAGGAGTAGATTCAGACCTGCATGAAGGTGAAGAGGTTCGCCGTGTCAGGATCGAATCGCGAAGCGAGGCGACTGCTATCGGCATTTGAAAACTGCCAGTACGGCGTGTACGAGTCGTCCTGAAACGAGTAGAAGGTTGTGGAGGAAAGACAGTACACGTTTTGGTTTCACTGCCATTTCTGGAAAGAGTACGACAGGGCCTTAATAGGAATAATTGTGGTAGCAAAGAAGAAATGAAGTAAACTTGGGTATAATCGCATTTTTACTGCGCTTTTTTATTCCCTAGCAATCACAAAAAATAAGTTGGTTCAGGTAGATGAAAGCTGACGAAAAGACTTCATTAAAAAAGCCAAAAATTATGAGCCAGGGAATCCGGCTTCGTGACAAGATGTACATACTCTGCTGGGCTGTGATTGGTCAACTCAAGTATGCGTCGCGGTTGCAACCTTCAAACGTACGAACAGTGCTGCAAGGAAATCGTCAAGTTTTCTAAACTTGAGTAGGTCAGATGAATATCATCGCAGCCGAGGAGGTGCCCACCGACGACATTCAATGCGTCGAATTTGAAAAAGAAACCTTGATTAAGAAACAAGTACGTGCGGCGCGGTAGCGTCACGGCGTACATTTTGACCGTCCTCCCCGAATTTTCAATAGTGGAGAACCACGGTCAATAATATCACAACCGGTTGTACGGGTTAGAACAGGTAGCAGCGGTTTCGAACGGGAATGTTAATGATGACGTCAATGAAGTGTGTGGATGCGCAGACAATCAGAGTGCGACGCGGTATGACGCGTGCAGTGCGCCCCGATCACTGCACTCTCCTGCACAATTTATTTTGAGCAAATGGAGGATTACTGTGGTAAAATCCTTTGTGAACAATAGAACATGTCCATCAGTAAATTCTAGAGTGTATGTTGGTTTCGAAAATGGCGGAATTTTTTTGCTCAGGAGTGGATGTTCAAGAAAGCTTCAACACTCACCTGATGCCTCGAATAAGCAGCTGATAGGGTGTCATGTACACATATGGCTACTCCTTCTGGACATTTTCCCATTGAAAGCGTCGCGAAGGAATTGTCGATGACGTAGTGCAGCTCGCCGGTTTCCCTAGCTTTCGCGTGCAGGTCCTCAATGTCACGAAGCGACGAGAAAAGTACTCTGAAATTGCTCATACATTAATGGTCTGCAGTAGAACAGCTTAATTCCAGCAAAACCTGAGGAGAATAGAAGCCCTATAAGGGGAGAGGTATTGAGGAAATTATGGTTCACTCACATTTTCTTCTCCTTGAGATCCTCGTGCGATTCGACGAAATTTTTGATCAAAGTTGTCAGCTCCTTCAGTGCCGCAATCGCAGCGTCGTGCTGAAATGATGGTCATAAGAGATGAGCAGAACAAAATTATTCATTTTATTTGATTAAATAAGCGTCAAAAGGGCTGCTAAATACAGGAAAAGCTTCTTTAAAGCAAGGACATGAGAGTAGCGACTCAAATTTGAACGAATAAGAATAAATAAATAAATAATGTCCAGGAAAAATGACCACTAGGCAATATTCTAAAAATTCTTTAATTTCTGTTAACCAGGGAAGAATGTCATTGAAGATCTCCATGATGCATCTAGGCCAACATTTCAATGACGAGATGTCATTGAAATGTTGGCCTAGATGCATCATTGAGATCACCCAGGGTGATAGTTTTGACCCCATGTTAACGATGGGTGAATTTGGGGGTGGGAGAGAAGGTGCTGTCACATTTACCCTGGGTAATCTTAACGATACCTGTGGCATCTGAACTTACTTATACTTATACTTGTAGTAACTCTTTGTAAGGTTGCTAAAGTGTTGTTGCACAAAAAAACGAGTGAGCATCTTATGAAAGATTTTGGTAACTATATCTAAGAGAGGGTAAACTTTAACCATTCGGTATGATTCCAGACAATAACTCACCCAGATTCATAATGAGAAAATATGGTAGGTAAAACAGAAATTTGAGTAGTTGTATTGGGAATATTTCTTCTAAATTCTTGGGGCAGCATGCATCATTGAGACTACCCGGGGTAAACTTTAAACACCCCACAGAGTTACCCGTAATTGACACCGGCACCACCACGTTTACCCTTGGTAATCTCAATTATGCGTCCAGGCCCAGAAGTAACTGCCATCCACTCACATTGGGTTTCCCAGTGTCATCGACTGCTAGCTGACTGACGTGGTCAATGTGGAAGCCGTCCAGTCCAAGCAGTAGGTATTTCTTTATGGCCTCTTCAATTGTACCCTTAACCTTGGCGTTTGACCAGTTCAACACCGGATTCGCAGCGGTAGGGTAGCCAAGATACCTAAATGTGTTTGATGTAGTACGCTATCACCCTCATGGAACATTTCCCTGAAACAAACTTCGTTCCGTTGATGTCCGCGAATTTGTGGTAGTTCGGCTGAGCGAACGCTGCAGAGCCTTCTTTCGCTGTCACGAACACTTCCGTCTCACCATTGCGGAACCACGGGTGATTTATGGACACTGACGACACTGGTAGGTCCATCACCACGTACATATCTGTAAAAAAAATCATATCATTCCGAGTTTTCAGGGCCAGGGTCGCAGGCTTACCTCTGTTATGAGCAGCGTCGATGAGCTCCTTGAAGTCTGCCTCGGTGCCGAATCGCTTGTCCACTTGCAGGTGGTCGACCACATCGTAGGGATTGAAGTAGTCATCCTGGAAAAGATGGTCACTTCTTCATATTCATTGCTGGCTAGCTGAAGGTTTTTCGGATAAAAATAACTCTCCCCATTAATCCTGATAAGAAATATAGGATACAATAGCCAGCTTTAATTTGCTCCTTTTTTCGGAGGGTACCGTGCGCCCGACTCCGCTTCAGAATCTAGACTTTCGAATGCGTGTGTGCCCTATTTAGGCCCTTGAACACGATCCATGGAAGCTATGCATCTGATACTCAGTAAACCTCCGCATTCTAGACCAATACAGAGGCAGGCTATGAAGCTGGTATGGATACGACACCTTGGCCCAGAGAAGTCATCGTACCATTAACTACTCATAACCTCAAAGTCAAATGAAAACTCAATCCGAAAATGGAACAACCAACTACATAATGCTTCAAATAACTGAACAATATGTAAGAAGGACTGGTTACAGAGTAATTAAACAGTATCCGCAAGAACAGCTAAAGGAAAAAATGTTGTGTAAACAACTGAAAAATGCCCATTTTTAGAGAAGAATAGTGAATTGCGCTACTAGTGGACCATTGAATTTAAGGAGAACTTCCGAACCCTTGCCCCTCACTTCATCATCTTCAATTCTTTTATCGGGATAACCAAGGGAAAAAGGTCGCAAAGCAAGTAAAGGCGTCACATCCGATGTTCTCTAACGATAGTAACACAAAGCAAGCGTAATGAAGATAGCCAACAATACAGCTCTTGATTATTGTACAGCTCTTGATTACCAAAATCCGTCCCCAACTTTCAGAATCATCGAAAGTGGATGTAATTAAATTTTGAAGCAATAATCAGAAGACCTCGAACTCCTGATTCCGAACATCTCATCTGATGATTGCAGCTCTTTTCCCGAGAACTGGTGAACATTTCCAAGGACAAGCACAAACATTATTCCCTTCTTGTGGGTTGGCATCTCACGTTCGTGGCTTGTATGAACTTTGTGTAAATGGTGGGCCTAGGCTGGTAGACCAGAGCATGACTACTTCTCTTCACAAGGGAAGCCGACGAGGTAAAAGTGTCAAATCAACACTTTGCCAGGGGAATATGAGCGGCACCTTGTATGGAAGTGAGTAAAGAAATGCAAACGTTCAAAAATTTAGTCACTTAGCTCTGTATTCCGTCCATTAATACCTTCTGCGGTTCTATTATCATGACCGAAGAAGATCACGCATATTCAGGGAGGTCCAGCACTTTTCCGCATTAGAAACAAGCTACATCAATAACTTTAGCGACATTCAAGGATGTTTCCAGAAGGGTTCAGTCCTCCCACTCATCCAGAGTGAACCATGATCTGAAGTACTTTGCTGTTTCTAAAATTACTTGCTATTGTTCACGGAAATGACTCGATCAGGAAAGGTGAGGATATTTTTACTGAAAGGACTCTTCCGCTTTAGAACGACGGGTGGATCAGCAACTTCCCATTCCAAGAATCCCGTCACTTAGAATTTTCCACGCGAGTATTGAGACTTTTCGCTCAAAATTACTGAGAAATCAAATGTGGCTTCGCGACGGACGAATTTTGTGAAATTCCGTTATTGATAAGATAATATGGCGACTTTTTGAAGCACAAGACGCCTCCGATTAATAGCGATTCCTTTCTGCACGTTCCCTCCTTTTTCCCGACGCTATCACACTTCGTTTCAAAACAAAGCGCGGGATGCTGTGCTTGTCAACGCCATGCATCATTGTTCTTCCTGAATCCCAGCGCATCAAAATGCCAACAGAAGCACGTATTCAAACAGGCCTCAGCCAGCAGCGTCATTTTAGTCGCAGCGGAATTCGAAAGAGCAAACGTGCGTCCGTGTAAACAGACGGGCTGATGCGCCGGCGACGGTCACGTACGGGTGGAGCGCTGTTCACACACTCGGCACTCACCTTTTGGATCTCGATCACTGGGCTCGGGTACACGGTGGTCACTCCGATCTTCTTCAGCAGGTCGATTTTCTCGGTGACACCCTTGAAGTCGCCAACGCCGTCGTTGTCCGTGTCATGGAAAGTCGGGGTGAGCAGCTGAAAGATTGTATGATTTATGGCGCGGAGATAGCAGTGGTATGGGTGAGACCATCAACACCTTCTTGCGATAGATAGTGGAGTTATTGCGTGCACGCTGCGCTTACGCACACCTGTTGACGCAGCGCAATGTGATCAGCAGGAAGGCTTAGGACCTGTGCAAACTATCACATTTGTCCAGGGTGGCAATATGCGCAGCAGTCTTCCCTCGCCGCCATTTTTTAATATTTTCCCCAGTTCAACTTCTAATGCCTGATGAAGTACCTGCAGCATCGGAATCTGGAAATTCCCAAGCTGCGACACCAGCATTACGACGCGACTCCACGCGACATGTGGCAGCTGACAGCCGGCGGATTGCTACTGCCTCACTCGACCGCTGAGCAAGCTCGCTGCGCTCCCACCTCGATGAGATAAAAGCGTCACTGCGCGGAAGCCGAAAATGATCGCCTGAGAAGAAAATTCTCGAACCTCCACGCGAAATTTAAGGAGGCACTGAGAAATGCAGTATCCGGAATCGTCGACTTCAAAAGACATAACCCTCGTGAAACTCGTGTCGATCGCTTTGGGTAACCGCTTTCTAGGTACCAGTGGGAAAACACTGCCATCTAATGCCCTGTGTACTGAGGTGCCGCGCTAGCTTATTCTGAAGTGCAGTAATGTTTTGCTGATTTTTCACATTTGCAAAAAAGACGTTCAATTTTGGAAAAAAAACAAAATCCAAAGGCTTTGAGGCAGCTAGATTCAGCCTCTCACCATATCGTGACCTTTGAGAAATCCTTGGTTTTTTTCTATTGCCTGCCAAACTTCCAAAACGACAATATAAAAAAAAAACATCAAGAACAAAAAAGCGTCATATGTTTGTACGAAAAAACCCTCTGCTCACTGAGGAAACCTAAAAACCGTGTTTTGCATGAAATTGAAAGATGCAAATTCCACGATTAAGACATGCGTGCTCATGCAAAACGCGGTTTTTTCAATCAATAGTTTTATACCAGCAATGGTAAATCCATGCAAAACCCATGCATACCCATGCAAAACCCATGCAGAACCCATGCAGAACCCATGCATGGGACGAGAAAATTGTGTGTTTTTCGTGGGTTCTGCATCGGATTTGCATCGAATTTCGGAGACGCACAGGTTCTGCATGGGTTTTGCATGGGTACGCATGGCTTTTGCATGGATTTGACCATTGCTGGTATAGAACTATTGAATAAAATACGCATGCCTTAATCGTGGGATTTGCATCTTTCAGTCTCATGAAAAACACGGTTTTTAGGGTTCCTGAGTAGCAATGGTTAAATCCATGCAAAACCCATGCAAAACCAATGCATACCCATTTGGAACCCATGCGTCCCCAAAAATTCGATGCAATTTCGATGCAGAACCCAAGAAAAACCCACTATTTTCTCAGTTCAGGCATGGGTTCCGCATGGGTTTTGTATGAGTTTTGCATGGGTATGCATAGGTTTTGCATGGATTTACAATTGTTGGTATAGAACTATTGATTTAAAAAAACCGTGTTTTGCATGATCACGCATGTCTTAATCGTAGGATTTGCACCTTTCATTCTCATACAAAACACGCTTTTTTACGTTTTTTGAGTGTAGACCCGGTCTTTGGCCTCTTTCAAATGAAGAATGGATAATTTTTCCTCGGATCCTAGGCTTCTGATCTGGGCTGCGATTCATGAAACGATTACAAAGCAAACCTATGGTGGTTAGTGTTACTAGTTATTGTATACACTACATAATGCCAACAGATGCAGGACGTGAAAGTTGGTTTGCTGGCCTGGTTTTGCCTGCTTCTGCTCTCACGAATCCTAGCCCGGATGGGTATGCTTTGCCTGGATATTAATATGGATATGTTTTAACATCTGTCTTACCATAGCGTATCGAATAAAAAAACGAAATGTTGTCTTCATAATGACATATTCACAAGAGTTTTGTAATTAAGTCCATTTGAACGACTGAGCTTACGTTGAAATTAATGTTTGGAGATGCGACTCAAATTACCGAGGATGTGGTAAGAGTAATACAGGATATTGAATGTCAGCGGAGCTAGTGGATTTTGGAATTGGATCCCAATCGTTACCAAAGACTGATTCTTTATCGTACCAGTTTCTCCCGAAACAAGCAAAATCTGCCGCACAAGTCCTCCTTCCCCTTTCCCATACTCCTACACACATGCCCGCGTTCCCATGGATGCGCACGTCCTTCAGCCTACTTGTTCCGGGGATAAAGTAATGCGATGCCATAGCGCCGCGACGTCCTTCGCGACAGATTGCCGGCTGTCCACACGATCAAAAAGGAGATAGGTCCGAGCAATTGGGGTCATTCCGCTCGGGTGACATTCCATTATAGTTCTGCATGGTGCGCGAGCTATTGTTCCCAGTAGGGAAAGCGGTCATTTCTCAGGAAAGAAGGTGTTAGTGGACATGAGCGGTCGATCTGATATGGCGACTCGTTACGCAACGGGGGGGGGGGGGGGG